>LPNX010123065.1:401824-708030 GCA_001517045.1 Pseudotsuga menziesii
GGAATAGTACTAATACATTAATATTAAAAGTTTGTCAGAGTTTTTTAATTAGATTTTTATCTACCAAGTATGGATGACAATTGGTGTTTTCTTATACACTACGTATGACACCTATTGTTACATGCATGGAAACAAACATAACACTATTTCTCCTCTGGAATTCATATAAAGTAATTTTGTCGTACCACTCCAACTAAGGCTATCATAAACAATATGTATTAGTGCTAATATTATGTGAAAACTCAAAATTATGATGTAATACTAGTCAAAGGCATCCACTGCTAATATTATTGAAAAAGACTAAAAAATTAGTTGTAATACTAGCCTGAGGTAACCACTGCTAATATTAATGAAAATGAAGAAATATTTGCTCAAGTTGAAGAAATATGTTTTTCTTGATATGAGTACCTCTGTAGCTTCGATGTCTAATGCCCACTTTTGTGTCTCTTTCTACAAAACTGTAGGTTCCAGCTCCAGAGAACAGTGAGAGAGACAAGGAACAACATGGGGAAAGGGATTAATTGCACAGATGGTCCCATTCTAGCTCTATTGGCAATCATAAGTATATAGCGTTCAAGGAAATTACAACTACACCATAAAGACAAAAGAGGTATCAATTTTAGAACCTCAAATCTCTTAGATATTTCTATTTTTAACATATTTCTCATATACTATTTAACCAAACACACAAAAAAACATCAATATAAAAACCATGGACATGACGACGGTATGAAACCGGAGATATTACATACGGCTTCCATCATCTACCCATGATAAGCTAAGCATAGTGCTTTGAATCCATGCAATGAGAAAACATGTTCTTACGTACAAGACCCACTTTAGATTTGATCCTAACACCTTCTCATTGTATTTTTAGATCTTTGAGGGCCTCACCCATCAAGTAGAACAACTCCTGCCAAAAGTGAGCTATAAAGGAACATAGAGCAATAATGGAAGAAAAATTTGTATTGCAATGTTTTCCTTTTATAGGGGAATTACCATGGGAAAATACCACAGGTCACCCAATACCATGGACCCATAAACTGTTGGCCAACAAACATCCCAAAAAATTCTTTTGGGTTCGTTGGCCCCTTCACCCCCTACTAGGACGAGTGTACAGTAAAACTGGGGAACAAATATGGTTGAAAATAAAGTATTTGAATCAGGAAGATCATGCTCCACAACCAACAACCTAAAAAATTGTTTTTCATGTTACTTTCCTAGCTTGCTTCCCTGCTCCCCTCTGCCCTACTACCTTTTTTCATTTGATAATATGTCAACACCTGTTATTCTAAAGAATCAAGGTATGGCCAGAATTACATGTCTAGTCAAACCATGACATAGTCAATACTCGTGCCCTACTACCTACTTGCTTACCTTTTCCTTGTTTTCCATTTTATTTGCCCATTTGCCTTGTTTTCCCATTCTATTTGCCCATTTTCCTTGTTTTCCCGTTCTATTTGCCCATTATGCAGTCAAAGTGCCATATCCATACCATATATTTCGTATACCATGCTATGCACCACCTATTGCTAGAAAACCAGGACCAATTGACTCAGTTCTTTAACCAATACCACATTTTGCTTTGTGCTTGTGGGATCGTGATTATTGATACCATTTATTGAACCTTGCTTCAATGTTGTGTGTTCTATACGCATCTTAGTCCTTGAGACTTATGATTGATCATAAGTCACAACCAAGAAATCAACAGGCACAAGGACGTTGGTGTGTACATACTTAGATATACACTTGGCACATCTAACCATACCGCATTGAATTATATGTCGCGGAAACGCAACAGCAATTGTAACATCATCTCCCATCCTGTCTTGGTCATTTCACAACACTCATTTGGCATTTTCGATCATGTTCTTTTCTCATGTCATAAGTTCTAGGAGAAGAACGCCTACACTCTTGGTATTGGATTTCATCAGTTTGACAATGACACCATGAATCGCAATTGAGCTTGAAAGATTAATCTCTTCAAAAAAACTTGTTTGAGATGCCAACCTAGATATGTTCCTTAACATTTGAGACAGATATATAGAGACCCGAATTTCTCATTACTTAGACTCACACCAGCTCATTTTTCTCTCCCTTTCAAAACAATATTTACCAAAACAAGATCGGTCATACCAATCAATGCTTCTTTGGACATGTTCCTTCAACCTGGCTCCCCTTTGGCAAGTTAAAATAACATGATGAAGCATACAATAAGTTGGCATCCAATCATTTCAATGTGACTCATTCATCAAAAAAATCTATGTCAAATGTGACTCATTCATCAAAAAAAATTACGTCGGTTCATCTTGTTTCATGCATTTCCAACACCGTCTGTTTTTTGTACTCTTAAATGCATTCACATGTGGTATGGTGATTAGGAATTATATTTCCCATACATGGCCTTACAAACGTTAATCTTTGCTCAAGTTTAATATAGATTACAAAGATGAACGATAAACAAAGGAAGGTTCAACTAATGAGAATGGAACTTTATCTCATCACGAACACGAGTAAACCTAGCAACAACACTAGTAGATCTTAGAGAACATAGCCTACTGTCTAACACCTAGTAGATCTTAGAGAACATAGCATACAACACCTAACACAAACACAGACATTTGTATGAGAGACACAATAACTTTTGATGTCATTGCGTTATAATACTCATAAACATTACATTGAATTACTCACACATTCCAAAGTATGTTTACTTAGAGCATTTATTTTTCAGTAATTCATCATTGAATTTACTTGAATAAGTTTGAATGAGCATCTAAGCATCTAAGGGATTAATACACACTGTATTGTAATACTCATACACACATTTCAAAGTGCGTATACTTAAGCATTTATGTTTTATTAATTTATTATTGAATAAGTTTGAATTAGCATCTAAACATTTAAGGGGATTTCTTCTTTACAAATTGAAATTAAATTAATTGAGACAAGAAGTCTCATAGAAAGATATATCTATCATAAAATTCCTATGCTTGATAAATGCAACACTAAAGACAACAGAAAACAAACACTCAAGGCAATGACTTCTGCTATAGAGACCTCCTTGTTGGATTCATGAATTATATTATAAAAATATGACTATTGGGTGTCAAGTTTGTCTAGAGGCATGTCACTTGTCACTTGAAAAAAAAATTGTCTAGGGGCAACATCTTTAGATGTAGAAATGAAAAAATAATAAACCTAATGGTTGGAGACAAGAATATTTAGAGTTCAAATTGCATAGCATCAACAAAGGTCGTCATCAAGCTCAAAAGGTTGTGACATGGATATGGTTTTGGTCTTGTTATAAGGGTTTCCCCTTCCCCTTAATTATCATGTTCAAGAATCCCTCACAATGCAACATGATGTAAGGCAAATAACATTATTAGAACTTATATCAACCTCAAATAAATTACTTAATTGAAAAGAAAAAAAAATTAGAAATTTCAAAATAAAAATATTTATCTTTAAAAATTATAAAAAAATTATAAAATAACCAAAGTGTTATTCAATCACTAACATCTGTAATTAATTTTCTATTTTAGCTAAATAGATAACTCAACATCAAATAGATAGATATAAATAGATAGGTCAACATCCACTAGATCAACATCTACTATTAAATACTTAATATAATTTTAAAAAATATTTAAACTTTATTTATCAAAATTATTTAAATATTTAAACCCGTTTGATTTTACTAAATTGTATTTATCTATCTAACTTTTATGAAGAAAGATTCTTTCTCACAATAAAATTATTTCTTTAATAAAACTATTTACTTACCAAAATTGCTTTAATATATAAAATCATTAAATTGTATCTATACATAAAGATTAATTATGATAAAGAAAGATTGGACAACTTACTATTTTCATATTTTATTGCAATTATATATAAACATCTCGGAAATTACTTAATAATTATCTTCCATATATTGTTTTCTTTGACAACTTTCTAAGTTTTAATTATTCTTCATATATATTTATTAATATGAAAAGTTGAAAAAAGTATTAGATTTACAAGCTAATATGATAAAAATATTATGTGGATAAAATTTACATCATTATATGTCGATTTCAAAAAATATATTATGTTTGATTTTTGGCTCGAAGATGTCAAAACCTATCATAACTCGGTTGT
Organism: Pseudotsuga menziesii; assembly: GCA_001517045.1. NCBI lineage: Eukaryota > Viridiplantae > Streptophyta > Pinopsida > Pinales > Pinaceae > Pseudotsuga > Pseudotsuga menziesii. Next base: position 405,968 of record LPNX010123065.1, read on the forward strand.
CAAAGTGGTAGTGACCACAATCATCACAAGCTATTATCCACAAATGTAAGTGGATTCATCATTGTTATTCAAGGAAAATCTTATCACCTGAAATAATTGATTGGTGATTTGTAAGGGGGTAGACTTCCACTCCTATTTTTTTATTTTGGATCTTGGATGGCTAACTTGTTTCTTTACATCCAAAACTGACAAGTTCTTAACCAATTCAAAAGAGCTTTTAGGTCTCGTTCTAAGACCCAAAAAAAATTACAACGAAATATTATAAGCAGTACTAGTGAAACATAAATACAAATGGAAATAAAAATATCTCTATATTTATAAAATGGAGGAATTTTATATGTACACTCAATATAAAAATTGTTAGGTAAAGAATAATTAAAAAAAATATTAAATATATACCTATAAAAAAATATTATATATATAATGTTTATATAAAAATATTATTACAATGCAAAAAAATCAAAAAGAAAATATTCTATTGATATTTCAAATTTTGAAATTAAATATATACCTAAACTATCCCGAAAAGGACTCCATCATAAAATTGTTTAGATTCAATACTATCTACCTCATCTCCTATTCTAAATATGGTCTTCCCTGGTCCATTTCCAATATCATTTCCTTAGGGGTTGGTAGGTGTGGGGGTTATTTTTTACCCCAAAGGAATAATTCTATAAATAAGCTGGAATAATTCTATAAATAAGCTATAATGGGGTCTAGGAACTATAATCAACAATCAAGTTGAGGCTTATGCACTGCTTTAAGAACTCCAAAGGATTGACTCTAATAAGTTACACTCTCTAAATAGAAATGAAGAATTTGTCAATAATAATAAATCTAATGAACAAACATCATATTTATTTGAAAAACTCTTTAGTTAGAGCAATTTCTAGGATCCAAAATTGAAACCTACCAATATTGATTTCTATCATGTACTGCGATATCTCAATAGGGAGATAGACATTCAATCCATTAAATCAACTTAAAATGGTAAAAGAAAAAATATTAAGTTCTATCATGTATTGTGATATCTCTATAGGGAGCTAGACATTCAATCCATTAAATCAACTTAAATAGTAAAAGGCCAATTGAAAACAATGGGGAGTTTGGATATCTTCGAATCCCCCAAGGTTTAAGCAATGTATTCCACCAAATATATTTATTTATTACCCCATGGGTGATGTGAGTCACGTAACATAGATAACATGTTTGAAATTAGTGACAACAAGAAGGAATTATAGAACCGGGACATGCCTATGGTGCCATCACACATTCCATTCCACTCCAAGTTCCATGATTTCAAATACTTCAACATTTGTTCCATGGGTGAAGGTGGGATAATGGGATTTGAACCTTCGTTTATCCCCATTATTGTTTGGGCATGGTTCAATCTCTTGTATACATGCTTGGCGTTGGGTGATGTGATAGGTCTCCTTGCCTCAATCACTTCAGGGTATGTCTTTATTTTATTATGCAGCTTGGTTGGTTCTTTGCTTGTCATTCACGGTCATCCCAATGTATGTGTTTTCGATTACAAGGTTGGTTCTTTGAATGCCACTCTTGGTCATTCTCAAGATTCTTTTTGTTTTGTTGAGAAAGTCTTAGATTGTTTGTGAAATTTGGGGATTTATGCAATGCCTTTATCTAGCTCTATTTTTGGCTAAATGCAAGAAGGTGAGGTGAGCTAGGCTTAACCCATTATATATATATATATTATTTGGAGGGAGACCATTGTGGTAATTAGTCCTTAGCTGATAAATTTGAAGATTATATCTATTTGGTCGACTTTGGTTGGGTGAAAATTTTGGTTTATTTTCAATGGTGTGTGCCTTCTTTGGGTTATCCCTGTTTCCTACATGCAATGATTGAGTAAATCTAGCTAATATTGATTTTGTACATTTGTTCGTCTTTGAACATCCTTGGGAGACAATTGTGGTAATTAGTCCTTAGCTGATAAATTTGAAGATTATATCTAGTTGGTCGACTTTGGTTGGGTGAAAATTTTGGTTTATTTTCAATGGTGTGTGCCTTCTTTGGGTTATCCCTATTTCCTACATGCAATGATTGAGTAAATATAGCTAATCTTGGTTTTGTACATTTGTTCGTCTTTGAACATCCTTGGGAATTCCAAAGAACAATGGGTTTCCTAAGATGCCATGGAAAATGACAACAAGTTATTATGACATTCAAAGGATTCTTTTTCATTAACAAGATTATATCAATGAGAACAAAACCTCCATTATATCCCTTACAAACATGACGCATAGCAATAAACATCATTGTAATTCACATAATTATGAGGTTATGCACATTTTAATGCAACAAAGGAGATCATTTCAAAATCTAGAGACATAGTATTTGTCATTCAGATCCATCATTGACAATATTCGGGTCATCTCCATAGGACACTAAAGAAGAATATATAGTTTCAAGGTTGTTCGAAGACATGGAATTGGAGAACCCTAAAATGCATAAAGAAGATAGAGAGCCATGATAAGCTAAGAGTCAACATATATTTCAATATTTTTTGTTCTATTTTGTAAATTAGTACTTTTTTAGGCATCTATTATCATGTTTATACCTTTAGTAGTTTGAAGGATTCCTTGGAGAAGGGATATAGGAAAGTTTTGAAAACTTTTTGTATGATGGATGTATAGGATAGGTGCTCATTCCCATGATAACTCTTATTTTTATTTTACTTGGAGCTACATCCTTTTCAATACAAAATCCCTACTCATTATTGTTAAAACTAAACTAAACTAAAATAAATATCATCTCCTTCCTAATCAAACCAAAAAGTTGTAGACCTAAGAGGTCTCCATACCAAAAAATACTTATGCTCTAAACCAAGTTCAAACTAAACTAGAATTAATATAAGGTTATTTTGTGTATCTAAAATGAAAGTGCCTCCCCTAAAAGAATTTTGATAAAGGTTTCCCTATTGCAATAGCAATGCATAGTTAGATAAGTTGGTGTCCTGTAAGTTGGATTTTCTATAAACATGAGTAAAGGAAATATCAAGAAAATAGTTGTTTACCTCTTGAATTAGGTTTATAATAGGGATATGTATTATATTGTAAATGGTGATTGTGTTAGAAAAACATAAAAAATAGAATAAGACAAAAATAAAAATAGAACATAAGATTAGTATGTAAACCCTATTGTATGAAGGTAAAATTACAGGTCAATGGTAGCTTCGATCTTTTATTATTACTCAGGAAGAAACTTACAATGCTTTCTTCTATATCTCTCGTGTTACAATAAATGGGAATCATTCCCATTTTATACAATACATATGAGGGTTCTAGAAGGAACCAAAATACACTAAAAGTGTTTAGAAGTTTTTGCCTCAAGGGACTTACCCTCACACCCTCGAATAGGGGGCCTAGCAAACCCCCCCTTTGAACCCCCACGCACCCAATGCATATGAGAAACATGTGGTCCTAGTCAAGATCCCTATAGGAAGAATATAAGAGATTTGCATATTGGTTTCATCTCCTAACCTATTGTCCCACTCTATCATAAGATTTGAATTTCCTATAACTTGTACTTGCTTTAACCCCTTGTCATGATTTTTTTTTTAAATATCCAAACCTTATAGAATTCTACGCAATTGTTTAATCCTTACCCCAATGCATACCTTAAATATAAATAATGTGGACTGTCGATGAAACATGTCTCTCTAGCACCACATATACCTAATACACCTTGGCATGCTCCATCAAAGAAACCCTGTGGTTTCTCTTTATCAATACTTGATAAACAATAGGTTCTCCCTAGATCTAATGAGTCTCGGAAGGTTGTCCTTGGATGTAATCAGTCATGGCGTAGAATGCAGGTTATCCCTTGATGTAATGAGTCCTTGAAGGTTGTTCTCAGATGTAATCAGCCATGGTGTAGAATGTAGGTTATCCCTTAACATAATCAGTTCTAACGTGTCTCCATGTTGGAGATGATGAGAGGTCCACCGGTCATGAAGTCACTTGTTGTGTGCCTAGGTGATTCTCTCATAGTGGTAGACGCAGGTTGTCCTTGGGATGTAATGAGTCATGGCATGCTCCAATGCCGGTAGAAGGCAGGATGGTCGTGGAGAGACGCAATTCACTTGGTGTGCTCCTAGGTGATTCTCGGATAGTGATAGACACAGGTTGTCATTGAAACATAATGAGTCCTGGCATGCTCCTATTCTATCTGAACACATGTGGTCTAATGGACATGTGGTATGTATCTAGGTTGCTCTCCGTGTATGATGATGAGATTATCTAGATACGATGAGACAATGGTAGGAGATGTAGGTGATTGAAGTGGCAATGTAATGTATGGTCATGGGTTGTATCTATGCGATGGCTTGCTCGTGGATATGATGAAGACTTTGATGAGGACTATGCCTGCAACTGACATAAAACAAGGATGGCTCTGTAGAAACTACTCATGACGGATAGATCTGACAGATGTCACTATTCAATGATCGACAAGATGAGTACTATGGTAGCAACGATGATGATGATTCAACGACGATGATGTGACTTGATGTGGTGATGATTGTGGCGAGAGAATAGCTTCCTAGTTAAGAGGGAGTGTTGTTGTAACTGTAACTTTGGAATATTTTATGATGTATATTACTATTGTATATTGTTGTACCCTCGACGAAGATGTTTTGCCTCCGATCGGGATATCATTATTGTATATGGTCATTCAGGTAAACCCTCCATTGTAAGTCGGGGAACTAGTCCCTATATTAATATAATAAAGTGTATTTTTTTAGTCTCCCTATGTTAAGTCAACCTTATTAGGTTAAGAGGTTGGCTCAGTCATGTTTTAGGTCAATCACTTGATGTGTATAAATAAGGAGGCTCCCTCCCTCATTTGATACACACTCACACACTCTCTTATGTGCAAGTTCGCTAGAGGAGGAAGAGTGAGAGCTGCACAAGACATCTTATTCTTGGGTTTTCCTATCTTGTGATATTGTCTTAGTGATAGAACTATTCTGAGGAAGTTTGTGGGATTTTATCCTTTATGGTTTCCTTGAGAAAAAACTTTGTGGATTGTGTATCTTGTGTATCTTTGATATATTTTTGTGTTTGTTATTCTTTCATATAAAGATCCTAGTTGAGTTCAAGTAGAAAAAATACGTAGGTTTCAGTGCTATTGAGACTGCAAGGGTCAACCATTAGAATATGAAGATGCATCTATATCACAAATGATGCGTACAACGACCCTTTTTCCCGAATACATAAAAAAGGAAAATAAAGCCTTTATCATGCAAAGGGTTTCCTTATAGGAATTAAGGGATGCAGTTCACTCTATGTAAAAAGGCAAGAGCTCATGTCTTAACGGGTTCCCTGTGGATTTTTTTGAAGCTTTCATGGATATGATTTAGATAAGTTTACTAGCTATAATAAAAGAACCTAAGATCCGAATACGAGGATTTTGGCAGTTTTAAACTCCAATTTCATAGCTACAATACCAAAATCAGATAATCCTTATACTTTGCATGACTGTGGGCCTATTTCCCTTTATAATTGCATTTACAAATTGATATCTAAGGTCATCACTAGGAGGATCAAAGGTATCTTATCCTATTCAATCTCACAAGATCAATTTGTTTTCTTGGAAGGGAGACAAATTCAAGATGTTATTGGCACTATGCAGGAAGTTATTCATACAACAAAGTTGAATCATAGACCTGCAGTCATATTCAAAGTGGACCTACCAAAGGCATATGATCGGCCAAATGGACCGATTTAAGATTGGTTCTTTCGCAAGTTGGATTTCCTTTGCAAATTGTTAATTGGACTCTCTCCTATGTGCAAACAATATCCTTTGTTGTTCTTATAAATGCATCTACATCATATTTCTTCATACCTAGAAAAGGGTTCAGGCAAGGATGCCCATTTCCCCACCTCCCTTTATCTTGGTGATGGAAGGTTTAAGCAAAATCATTCTACATGTGAAGCATAATGGAGATTTTAAGAGGATAAAGACAGGTGGTTCTCTTCACATTACCCACATCCTCTTTGTAGATGACATACTAATTTTTTCAGATGGATCCGGGAGTGAAATTCTCAAGTTGAGAGTTATGCATTCTTTATTTGTCGATTCCACATGTATCGTTTTTAATATCATAAAATATTATGTTTCCTCTATGAATCTAGACCAGGATACTACATATTGGATTTGTGATTAGTTGGAATTTGTTGAGGTTGACATTCAACTTGGACTAAAATATTGGATTTTTGTCCTAAAACCAAATGATTACTTGAAAAGGAATTGGACCTTGCTAGTGGGGAATATATAGATCATAATTAACCTCTGGTGTAATAAATTCTTATCTAGGGGAAGCAAACTAATAATGATGAATTCAATATTAGAGGTTGTTCTTGTATACTGGAATTCGATGGCTCATATACCAGTTGGTACCCTTGAACAAATTAGGAGGATTTGATAGAGTTTTCTATGGAAAGGAAGTATGGAAGACAAACCTTATCACTGGGTCTCATGGGAAAATATCTCCATCCCAAAGGAGTTAGGAGGATGGGAGATGGAGCATCCCTCTCATTTTGCAAGGGCCTTGGATACAAAAGGGGTGTGGAGGATCATTAAAGGAAAAGGTTTATGGGTTTAGTTTGTTAATCAAAATTATATCCATCTAATGATTGTGGAGGAATGGATCAGATCCAATAAAAAATACTCCATGAATGTTTTTGTAATGTGGAAATCCATCCTACAGGATTTTGATGTAGTTGGTGATTGGATCGTTTAGAGAGTTGTTGATGGCAACAGGGTGAGGATAGGATAGGACCATTGGGTAAGATGTTCTGATGGTCACAGATTATATAATGGAATGGTGGAATATTTAAGGGATAAATGATATTATTTTATGGGACAAATGGGTAATGTTATAAACACAACACCATTTGGACATGCGTGGTTAACTGCAATTTTTTTAGGTCTAGAGGATGAGAATGCAATGACTAGGAATAATTATACCAATGTCCTTCACATAATCCATGAGAGGCTATAGGATCGACCAAATGAAATTATATGGTCCAAGAACCTTGTGGGTGGTGAGTATTCCCCTAGATTGGATTATCAAGTAATCAGGGAGGAAGAAGACCATGACCCTCCTTGGTGGGCTACAATGATCTAAAAAATGAAATATCCCTTAAAATCAATCATTTTCATTTGGTTGGCACTTATGTATAAAGTACCTGTGTGGGATATTTTAATCAAAAATTTCAATATTAGACCAGGTTGATGCCCCTTATGCAAAGATTTTAATGATTTAATAGTTCGCCTATTTATTTCTTGTCCTTTTATTCACAAGATATGGGATCATGATTCAATCAATTGATTGAAGGTTTCCCTTTTGAATGGAATGGCACAAATCTAGAAGTAGATTTACAAAATTAGCTTTCTAATTGAGTCTTTAATGGCCACAAGGCTCCTCTTTTAATCTTTATCTAGGGTATTTGGCTAGCTAGGAATTTGGCTATCTTCAAGGACATCTATATTGCTACTTTTGTAATAGCATCAAATGGTGTATCCATTCTCAAAGCTTTTCCACAAATTGAGGATCCACCTACTGCCAGAAGGATTATTGAGGAAACAATTGACACATATTACATTTGGGCATACTTCGATGGAGACTCGTAGGGAAATCTAGCCACATGTGGAGCTCAAGGTATCTTTCCTATTTGATAAACATTGGATCAATTTTCAGTAGGTCTAGGACAAATTACCAACAATGGGGAAAATCTCTTGGAAATCAAACTAGTTTTGTTATTGCCTATGTCAAAATAGGTAGACTGAATTTAGAATTTTAGTGATTCCAAACTGGTGGTGGGTTGACTACTATTGAGAAGACCTCAAAAAAACTACTTTTTGAAGCCAATTTATGAGGAAGTTGCATATATTGCAGGATTGTTTAGGGAGATCATTTTCAAACATGTGTGTCAAGAAAGGAATTCAAAGGCTAATCAACTGTCCAAAGTGGGACTACATGTGGGAGATGGGGTATGGCACATACTGGATCTCAATGATGGTACTCTTGTGGAGAATGATCCCGCACCTCATCTAGGATGATACTATGAAAATATACACATAAAACAGTGATAAAAAAAATATGTGATCATCACAGTAATTCAACATACATAGTTTCCTAATTTTTGCAAGTAGTTTCATATATGATTATGGACTGTACTTAGAGTATGTGGAAATTTATTTTGTAATCCAAGTTAGATGGACTGAATTTTTTGACTAGAAAATTGTATAAGTTAATTTTGTTGTGTAAAACATAAAAAAGATAATATAGGCAATCTTGTTTTGATGGTTTCATAGAAAATATGTACTAAGAAGCTTTCTCTAAAGTCTTTATAAGCTATTGAAAAATATACTTATTTTTAATATAAATAAATTGTTTTTTTTCCAAAAATAAAGCTTAGATATTTATCACGTCCCAAAGTGATGGGAGGTTGGGGACTGAAGGATCTTCCCTCTTTTGCTAAAGCGTTGGTTGCCAAATGTGCCTGGAACATCATCAATGGTGATGGTTTATGGAATCGTATCATTTATCATAAATATATTGCTCCTTTGTCTGTCATCGAATGGATCTAGTCTCCCGACAAGACTAATCTACACGCCTCTATCTTATGGAAGGTGACTGTAAAATCATTTGACATTGTTGGAGGTTGGCTTGCTTGGAGGATTGGAAATGGCTGAGCTATTAGAATTGGGCAAAATCCCTGGGTGGGAGGACAGGTCTTTAACTGTTTTTCGGATTATATGATTCAACATCTAGCAGATTGCGGCTTCAGTCCTCTTCACCATATTCACATCCAGAACACTCTATTTTTATCCCACCAGCGATGGTTGTCAATTTTTGAACTCGAACTCTCTGATGATGATGAGGTCACTTGGAATGAATACATTCAAAATCTGCAGAAAAGTATGGTTGAACTATTGGATAAACCAGACCGACTCTTATGGACCAAAAATTCCATGGGAGGGACATACTTGCCCAAACTGGGATACCTTGCTATCAAAGAACTGGAGGATCCCTCCGAACCTAATTGGTGGTGCCAAAGCATATGGAGGCTTTACTGTCCACTCAAAATCAAATTGTTTTTCAGGCTAGTTCTAGATGGCAAGATCCCGGTCTGGGATTCCTTGACTCATAGGTTTCTAGTTGGGCCCAGTAGGTGCAATTTATGTGAACTGGATACTGAATCCATAGATCATCTCTTCTTATCTTTCCCTTATGTGCAGGAGGTGTGGAAATCTCTCACATATCATGCAGGCATTCCACATTTTTGGAATTCTTTGGATATCAAACTGGCTTGGAAGGCTTGGATTAGCAGTCCACACTTCTCAACTCTTGTCGCCCTTCCAGTTTTTGCAATTTGGGGCATTTGGCTAGCTCGGAATAAGAAATTATTTGACGGAATTCTCATTCTGGCCCAAATATATGTCGACTGCAGTTTTGGAATCTTCAAAGTTTTTCCGATATCGATCTCCCTTAAACCTTCTCGAATCATCTCTGTGGCCATTGTGGATGATAACTTTCCATGGGCCATCGTTGATGGTGCCTCTCAAGGCTAGCCACGGTTGGGTGGAGCTAGGGGTATTATCCACCTATCCCCCTCTAGGTCCATCCATTTTGCTGCTGGGTTGGGGGAAGCCTCTAATAACCAGGCTGAATTCACTGCTGTCAACATCCTATTGAGGCTCGCTCTTGAACTTGGTGTATACAATTTACAGGTTGTTGGTGACTCTTTGTTGGTTGTGGATTGTCTCAAAATGCATAAGGCCCTGGTGGATATCTTTCTTCTTCCTCTCTTTGAGGACATTGACAGAGTGAGGACCCACTTCTCTTTTCTTTCTTTTCAGTATATATTCCGAGAAGCTAATGCAATGGCTGATGGCATGTCCTAGAAAGGCTTGCTCCTTTCGGCGAGATTCTCTGATAGATGGGAGATGAATGATGGTCAGATGACACCCCTCGGTCGTCAATGTCCATAGACTTTCCATTTTAGTTTTTTTCGACTTTGCAGAGTTGACAGATCAACAAGACCTTTCATTAGATATATTTAACTGATAAGGATGGATAGTCTTCATCTGGCTGTAGGTACAATGATCCTATAAAATGAAATTCTCATATGTGAAATGTAATGATCGAGAAGTTAATAAACTATATAATTTTATTTTAATAAAATTATGATATTTTCCAAGGAAAAAAATAGATACCCAATCAACATATTATTTAATGATTAATCACACTCTTGTGAACCCATTTATATATTAATATCAAAATATACATTATGAAATACAATATGTAACTCTTAATTCTCTACTTAACTCTCGATCGATTTATGCTCAAGTTCACTACATACTACCTTTTATACAATTATTAACTAATCCTAATTCTAATACCTATAAGAAAAAAATTATGATTATGGTTAAAGTGTTAAGCATAATTTTGCATCCCACGTGGAGAAACTGCAATACAACATGCATTCATTAGCTCCACATGTGCACTGGGATTGTAAGTTGTCGCTTAGATCATTTTGGTTGTGCACACTAATAGATGTGGGCCAACAAAATCACTTGGTACACCACGAAGATGAGCAATTGCTCCTATTGATAGTTATAAAACATAATTTCTTTAAAAATTGAACAACTATTTATGTATTGTAAATATATTTGTAACATTCAAATTTTGTACATTTTATTTATTCTTGGATTTCATTTATATGAATGGTTTCATGCCCATACCTTAACAATCCAATTTATTTAAGTTGACTATCCCATTGACCAGCTTTCGCTTCCTTCCACACATCGTTTCATTGTTTTGTTGTATTGTTCTCATGTCACATTCTCTTAAATTTTAAGGGCTTTCACGCATGATGAAAGGGACACGAGCGAATGATTCGCTTCAAACCTGTTAAAAACATGTGAATTCATTTTTTCTTCCATTCACGTCCTGCCAAAGGGCCATTCATTTTTTCTTGAATGTTTAGGGCCATAACAACATAGTTCAAATCATAATCTCTCTAATCCATAAAAGTCATTTTTTGTAAATAAATAGTGATACTTGAACTGTCATCTTTTGGAGTATTGTTGTGGGTGGAGAAGTGTCGATTTGATCTATAACAAAGGTTAGGTATCCTCAACTCTTCAACTTCTCCCAAGTTCGGCATTTGTCTTCTCTTTATCATTTGTCAAATAGCACTTTGTAATATAGTTCTCATCTTTATATATTTTGTAATATGTTTTTGTTTTTCTTCTCTCTTTTTTCCACTCTTTTTTTTTCCTCTTTTAATTTTCCTCATGCTTGCATTAAGAGTACAATGCAAATCAAGGTGTGGACACCAATTGGAATTACATGGGGCCCTTCAGACTATCCACCATGTTTCCTACCTTGTCCTTAGTCACGGACTTCGATTTGTCATTCCTCATAGTAACTTGAGTTGATCGTCAATTGTGTTATTTCATGGATCCAATTCGAATCACACCTCCCCATTGGGAGGTTTTTGCTCTCCAAAATCTTTCACAAAAAGGTGTGGGAACTTGCTTCCAATTTGGTTCCTCTCATACCATTTTTGTCTCATTGGAGTATGTCCTTTGACGCCAATCCACCAGATCTCTTGATGTCCTCCACGTGTTACCCAATCCCTTTACTATAGAATAACATCCTCCTTCAATTCTTCAAGAGAATACAGTGCAAAGTCTTTGACAATAAGGAGAACTTGATGGTTCTCTTCTCTATTTGGCGTGGAGGGCTCAACCAACTTCATATACTCAACATTCACCACTGAATTAATTTGTCAATAAGCAGGAAGTCTCATTATAAAGGAATTCTCATTAAGTTGCTCAATGATGTCAAAAGATTCATATTTAAGGATTTGAGATTCTTCATTACTCTTTACAAAGGTAAAGCCACACCTTGTCTCCAACATGAAAGTTACGATCTTCTTTGTGTTGTTCAAGACAAAATTCTTACCTAGGATAATTTTCTTAAAAGAGGGTTGTCCAAGTATGTGTGTTGTTTGCAGAAATGCAATGGAAACTATTCCCCATATATTTGTTCATGGTAGATTTCCCATCAACAAATGGAAATAATTGAACATAATTCTTAACTTTCAGTTTAGATGAGGATCCTTTGACTTTAATAATAGTTTATTCATCTAGTTTCACAAAAAAGTTAAATTTAAAGAACTCCCTTTGTTTTTGGTTTAGGAATTTTGGAGAGCAAGAAACTACCTCTTTTTTTCAAAACAATAAACCATATGCTTACTTGGTGTGCTCAAGAATTACATTTTTGCTTCTTGAATACTTCAAAGAGAAGGAGATAAAAAAAGGTGAAATCCCTTTTAATGCCTTGTTTGGATGAATTCATTTCTACAAAATCTTTTGATGGGTCAGAGAAAGATAGACGTGTGTGGTGCATGCATATTATTGAAAATCAAAAGTGGGCTTATTATCATGATGAGGATGGGAGGTGGTTATGGGACTAATACTAAAGCATAACTTATTGCTTTATGGAGTCTTCTTTGGTTTGCTAGGAAAAGAGGATTGACCATTTGAATATTACAGGTGATTCTAAAATCATTATTGATTATGCTAGTGGTATACCAGATCTGCAAGTTCTGTGTAGTGATCAATGGGTTAATAGACTCAGACATCATATGAATAGCTTCTTATATATCTCGTTTACTTATATATACAGGGAATTTAACCAGGAAGTAGACAGACTCTCAAAATTGGATATAGGAATTATGGATGGCTTCTTACACTTTGAGGAGTTCATCGATGAGCTTTTGGTTGATGTTGGATCATTTTTTTGTTTTTATAAGTATGTTAAATGTCATTCTTGTTTTTCTTTTTGTTCAGATATTCTATCAGAAAGAATTATTAGGCAGGTTATTTCTTTTTGTCGAAAAGGATAGTAGTATTGACTTAGGATGGTATGGTTTTGACATCTGGGATGGATAAAATATTTGTATTCTCTTACTCTCCGTGGAAACGTTTTTGGTGTTTTCAAGTGTAGTGGACATGGACTAAAGGACAAATATAGTAGTCTCTCAGGACTATCTACATTTTAGTGAAGATCTTTGTAACTTTGATTCTAATGAATAATGAGTTATAGTTTTTTTCTTTTTGAAAAATAATTATATGATATTACAAGTTATATTATTACCATAACTTATTATTATGTTAAAATCTCATCTTAAAAACATGCTTTTATTTAAACTCATAATATCATTTGTCATGAGTTTAGATTTAGATTCTCAAATAGAGAGAGAATGAATGTTAATGTAAATTTAGCTTACCTAAATAAATTTTGAGTGGATACCAATGTAATAATGTTGTCAAGATGTGGTGTTTTGAATCATCAACTTTGATATGTAACAATTACTCGTAATATTAAAAATATGATAACTAATTCTCACTTAAAACCTTTATATAATATCTTCTTATATTTTCAACAAAATATATTATCAAATTCTAACTTCTTATTATCAAACTTTAACAACAAAATATATTTTTATTTTTCCCCAAACTTAAACAATCTATACAACATTCAAACTTCACAATTCAACAATATCAAAATTATTACCAATAATTTATATAGAAAAAAACATAATAAATAATTTAAAAAACAGTAACCATTCTGCAGGGACCCTAATGATCACACATTAAGTGGGCTCTCATCGATCACCCAGTTAATGTGGTTCTCATCTCATCAACTAAGTCATGGGTTGTTTAATGTGGCTCTCATCTCATTAACTAATTCATGAGTTATGATGAATAATGCTTATGCATCTTGTTTTATCTGGTGGAGGGCTAGAGTTTGTGGATATTTAAAATGTTTTATTAGGTTGAGTATGGTTAATGTTTTTGTCGTAGATGTATGAATGGTAATTTTGTTTTTTAATGTTTGTGGGTAAAAAATAATAGTAGATTAATGCTGCATATAAAATTTATTAAATTTGGCTAATTTGTAATTTGGGGATTCATTGATTTGTAAATAGTAGGTTTATCGCTTATCCATTTCACCAACATGGAAATCAACGAAATTTATAAATTTCCTTAATTTTTAGTTCAATTTTTACAAACTGAGATGTAAATTATAATGTTAGACTCTACTGATAACTTGTACTTAGATTGTTTTACTATGTAATATTGGATTAAAAACTTAGATCAATGATCATTCACCTGCTATGAGATAATCTCACCTCCAAGTTTCATATGCATAATCTCAATCTCGAATGTGTATGTGTGCACGCGCACGCGCGCGAGCGCGCGCGCGTGTGTGTGTGTGTGTGTGTGTGTGTGTGTGTGTGTGTGTGTGTGTGTGTGTGTGTGTGNGCTCTTATATATATATATACCCAAAAAAGACTTGAATGCCATATACAATACTTTTACAATGGAGAATGATAAAATTCAAATAAATCGTAAAGGATATCAACTATGATATGCCCAAACATTTTGAATCATAAAATGCTAAAATGATGGCAGGGAAGAGCAATGAAACACGTTTGATTTTCTTTTTGAAATCCAACATCCAGCCCAATAGCATGACCTATGGAAATGAGAGGTGGCCTATAAAAGCATTGTATGGTCTATGTATGACCTCATGGAAATGTAAAACTTTATGTACAGTCTAAGGGATTAGTAGTAGGAAACATACAACCTCTAAGTCATCCCTCAACACTAAGTTAAGGTTGAATTCTAAAATTTAGAAACTCAACCAACCATCACATGACTTTGGTCTCTAAGTCAATAAGGAATGGATAACGATTATTGCATAGTGGTTGCATTCACATAATCTTAATGAAGAACATAACTTCTTAGTGAAGCTAAGAAGAATTTATTTAGTGAGGATTTCATCTTAAGACCATTAATATAACTATAAGTAGAAATATGATTAATAGAGAGAAGAGCCTCCCCAAAACTTATACACGTAATTTTGACATTGCCATAGAGAATTTTGTAATACAAAGATGTTGTATCTACCTTGTAACCCAAATGGGAAAACCAACATTTGATTCGGTTTCTTTATTTCTCAACAAGTGTGTAGGTTATAGTACCCTCTAGCTCTCTGGTACATTCTCAATATTCACCTAGGAATTTGGGTATAAATTCCTCTCAATCTCATCCAAAGAACCCCTATTCCTTTATGGTGCATCAATATATAGAAGAATATATTTGTTGGGGGTCCACTGAAAGGTTTTTGTTAAGGACAACTTCCTATGATTGGCGCTATGACACCAATGTACTAGGTCAAGTAAGAGTGGCATTTAAGGGTTTATTTCCAAGCAGATTAGACTCGTAATTTCCAATCAATAAAATCTATAGTAAAGGATAAAGGAGAATAACTTCATGTACCTTAAATTTTATGAAGGTTAATCCTAGTCACTCCATTGCTTCCTCATGTATGCTCCTTGCTATCAATCCAAGAACCTGCAACACAAACAAGATACCTTCCTCAAACTAATTTGGCAACAAAAATATAATATTGAAATAAAAAATTTGACATGAATATGAAACTAGTAAATCAATTTCAAATCGAGATACAATAATTACTTATGCCAAATCTCATACAATGATTAACATAGAATATAGGGAAGGGAAAGATGTCCAATCTTTATTAAACAACTAAAAAAGTACAAATTATATCTTCGTATGTTCAGCACCTTATTGAAACTAGAGATCCAACTCACTCCTTCTCACGTACTCCATAAATCCCTTTCCAAGTATCCAAATGCAAAGGGACAGAAACCACTTGAGGGCAATAGTTTCAACAGACAGGGATATAAGGATCAATGATAAAGATCAATGACATGAAGAGAAAGGAGAATGAAAGGTAATCAATCCCTTCTTTGGCTCATTCCAATCTTTCTTAGTTAATGAAAGAAGTTAGGAACAATTACCAAATGGTTGGGGAAATTATAACCGAGCAGGTATTTCCCGAAACTCCGACAACTCCCTATTTCTATGAATTTTATATGTTTTTCCTAAATTTTAAGGGCATTCACACCTGATGAAAGGGAGAGGAGTGAATGATTCACTTCCAAACTATTGAAAACATGTGAAGGGCATTTACATCCTACCCAAGGAAGAAGTGTGAATGACTCACAATCTACATGAACATTAGGTGTGAATTTGCTCTTTTTAAGGATTACAACTTTCAAGGTATTTTGGAATAGCTAAAGTTTCACTTGGTTGTTTAGGGACATAACAACATAGGTCAAATCATAGGCTCTTCAATCCATCAATGTCATTTTTTGTTAACAAATAGTGACACTTGAAGTGTCATCTTTTGGACTATTGTCACAGATGGAGAAGTGTCGATTTGAAATATAACAAAAGTCAGCTATCCCCAACTCTTCAACTCTCCCAAAGTTCGACAATCGTCTTCTCTTTGTCAATTTTCAAATATCTCTTTGTAATACAGTTCTCATCTTTTATAATTTTTAATATGTTTTTGTTTTTCTTTTATCTTATTTCCACTCTCTTTTTTCCCTTTTAATTTTCCCCATGCTTACATTAGGAGTACAATTCAAATCAAGGTGGGGACACCAATTGGAATTACATAGATCCCTTCAAACTATCAGCCATGTCTCTTACCTTATTCTTAGTCACGGAATTTGATTTGTCAGTGCTCATAGTAATTTGAGTCGATCGTCGATTGTGGTATTTCATGGATCCAATTTGAATCACACCTCCTCATTGGGAGGACTTTGGTCTCCAAAATATTTCAAGGAATGGTGTGGAAACTTACTTCCAATTTGGTTCCTCTCATACCATTTTTGTCTCCTTTGAGTATGTCCTTTGAGGCCAACCCACCAAATCTCTTAATGTCCTCCACGAGTTATCCATTCCCTTTAATATAGAATAACATCCTCCTTAAATTATTCAAGAAAATACAGTGCAAATTAGTCTTCGACTATAAGGAGAACTTGATGGTCCTCTTCTCTGCTATTTGGCATGGAGGGCTCAAACAACTTCATATACTCAACGTTCACCACCGAATTAATTTGTACATAAGCAGGAAGTCTCATTATAAAGGAATTATCATTCAGTTTTACAATGATGTCAAAAGATTCATATCTAAGGACTTGAGATTCTTCATTACTCTTTCCAAAGGTAAATCCACACCTTGTCTCCAACATTAAAGTTGTGATCTTCTTTGTGTTGTTCGTGATTGCCTTTATATTGTTGTTGGATTCTCTCAAGTTACTCCTCTCCACTCAATAATATTTACTTAATCCTTTTCACAAACATGATTTTCTTCCTTTTGTCTCCTTGTAACATTTATTCCTTCTTCTATTGTCCATCAACAATGTTAAATAGTGAGGGAGGTAACTAAATTAAGCAAGTCTTGAAAGGTGATTTGTTGGTGGAAGAATGGGGTGCTCAATTGTATGAGTGTTAAATATACATCAATTGTCCATTCCATGTCTTTGGATGCTTATTCGTGTACCCTCTCAACTATTGTACTAGCGTTCAATTGACAACTTTCATTTGTCTATTGGTCTAGGGATAAAATACAATGATATCCATATTATCCCAAATCATTTTCTAGAATATTCCCCAAAATATGTTATCTCGATCAAATATGATGCAGCTCAACAATCCAAAATGTACCCAGTCATTAATGAAAAATATCTCATCTACTTCTCATTTAGTGATAAACTTATTGCACAAAATGAGTACACACGTCAAAGGAATTATATTGAACATGTTGTCATTGATGTTATGCTAAGGCAATGGAATGCAAGGGGGGAATATATATATATATATATATATATATATATACCAAGGAAAAAAATAATTTATTCATGTCGAATAACACTGATTGTCCTTGAAGGACTTACATCATTTCTCTTGGAGTTGCAATATTTACAAAACTTATTCTACGAGGCTTACATCAAAATAGTCCTAGTATTCTACATTTATGCTTTTGTTCTTATCAGTGTCTTTCGTTGAGTAATAGACTGAGTCGGTTCTTACATATTTACATATATATTGCAAAAAAAATCCAAACTAAATGTTATATAGTGTTTATCCTCGTGTTGCGCTCTTCCTGAACTAATGTTCCTGGACTCAGGAGTAACACATTCTTCGAAAGAGAATCAAAATATTCATTTAGTTCTCTGTAAACATGTAGAAAAGAGATAAAATAAAACCTTCCTACTTGTCTTTTAATTTCTGCCAATAAGTGTTGCAGATGTGGGGCTTTTATCTGAACTCTATTGTTAGCCCGGTCTATGACCATTTTTTAGTCAACGAAGATATGAAGATTCAAGATATTTCATGAGAGAGATACCTTGAGAACTTTCCATGGTGATGTCGATTTCGTTTTATTCTTTGAGTAGTGGTTGGGACCATAGTTGATTGAAATCTGTTTTTCTTTTGATATGTGAAGAACTTATCTAGATCCCCCTAAAGGTTGATCTCCTTGACTTGCTCCGTCGAAGAAATCCCAAATGATGCTTTTATATATANTACTGGTATATTTAAAAATGAACATAAGAAAGTTAAAGAAATAGTTTACAAATGCTTTTACCATTTGTGGTTTCAAGCCCATGGTCTTGGAGACCCGTGGTATTTTCTAAGATGAAATAAAACGAATTAATTATTATTCACTGCCAAGGCAGGGATATATACTAATCGGTGATTAATCAAACTTCATTGACCTACATTAATTTGCTTTTTCACACAACTTTCCTTACAAAGTTTTATAAAATCTTGCATAATTTTGTTATTAAACATAATATTTTGGAAAATTAAAATAAATATAACAATTTTTAAAATTCAATAATTTGATTTTTTTTATTGGTTTAGTACACTTCTAATGGAACATAAATCAATGGAGGAGTGGTTTCAATTTTTAGAATTTTAAAACAAATAAAATTAATTTATAAAACAAAAAAACCTTGCACCACCACTTGTCATGTAGCATTAAATGCAAGTTAAAATGCACCAATATAGTATTCCAGAGCTAATTGGCATCTATAATTGATTGACGTGAATCCATTGAAGGAATCAAGTTATCTAGGTTTTCAATAAACCAATCATGTTCTACATTGGAGAATCAACTTGTAGGTTTATATTGATAGCAAAACTAGTGGGGCACTATTTAGCAGTGCTCAAACTATACGTGTCAATCTCGCAAATTTCTCGGGAAGGGAGAGGAGAACAGGTGCGGCACTATGCTCCGACAACACGTGTCAGGACCATATATTCAACATCCCATCTATATCAAACAGGTAGTATTCGATCACGAACCTTGTCCCATGGGGCACAATTGGATCTGGGGTAGCCATTTCTAATGTTTATTAGTTGGTGTACATGGGACAATCATACTCTTAATATTTTGAGAAAATGTTAAGAAATAATATAGGGAAACAAGTGACCTTCACCTACAGTGAGAGAAGTTAAAAACAAAAAATCCTGGGAAACTAAGTGCTAGTATTCAACCTTATCACATTGTCCTAAAAAGAAAAAGGATTTGTATTGCAATGACTTCAATTTTTTTCACACTTCACCTAATGATGAACTGAGAAAAGAAAAGGCCAATTTTGTAACAAAATAGGACAAAATTTAGAGCATTTCATAAGAAACAATAAAGACTCCATCAATCGCCTTGTAGAGTCCACAGGAAAAGTAGAAACCAAAGGCCATAGAATATAATTTAAGATAAAATTCTTGAAATATTTCACTATTACCTTATATGATTATTCGAACATGCGGGTTACTTCATTTTCCACCTCCTTTTGCCACAAATACTAATTTCATTGAATTTATATTTAAAGGTCATGCATATATTTTTATTTACAAAGAATACAAATGAAACAAAACAAAAAGTGAATCATAACATTAAAACTAATCCCCTATGCTGTGAAAGTCTTATTCACAATCAATACTTACAAACTAAGGATTTTATATGGGTTTCAAGGTGTTTCGAGCTCATATTTTACGATTCATGTGTCTCTATGATATGTTTACCTTCTCATAGAAATCATAGCATTGAAAACCTACAATTGACACAATCATAGAGGGGAAAATTGAATGGTGCTCCAACGAAGAGAAGAAGTGACAGAAAAGCATGAGAAATACCTTCATTCTCCACCAAATTTTGCAAGAAAATCGTCAACAAGGTCCTATTAGAGAACATAAGTTGAATTCCTAAGGCATCAAGCCTTTATTTTCTCTCCAAGAAAAGTAATAAAATGTGTTTCTTTTATTTCAGCAACCTTTACTCTATTATCCATGCATATATGCACACCACACCAGTCTGTTGGTTTACTAATGCTCACCAGCATTATCTGGGTTGTCAAGAAACCTTTCAAGTTTTGCACCATAAAATCGTTGCTTGGGAGAAACAAATCACATGTTTATAGTGAGAGTAGAACAGGTGGGACACTATTCAATAGTGCTCCAACTACACGTTTCATTCTAGCAGATTTCTAGGGGAGGCAGAGCAGAACAAACAACGCACTATTAAACAGTGCTTAGATGACATGTGTTAGGACCATATATTCAACAACCCATATACAACAAACAGGTAGTCTTTGATCATGAGTCTTAGCCTGTGGGGCATTATTGGGTATGGGATATCCATCCCTTTGCACAACATAACATTTATATGTCAATATAGTATGTGAAGAATATTAAGTTTATAAACAGTCTAGTGTTTTACTCGTTGAAAACAAATTGTTTAAGAAGATCAACAGGAAATCCTTGATCGTTAAATCTCTAGTATATATATATCATAGATGGCATCTCCATGGAATATTTCCATTGAGTAAAGCTTTGTTATATAATTCCTCCTTTGTCGAGATAGCATTTCCCCACGTCCTTGTCTATCCCTATGGAAGGGAATTTGTTGTAACACAACTTTTTCTTGTTTAATTAATGAATCAACACATCTCTTCAAAATAGGTCATGATGACGTACATAAATAAATGTTATACATGAAGAGAAATATGTGAATTGAACGTAAACAAATATTTGAGGAGGAGAATATGATATGAGTAAAAATTGAATATCATTCCAAAAGGAGGGAATTACGAAGAATGTGACGAAGAAGAATATATATGTAAAGATATAGCAAACATATTTGGTAAAGGCATAAACAATCAACATATCTGGTAAAGGAAAAAGTAGCAAGCAGACATGGAGATGTCATAAGTAGCAAGCAGGTGTGGTAATATTAGAAGTATCAAGCAGACATTGTCAATGCTATACAAATGTTCAACATTTATTAAATAAATTATATTGTAATTGAAAGTTGGTGTCTTTCAAACAGAGATTGGTGTCTCTTGCTAAGTTGGTTATTAGTGATGGGGATTGGTGTCTCCAGTAGGTGGGTTCCTACACTTTTTTTAACAATAGGTTGGTGCCTACAAAATTATTATAAAGAAACATTTTTTTTGTTATCTCTGAAAAGGGTTTCCACATATATTTTGTGTAATGTGGTTAACCTTATGCACAATTTCTTTCTTATGGTTGATGAATTTTTAAATAATTAAAAAAAAATTATACAGATTCACCCCCCCTCTCTGTATAAGTGTGTGTTCACCACTAATATTATATGATCTACAGATGGTAGGATTATTTCCTATTTGTTTCACCAATATGATTCCTAAGAAATCTAAAATGCTCTTTAATTCTTACAAGTTATTTCAAGACTAAGATGCAAACTATAATGTTAAAATCCACTGGTATCTTGTACTTGGATTGTTCTGTTATGAAAAAATTGGATAGTAAAAAAACTCATCTCAATGATTATTCACTTGCTATGAGATGATCTCACCTCCAAGTTCCATGTGCATAATCTCAAGCCTGAACATAAATAAATACATACATACATATAATCGCATTCATTTTTTTGGGATAGAATTTCATATACAATGCTTTCACGAGTATTAAAGTGTAAGTGTGTGTGTGTGTGTGTGTGTGTGTGTGTGAGAGAGAGAGAGAGAGAGAGAGAGAGGTGACTTCATGTACATGTGGGGAAAGAGACAAGTCTAATAGATGTCGAAAGCTATCAACCATGATATGCCCAAACATATTGAGTCACAAAATACAAGTTGATGGGAAGGAACAAAGAAACAAACTTAAGTTTTGATTTGACAATTCGCTCAGAAAATTGTCCATTTCCTCCATGCCAATGTCCAATCCAATCACACAACCTGTGGAAATGAAAGGCAGTCTACCAAAGTGTCATATAGCCCATATGACCTCAAGAAAATGTAAAACTATGCATGTAGCCTTAGGGATTAGTAGTAGATATCGTACAACCTTTAATTTGTCCCTTGACACTATGTGAAAGCTATATTTTTATACCAACTACACCAAAGAATAAATGTTTGTTATTCCATGGAATTAAATTTAGAAACTCATTTGATCAATTGCAACAACTATCTCATGACACCCATTGATATCTAATTCAAAAAAGGAATGAAGGGAAATTATTGCATAATTGTCGCATTGAATGAGTATAAATGGAGAAAAAAGTTTCTAAGTGAAACTAATAGTAATTCAATGAGGAATCCATATTAAAACCCATAATATAACGATAGGCAACAATTTGATTACAAAAAGAGCTTCCCAACTCACACATACAATTTTGACACAGCCATAGAGAAATTCATAACACAATGACACAGTATTTACCCTAGAAACCCAAGTGGGTAAACTAACTTTTGGTTGGATTTGGTCAATCTATTGATTTCATGATAAATGTGTGAGTTACAGTAGCCTTTAGATCTATAGTACATTATCAATCTTAACATGGGAATTTGGGCAGAAATTCCTTTCAACCTTAGGCAAACAAACCTTATTCCTTTATGGTGCATCAATATATAGGAGAATTACTTTGTTGGGTAGGGCGGGGGCATAGCTGGAAGGATAGGCATCCCCAACACCTCAACTTCCTTCAAGTCCAATGGTGATCTTCTTTTTGTCTTTTCTTAAATAGCGCTTTGGAGTATAGTTCTCATGTTTTGTATTTTTTAATACATATATTTTTTCTTCTCTTCTTTTCCTCTTTCTTTTCTCTTTTAATTTTTCACATGCTTACATTAGGAGTACAACATAAATGAATTCGTGTACACCAGTTGGAATGGCATGGATCCCTTCACACCATCAACCCTATCTCCTACCTCCTCCTTAGTCATGAACTTTGATTTGTTAATCCTTGTAGTAAACTATGTTATTTCACAAATCCAATTCAAATCATATGCACCCATAATATTTTAATTTAATGTAGTATTGTGTGGCACCTTAGCTCAACCATAAGACCACAACATAATGAATACCTTCATATACTTTTGGAAATGAGGTGCACCCAATTTTGGACTTGCCGCTTAGTGACCCATTTTAAAAACATTAATGATAATAAGGTCTCCCATAAATGCATATGATAAACTATTGATCTAAGTGCATGTGGACCACCTCATCATCATCATCCCCTCTAAATGCACCAAATTGAGAATGGTATATATTCCACTAAAAATATTTAAGGAGTAATGTCTTTGGTTACCTCACATCATTGTTGAGGAGAGATAAAATGAGGGCTAGGCCTCTGTTTGATCATGAAGCGTCTACAACATCTCACACACTAAGTTTGAACTATGTATGTATTTTTCAATCTCATGTACATGATCTTCAACATTTTGAGTGCACCTGCAATCAATAATCTCACATTATAGTCATATGAATAGTAGCAATAACCTATGACCATTATTGAAGGGTGGAAAATATTATTTATATGTTTTTATACATCATCTATTAGCCTTATTAGGTATTATAGTGACCCAAAATTTAAGATTAAACCTTATAACCCTTCTCATAACTTTTGCATACAAGATTTTCCTCTCCATCCTTTTTGGTTGTACTATCATGTATGTTCACAATTTAATGATTAATGAAAAGGCTTGCTTATTCTATATTTCAATTTATTTTGTGAATGTATATGCAATATGGTATCATAGCAATGTTATGTGTATTCGTAATTAGTTATAACTTTAAACTATCTCAATTTGGAGTACTTGTTTTCGATTCGAAAGAGATAGATACTCTTAGTGAAAATCAACTATTAAAAAATTGTTTTGGATGGACTTATAGGTCCTTTGTTATAAACATTAATTATATATAATATAAATAAAATATAAGAACTAATGTAATATAAATAAATATTTAACTCTTAAATCTTAATAACACATAAATAAATATTAGTAAACTATTCTAGTAGAGCGCGTCCTTTTTGTGGATAATCTCCAAAGTGCCTTTACAATTATTATATGGCACTCATTTTGTAATCTTTCATCATCATTCATATTCAATATTTATTTTTTCTTTTAGATATGGAGTTATTTTCTATTGGTTGATTTTTCACTTAAGTAATCCTTGTGAATATCTGGATACATATATTGCATTGGTATCAGAGCGATCCGACCCTTGCCATTATTTACACTTTGTCTAATTTAGATTTTTACCATTATCCCGGGGTTTCCCTGAAATTGCGGTCTTTGACCAAGAAGGAAAAAGAGAAGAGGTAAGACAATGAAAAAAAACGAAAAAAAAACACAAGCTTTATAAAAACTACATGTGGTTTTATAAATAAGTGATATAATAATAAAAAAGTAAAAAGGAGAAGAAGAAGAAAAGGGAAAAATATTAATAAGAAAAAAAACACATTGTTTTATGAAACCATGCTTGGTTTTATAAAAAAAATCATTACATTAATAAAAACAAATTGTATGTTAAAGGAAAAAGAATTAAATTGTAGAGTGGAGGATCAATCGTATTTGTAGATTGACAAAGATTAAAGTGTTTTACAAGTCTATTTAAGAAAATATAATATAAGGGTGAATCCCAGGGCTTAATATTTCTTTTTTATAAAAGTTAATCCTCAAGATTTGAACTTGGGTGGGGAGGGTAACAATCCTTGTTCTCAACCACCCAATATACACACAATATACAAGAAGTCAAAGGAAGAAGTTTTATAAAAAGAACCACTTAGGCTTCTTGTACCTGCGTCTATTATTATCGAAGAAAAGATAACTAGAAGTCACAAATTATGGCGATTACATATTCAAAAATGAAAATGCAATTACAATCAGTATTGGGCAAGTTAAAGCATTATAAAGCAACCAATCATCGTCTACATTTTGAAATTAAGAAGCAAGAAATTAGTAATATGTTAACAAAGAAGGAAAATCATCGGTTAAAAGAGTATATTGAGCAATTAACCACGTATATAGAGGAATTAAGGAATAAAAAACATTCTAGTCAGAATCTTCAAGGAAAAATATCAAAAAGGAGATTGTCGAGAGTAATGTTGAAATAAGAAGGTTAAACAAAATCCTCCAGGATAAATATGAGGAAATGTTGAAAATTCAAAAAAAATAGAATGCAGTGAATCAAAGTTCAGCCAACATCAACAACATATAAAAGATCGCAAACAACAAAATGACAACCTTAAAAAAACACAAGTTAGATTATGAAGAAAAATAAAACATTATCTCACAATAATGAAGAAATTATTAGACTAAGGAACCATAATAAGGTTCTACTTACAAAAGTTAGAAAGTTAAAAGGTATGCAAAAGTCAGAACAGAATAATGAATATATTGAAGGGAAGTTGTTAGAAAAGAGAAGAAGAAAATCGACACCTTAAGAGTTATAATCATGATCTTGAAGAACAGCTTCAGAATTTCAAGGATGACGAAAAGTCGAAAGAAAAAAAGTTTAAGATTCGAGAAGACAACAAGTTGGATGTCCACCCAGTTGGAGAAAAACATACACTAAGGTTAAACAAGAAGACACTACAAACATAAACAAGGAAAATGACATTGTAAAAATTCCATATCGACATCCAAATCGCAAAAATATATATCCTAAAATTCAACAACAACTAACAAAAGTTATTAATAATAATGCAATAATTTTTTATGATGACACTTCACCTTGGAAACAATGTTCTGCAGATAACTGACTTAGGATGGATCAACCCATCTACATTTCAAAGGTTGTGTTCAATGCTTACAAGTTTGTATCATAATATATCCTGAGTTACAACTAAGCATAGAAGGATGCAACAAAACTTACAAAACAAAACAATGTAACTTTGACTTCATCAATATACTTTGAGGACAAAGCATCTCTAAAGAGGAAGGCAATGTTATAAACATAAAACAACATTAATTATATATAATATAAATAAAATATAACAATTAATGTAATATAAATAAAACATATAAATGCTAAATTATAATAACACATAAATAGTTATTAGTAAATTATTCTAAAAGGACATGTCCTTTCATGGATGGTCTCCAAAGTGCCTTTATGATTATTATATATATGGCACTCACTTTGTAATCTTTCATCGTCATTTGTATTCAATATTTATTTTATGTTTACGATGTGGAGTTATTTTCTATTAGTTGATTATTCACTCAAGTAATCCTTATGAATATTTGGATACATATATTACATCCTTATGTTTATGTTACATATTAGGTCACACAAAAATGTATTAGCAATTGGCTTAGAAGGTCCAAAGACACGTAAGAAGAGTTACTGTAAAGGAATAGGTTAATGTCTGAAAACCCCGACACATTCAACATGAGTGGAAGTCTACCCTTTTACTAACCATAAATGTGTTGGTTTAGATGGAAACGTTTATTCTACAAATGATTTTTAATCTACAAGTTGAGGTCTTCATACTATATTAATAGAAGGTAGACATGTAACACTAAATATTGCAATATTTTTCCTAAGTTGAAAAAAAAGGATAACTCAAATAGTTTGAGAGGACAATGGACATTCTAATCCATATCAAGAAATTAAAAGAAGATGGTATGTTAATATTAAACACAAAACACCATAACTTAATAAGAAGCCTCAACCCTTCATGAAATAAGGGCCATTAACAACAACACTTTATTTGTACTTTCTTGATCACAAACATTGGAAGCCTCAAACGTTCATGAAATAAGGGCCATTAACAACAACACTTTCTTTGTACTTTCTTGATCACAAACACTAAAGGCCACAAACTTTCATGAAATAAGGAATTTCATCCAATCAAAAATATCAAAATTGGAATTTCTAGAAGTTGCTTATTAAGGTTGGCAAATTTCCATTCCTTAATCTTACGAAAGGTCATTTTTCTTTCACAAATTTATAGTGAAACCCTTTATTGATTTTTTTTTTAATCCAATGGTCATCTTTCATTTCCATCATTAACAACCTTGGGGATAACTTGTAAACATTAAACATGACATATGTGAAGGGAGAGATATGGGCCTACCATATAATAGGTATTATCGATGCATGACATCTATTTTTAAGTGGTCCATAAAATAATTCCTATGTAGGATCCAGTGTGCAACATAGAAAGTGTAATTAAGGATTAATCGGTAGAAATCATAGAAGAGATAAGACAAGAGTGTATTGTTGTTTTGAGAAGAGCAAAGCCAACAAAATGCAAGTTGAGAAAAGAGGAAATGAGGTCATTAATAAGCCTAAGAAAGAATAAGAGTATTAAGATTCTAAAGGCATATAAGGGCAATGCCAAAGTGATCTTAAATGAAGATGTCTACCATGAAAAAATGATTGAATCTCTAGAATGTGGTAGCTACAAAATAATTGGGAAAACTGAAGCTCTAGAATGCGGTAGCTACAAAATCATTGGGAAATACCTAGGTAATAGGATTGTGAGATTATATAATAAAGTAATTAGAGACTCATATTTGGAGGACTCCATTTAAAGGAGGTGATCCGAAATAGCGAAATTATGCCTCACATATACATATTACCTAAGACACATAAGTACGGTATTCCATTGAGACCTATTATGAATACCATAAGTTCACCAACATATTCCTTGGATATATTACTTGCTAATAAGCTTCTCCCCTTGGCAGGAAACTCATCATCCTTTGTAAATAACTCAACCTCATTCATTGAATGGATTAAAAACCAATAAGTGAAAAAGGAATATATTTTGGTCATCTTTGACATTATGTTGTTATACACTAAGATTACGGTTGATGATGTCATTCATATCATTAGAAACGTGACAAACACCCAAACTACAAATATGGTAATAATATGTCGAAAGTCAACATATTTTTCTTCTAAGGAAAGAATTTATGAACAAATTCATGGGGTATCCATGGGTTCCCATTGTCATCGATAGGGGTAAACATTTATATGGAACATTTTGAATTGAACGCCATAAATTATTTCCTTCTCACACTAGAAGAATGGAAAATATATGTGGATGCCATATTTGAAAAATGGCATCACGCAAAGGAAAACTGGAGGGATTCCTAACACACTTAAAAAACCTTTCACCACAGATAAAATTCACCAATGAATTGGAGAAGGATGGAAATATACCCTTTATGCATGTGTTACTCACCAAAAAGTGGATGACAATATTGGATATTAGGTGTATAGAAATAAGACCCACAGTGATAGATACCTTCATGTAGAATCTCACCACCACCTAACTCAAAAATTCGATGTTGTTAAAACTCTTACAGACATAGCTGTTAGTTTTTCTTAAGATTATAATAGTATATCTTAATTGCATTTATCAATAGGATCACTAGAAGATAGACAAAGCATAGAACAATAACACAATTATTTTTCACCTGGGAAACCCAAATGGGAGAAAACCTAGCAAACTGCGTCTAGAGATAATAATTTTGAGATCAGAGTACAATGAAGAAATAAAAGAAAATTATGGAAATGTTTTCCAAAGATTGAAACCCTAAAAACAGTATTTTTCTGTAGTGTATGCGAACTTCTCTCTCTCCCATAAAACTGCACACTTCTCTGAGCTGTTGTGTTGTTGATTTGTGAAATAATGAGGAGGGGTGCCTCCTATTTATATTGTTTTCCCACTCATAATCTAACTGGGGTTGACTTCACTTGGGGGAGAAATATAATTTTATATTTCATCATTTTTATTTTATTCTCTTATTGTTGGATTTTCACCCCAAGGATTACATTGTTCTTTCTAGGGTTTGTATGAATGATTACAACAAGTTCAACTCCCGAAGGAGGACATAAGAATAGATTCTAAAGTTGCACAAACTCCAACACTCCCTCTTAAAAAGGAAGGTATTCTTCGGTCTTCATCAGCATCACAATTATTTGGGTTTCATTTGTACATCTATACTGTATATATCATCTCTAAACGTATTGAAGGTTGTCTTTATGAATTTGTTCTATCTGGATGTTTGAGAGAAACTTTCTTTCTACCTATTCATCTCTACTTTCGATGGAATACTTCCATGCCTGGCTAGAGATGCTAGATGGGAAAATGTGTACGAACATCTACTACATTTCCGTCTCATCTACCAATGGGGTACTCCCATACCTGGCTGAGAACCTAAACTAGTAAATGTGGACAACCATCTACTACATGTTCGTCTCATATGTCGATGGGTTACTCCCATACCTGGATGAGATCCTAAACGAGTAGAGGTGTCTATGAAATCACACATCCATCTGCTACATGTCTGACTCATCTACCGATGGGATTTATCCCATACCTGGACGCGCAGAGGCCCCTTTGTGAACCTGACCATCTACTAATTTTCCGTCTCATCTGCCGATGGGATTTCTCCCATTCCTGGCTGAGAACCTGGACGAGCAGAGGTACCTAGGAAAAAGTATGGTAAATTTCTCTCAGTCATATCTCCCTCTCAAGGAGGGATATGTTCTCTTCTACTCCAAGTCTTCCACAAAAGTATTCAAGATTCATCCTAGGAAAAGGCTTGGTGTGAACATCTCCAGTCTAGTCGTCAATCAAAATATACTAGAGCTCGACCGCACCATTTCGCACCATATCATGTATGAAGTGATACTGAATCTCTATGTGTTTCCACTTGTCATGAAATACAGGATTCACTAACATATGCACACAACTCTAGTTAACTCAGTGAATCGTGGTTGTCTGTGGAATCTGGACAAACAATCCTACAAGAAGTTTATGAATCCAAACTACTTCTCGGGCTGTTGAATTGGAAGTTATATACTCGGTCTCTGCAATACTGAGAGCTATTGAGTTCTTCTTTCTATTGTACTAGGAAATTACTGCAGAGCCCAAACTGAAACCACATCTTTAAGTGCTCTTCCTATCTGTAGTGCATCCAGACCAATCTAAGTCAATAAACTCTTGCAATCTCAAGTCACAATCTGAATTATATCATAGATCATATCCCACAGTGCCACATAATTATCTGGGCACATGTTTTGCAGTAGTCCAGTGAATTTTCCTCGGTTCGCACATGAAATGACTGAGGGCATTCACAACAAAACAAATATTTGGTATGGTGTTCGTCAGATACATCAAGGAACCAATCAACTAGCAATACATAGTGGGATCGATAAAATTTGAATTTGAAGCAAAATCTCTCAACTTCTTCAAATTTGCATCCATCAGAGTAGCTATGGACTTGCATTTCAACATTTTGAATCTCTTCAGCATATCCATGGTGTAATTTCCTTGGCCTAGAAAAATATTCTTCTGCCTTTATCATACTTCTAATCCTAAGAAGTAATGTATCAACAATGTCATTAAGAAAGGTTGTCTTGGCATCCATCTGATACAACTTCCATCCCATAGTTGAAATAGCAATAATCAATCTGATGGAAGTACATCAAGTCATAGGAGAAAATGTCTCATCATAATCAACTCCCTCTTTCTGAGAGAACCCTCTAGCTACAAACCTAGCCCTGTATTTTTCAATAGTACCATCTACCCCATGTGGAGTTTCATGCTCCTCTGTATTCTGCAAAATCTGATGTGCCCATCTAGGTATTTTTCGACTTATTGACATATATGTGGGAGCATAATCTGGCTCAACTGGATCAATGGGACTAATTGGTTTATTCATTTCTTCAGACTCCCTCTTAATGTTTGGAGGGGAGATGATCTCATCTCTTCATCATCATCGATCTCCATATTTGATCCTCTTCCTTTTCGGATTGCCATTTTCTTCTTCAAAGGTTACATCCCGACTGACTTCGATTTTCCTCGATATTGGGATGTATATTCTCTAAGACTTTGAAGACTTGTGATATCCCATGAATGTTGCATTCTTTCCTAAATGTTCTAAATTTTGCACGTGAATGTATACTGGAAATTAATTATCCATCTTGGTGATGACCAGGTTCATCAAGGATCCTTCAAATGTCTTATTTGAGTCACGAAATCAATGTCGTCGCATTTCTATCATATGTAATAGACTAGAATCCTTGTATTTGAGGGATAACTCCCTCTGTCTCTCAGAAGTCAACTGAGTAAATCTTATTGAAGTAGCATATAGACCGACATTCATAGAAGCTTTCTGCTTTTGATCACCAAATCTCTGCATGAGATTATTCTGAGTCTAAGAGTCATAATACATGCTTCTAGAGGATTTTTGGTTCTATTCCATTCGTATATCAATGGGATCACTTGTCCTTGTATATCATGGCATTCCCTACAAGTCAAATCCCATCAGATGGCTAGAAATATTTTATAGTCAATGTATTAACAAAATAATGTAGGAAACCTTTTATTCAATGCTTCGACACAACACACACAAGGCCATTATCAAGATGCTTGTGGTCCCCATTATAGCATACCATTAAGAGTGTGTACTACTCTAGTATGTTATAACAGAGTCGTCGTCATAGATAGGTTGTGCAGCATGACAGGCTATTTAACTACCTAAATTTAGAAATGTTGATATGTGTAAAACATATTAAAAACCAACTAGATCTAATCTACGAGAGCATGTAAAATCAAATACTTATCTTTTGTAGTTTTGTGGGTGGGCTCCCATTATCAGAGCCCACTGATCTTAATATGCTTGCTTGACAATCATCACGGCCTGGATCGTCATATCATTTCTTATAAGAAGAACTCTGAACGATCATCCTTCCTTGGCTCCTTGTGAGGAGGGTCTTCTTCTACATCAACAGTTTAAGCTTCATGCTTCCTTTTGATTGAGCTTCGACAACTACTTGCATAATGACCATATTTCTTGCACCTGTAGCACTGTATCTTAGATAAATCCTTCTTCTCTTGTTTCTTCTGATATGGGGGGGACTTGATCTCTTATCTTGGTGCTTGTGATTGAAGTACTTCCTTCCCTTTCCCTTACCTTTCTTGGCATGATATATGAACACTTGATTCTCCTCAGGTTGGGCACCATGAATTCTTTGGTGTGCTGTGATTCTTGTTTCTTTCTGAGAGCATTCTACCCATAGCTTATCAAATTTGGGCAACTTGGTACGACCACTTATAGTTTGGATAAAAGACTCCCAAGATGGTGGCAGACCATTTAAGGTGGTCATAATGAGATCCTTTTCTTCAAGATTGTCTCTGCCAGACTTTAGCTTGTCCCAGAGTTCGGTGATCCTCATGGTATTAAGGCAATATTCTCGGACTTCGTCATCTTCATATTCGATAGTTTATTCCTCAATGTGAGAGTCACATTGATATTACTATGTTCAAATAGCTTCTTTAAGGTCTTTAACATCTTCCCTGTTGTCGTCTTTTTCAATATCTGAGGAACCAAGTGGTCTCCAACTGAGTCCACCAAAATCCTTCTTGACTTAGCATCATTCTTCCTCCAGTAAGGTTTGTCTTCTCCGGCTTCTAGTTCTGGGACCTTTTCATTTACACATTGTAATAGGTCATTTTATTCTAGTAGGAGAAGAACCCTAAAATTCCATGGGATGAAGTTGGAAGCTCCTTCCTGGTGATCTTCAACCTTCATGTTAATCATATTGACTGTAGATATGGATCTAAAACCCTAGCAGAGACTAGGTCAAAACTGAAGGTTGGATTTTTGGAAAACTACCTACACAGATAGATGTGCCCTAGAGAGGTGAGTTGAGAAGAGGTAGAGTCGAGCCAAAACTGTGGAGGGAGTAGGTCAAAAATTGAAACCCTAATTTCTGTTGCAGCTGCAGAATTAGGTCAAAAATTGAAAATTCTTGGAATTGAATTATGTCTTCAACAAAATATGCACCCTCCTTGGAGATAAATTCCCAAGACCTTAAAAGATGAAACCCTATTTCCGACAGGTTTTCGACAGAGTTCCGGCAATGGCTTCTTCTAGCACTGCTCTTATACAATGTTAGTTTTTCTTAATATTATAATAGTATATCTTAATTACACTTCTCAATAGGATCACTAGAAGATAGACAAAGCACAGAACAATAACACAAGTATTTTTCACCTAGGAAACCCAAATGGGAGAAAAACCAAAAGCCTTCAATTAGAGATAATAATTATGAGATCAGAGTACAATGAAGAAAGAAAAGAAAATTATGGAAATGCTTTCCAAAGATTGAAACCTTGAAAACAGTCTTCTTTTGCAGTGTATGCGATCTTCTCTCTCTCCCAGAAAACTGTGCACTTCTCTGAGTTGTTGTGTTGTTGTTTTGTGAAATAATGAGGAGGAGCACCTCCTATTTATACTATTTTCCCACTCAAAATTTAACTGGGGCCAACTTCACTTGGGGGAGAAATATAATTTTTATTTTATTCTTTTATTGTTGGCTTTTCACCCCAAGGCTTACATTGTTCTTTCTAGGGTTTATATGAATGGTTACAACAAGTTCAACTCCTGAAAGAGGACAATAAGAATAACTTCTGAAGTTGCACAAACTCCAACAATAGCAACAAGAATCTTGATCACCTTGGGTAGGAATTGGATCTCCTCAAAAAGGTATTCAAGGAAAATTGATACCATGAGGGGCAGATTAAGAAGGAAATAAGGAAAACAAAGTATATACAACAAAGTCAAGAATTTAATATCCCTAAAATTACTCTTCCATATATTAATGGAATGATGGATAGGATTTCGAAAAACCTAAAAATAATAAACAACATTTTTGCACTCACTCCCCCTAACATTATTAGAGGGTTCGTCATCTATGCAAAAGACCTAGTTGATCCTAGAAAACACAAAGGGGAGTATGAAATTCCTTGTCCCTGCGAGGAGGTCTATATTGGTGAAACAAGTCTCTTGTTTCAAACTCATGTTAAAGAAAACACAGCCATCATTATTCATGATCGTATAGTTAAGTCTTCTCTCACCAAACACACACAACACCACTCATGAAATTTGCATGGATAAGGCTTCATTAATAACCAGAGAAGAACACTACATTAAAAGGAGAATAAGAGAATATCTAGAGATCGAACAAAAGGAATAACATGTTAAACAGAGACGAAGGGTAGATGCTAAGAGACACATGGAGGCCTGTGATAAACCATATTAAGAAGATTAATTTACCCTGATCCATGGGCTAAAATTTGAGTGTTAATAAATTCATTTGATATTACTCCCTTATGCAATCTCCATCCTGGTTTCATATTTATTTATCCTTGGATCATTGTAACCCTCATCCCAATCCTCGTATTGAGTGACCGCCCAAAAGATGGACTCACTTTGAAGTAATCCAAAATGTTGGTGTTTTCGAAATCATGGCATGGGTTTCCTAGGGTTATAATTGACCACTTGCAAGAAATTATCTCTCTATATTAATATACTAATTTCTTCGTTACTTAGAAACTCCAAAAAAAATTCTTGCAAAGACTCGAGATTCTCCACATCTTCATCTGAAAAAACACCCAAAGAATTGTTCTCACGCAAAATTATCATCTTCTCTTTTATATCCTTGAATTCTTATTGAGAGATAGCAATGAATTCTCTAGCCCATGGTTTGATCATTGCCTTTAACTTCTTAAGAACAGATGCAAATTGATGCATCATAGTTTACCCAGTATCCTCACTAATGTGCTCCCAATTGTCAAAGAATAACTTTTTAAAATCTTCTTCCAACAACCACACATTATTGAATTTCATAGGAGAAGGTATCTTTTGATCATCCATATCGAGACGAAGCAAGATAGAAAAGTGATTGGAAATACCCCCAAACCTGACCCAATATTTCAAAATTAAAGGGCCATTCAAAAGATCTTATGAGAATAGAACCCTATCCATCCTTTTAGAAATGGATTCTTGACCTCTCCTCCCATTTGTCCACATAGGAATGCATTTAGATGGAACAAGATATACAAGATGATATTCCTCGAATAAGTGTGCAAAAAATTCCCATAAAGGGGATTACCGATATCTAACTCCCCAAATATCTCCAAGAGATAATGTCAAATTAATATCACCTCCAATAACCATACTATTAAAGTTAAGCACACCAGCTTCAGGCATAATATGCCAGAACAATATTCTTTCTCAGTAGGGGCCATACAAGTAAAAGACCTTAAAAATCATCGAGTCATCCTTCACTTCCAAATATACCATGATCCTGTAGAAAATGCAGACAGTATCATAAGCCTTAAATATGGAACTCCAACCAGTAATCAAACCATGTGACTGGCCATCAACATTTAGCGCACTTAATGACCAGTCCTTCAAAACAATAAAGAGAATTTAAACAACCTTTTCACTTGAGCGCATAGTCTCCTATAATAGTATGATATCTGGGCAATATACTTTAAAAGTTTTTGGAGGGATAAAATTTTATGGGCCCCTCCCAAGCCTCTTGCATTGAAGGAGAGAAAAATCATTTAGTCATAGTTTAAAAATCGGTTCTCACTCTAAGGGCCTTAAATATTGTGACTTGTTTACCTTCCTGAATTTCCACCTTCACTTGGGATTTGGTTTGAGACATAGAAGACTTCTTCTTAGTGTCCACTTCTCCTCCTTGTTGGGAGATAGGCCTCATTTCTTTCCATTTTTAGAACGAAGATCATAATTTGACGAGATAGGTCACATAGGTTTCACAAGAAAGGGAGGTACAATATCCTCCCTTAAAGGTGTCTTTTCATCAACATACAGGCTATTTTCTTTTTCTTTAGACTTGAAACCACTAGAAAGGACTTTAGAAATAGGGGACGTAGGAAAGTGAGGAGAATCGACCAAGAAAAGGGGAAAAAACCCTCCTTAACCTTTGAAAATCCCGCCATAGCAAAATAGGAGCTATAATTGACATCATCTGACAAAGGAAACTTAGAGGGAAGAGAATTCTTCTTTTTAGTAAGAAGATATTTAACAACATAGGCATGACTTGAGGCTTCTCACTTATGTGAAATTTCAATCTCTGACATAAATTCATCCACCTTTAAAGGATATTTAGTCATTTCTCCCATTTCTTCATGATTTTCAATCTCGTCAAAAGATTCACTCTTTTGTTCAACAGACTTGGCACGAGCACGTGCTTTTTTAACCCATATTTTATTTTCCTGATTATTTTCCAAACCTCCTTTAGGACAATGCGCTTTCAGATGCCCCACTTCTCGACACAAATGACATTGAAAAGGTATCCTCCAATAGACACACTTCTGTAGGAAAACCTAATTACCCCATTATATTTAAACTCTAGTGGCAAGCTCTTCCGACAAATCGATTTCAACTAGGATTTTATCCATATGACGATCCACATTGTTATCCCATCCTTCTTCGAAGTTCATAAAGAATCCCAGTGAATTAACAATTTGTTCTAAAACCCTCCTTTTCCAAAGCACCCAGGAAAGACTAGGTAAAAGTACCCAAATTTTCTACAAAAAATGGGGCTCTCTTGGTGGGTCAAAGTTCATATCCCATTTCCAAATAACCAATACCAAACAGCCCTAGGACCAATCCTTTGGAAGAATACAACTCGCATTATCCTTACAGTAGAAAATGAAATCGCACCAACCCCTTATAAACAAGAAAATCTAAGGTACATGCCTTATCTCCAACTTCCATTTACATTCCAACCATGAAAAAAGGGATTATGGCCTAAAATACTTGCTCATAAAATGTCCAACCATCGTAGTATCCATCAAGATTTTCACTTCCTCTAACTCCACATCCACACCAATTGTCAACTGATTTTTTGATTACTTTTTTTTAACACAAGAATGCTTCATTCTAGAACTTTGTGCCTTGCCTCGGGAATATTTTGGAGCAAAATAATGACACTCTAATGACAACTCCACATTCGATGAATTTGCGCAGAATTTAAGAGGATCTGTTGGCAATTCCATGGTGCCAATTTTATCCTTACTTTGCTCAATAAAGGGTTGTCTTGTCTCATTTAAAACCTTTTGGGTTGGTCCCCAATCCTTCAGAGGGAAACTGTCAACCAAATCACCACCTTTCACTTCAAAAATATGAGGTACTGACAGTGCCAAGGCTTCCCAAAGATTTTCTCTGCTTGGCACGAAGTTCAACCTCCATGGGGAACACATCCTAGCCCTTATACCATCCCCGTAGTCCACCATATACGTTGTATCCTGCTTCGGCATTGCACTATTTATCGAAAAAGAACAAACCTTAGCTTTGTTCCCGAAAAAATACTTTTAAGTCAACTTTTTTGTAGCCACAGGAACGCGCCTCTATATAAAATTAGACCCAACATCTTCAATTAACACACCTCCATACTCTGCCACATGTTGATGTTATCTAATAATGCTATCTTCACTTGTCACATATTTTCTTTTTCTATGCTAAAGTGTGAAGCGTGCCTTCTTATCTTTTTTTTCCAGGAAATAAATATCACAATCCATAATTTTATTGATAAAATTTTGAGCCATATTATTCATTCACCAAGGAAGTTGCACATAATATCATCATCATAACTATATCCTTTGATTAACTATAATCCTACTAAATTTTGTCCACTACTTTTTTAATAACAAAACTAACAAAAATTACATTCATTCATATGTATATGTCCATAAGATTCTCTCCCATTTGTAATACCCTATGGAAAATGAATGCCTTCAAAAATCCATGGTCAAGTTCCTTATTGAGTCTTTATCAACCTCCCAAAGCTATGCTATATTCTCTTCCCATGTCTTCTTATCATATTATACCTTTCCATTTACATGGATTTTTATCAACTTCCATTATACCTTCGGTATCAACTTCTTTCAACACATTGTTTCAATATTGAGTTGTGTTGTTTTAGGTCACATTCATCATCATTATTTTCCATATTATTTACGCACACTCTCTTCACTTGTAATATATTTTCTTCCTCCATGCCAAAGTGTGAAGTGTAACTTTTTATCATACTAATACTTTTCCATTAGCATACATTTTTTTCGTACTTTTTCTAATGCAACCTACATGCACTCATACTTAAACTTTCATCAATACTCCTACATCAAATGTTATGTATAAACAACTTTAAAAAATCAACATTATTAGACTATTAAACGATAAGCATTATATTATTATTAGACATAAAACCCTATTTTTTTAATTGATAGTAAGTAGGTTAGTGTCACCTTTCATTATATAAAATAAGGCACGGACTAATAACCTTTGACATATATGGAAATAATCACAAAATTTTGTAATAATGACTTGTTACATGTTCACTTTTATGTGTGAACTAATTTTGTTAAAATTCAAATTTGAAGACTTAAGAGACCATCCTTTACCAACAATTAGTTAGTAAGACATTATTATCCCCTCATGCCATTAGTAAAAGAAAATTGAAATAATAGATTTTGTATATAAAAAGTTATTGGTGATTGGTGTCATTTTTCTTATATTATTTTAAATTTACTATTAATCATTTTTGTTGTCATTTTTTTATATTATTTAAAAATTTATTATTAATCATTTTTAGATTTATGTAAATGTTAAAGGTTAAAATAAAAATAAGTTTAATAACATAAAAATAAATTTAATAAAACAAAAATTATGAGATATACAAAAATAATTATTAATATCATGTTTTTAGAGATAATTTTTAATCTTTTTTATTGGTATTTATATGATGTTGTAAGTTTATATATAGTATTATAAATTATTTCACTTTTTAATTTTATTTTTGCTTTTGATCGAATTTTTATTAATTAATTTTATTTTATTAAATAATTAGCTTAATTTTGATTATTGTCTTCAATGTGATTATAGAATTTAACCTAGAGGGAATTAAAAGAGCGGAACTTATAGATTTTGTGTTAAGCTCATGACCACTTAACCTAACATTTAGTAAATTTCTTTTCTATATTTCACAAAACCCTAATTTTTAGAATTAATTACATCAATTAGTGTAATTCTCTCCACTTTTGATCTGGGATGGAGGTAGATCTCCACAAATCTTAGATTGCACGAGGATGAGACAAGTGCATTGTCCAGATTGATTTTATGGTCGTCATAATTCCAAATAAATAATTATTAAAAAAAAGAATATTTAATAACATCTATTGGTGTAATTCTCTCCACTTTTGATTTGGGATGGAGGTAGATCTCCACAGATCCTAGATTGCATGAGGATGAGACAAGTGTATTGTCTAGATTGATTTTATGGTCGACATAGTTCCAAAATAAACCATTTTAAAATCTGCATAAGGTTTTTTTATGGATATTAATAAAAGTGACACAAATTTACTTATTACCAGCACAAGCACTTAACTTGTAGTTGGTAAACATTGATAGGCCTCTCTCTTTTAGTTAATCCAACCTAGATCCAAATCCTAGGCTCTATCAAGTGTCGAGAGTGATCAAATCTCTCAAGGTGCAAACCTCTTCTTAGGTATTGCACTGAAGGAGCTATTCGATGGGGGGTTTGTACCTTGAGAGATTTGATCCCTCTCGGTGCTTGATAGAGCCTAGGATTTAGATCTAGGCTGGTTACAGTTATGGGCGGTGACACAAAACTGGAATTTGATCAACATTATGTAACTATATATCTTTGACAATTATCATATTGTAAGGAATAAGTTAGGTTTGAAAACATATATACAATTATGAGGATTATCATAATGTAAGTAATAAGTATTAAGGATTGAGTAAATTGTTAAATTGAAAAACAAAGAAATTTTTTTTGTAAGGAATAAATTCATGAAAATATAGTTTACATTGTATTCAAGCATATGACTCCTTGCAGACATGACACACTTGAACTTATGTTAATTGATCGATTTGGTCATGAAATTTCCAATGTCTAGTATACATTTCTTCATATGGTATCGGTATATTATCCTCAATTTGAATCTCCTTATCTAGGACCATATTAGCAATTGGAACTGCTTCAAATTGGTCCATATCAACATCATGTCACTCAAAGACTGTTACAGGT
Source organism: Pseudotsuga menziesii (assembly GCA_001517045.1). Taxonomy (NCBI): domain Eukaryota; kingdom Viridiplantae; phylum Streptophyta; class Pinopsida; order Pinales; family Pinaceae; genus Pseudotsuga; species Pseudotsuga menziesii. Next base: position 446,117 of record LPNX010123065.1, read on the forward strand.
TGAGCATTTTCTACATTTTTTTCTACAGGTATATTGGTTGAATATTGTCTTTGTTGTTCTACAATCTGAGAGTCTTTGTTGTTCTACAATTTGATTTATTTCTTCTTCCAATTGCTTCAACTTTATTTCTCGATATGCTCTTTGTTGGTCAACATTAAGTTTTCTTTGTTCTTCTTGTTCCTTTGTTATCAATTCGTCTAACTTTCTTTTTCGATTCTCTTTTTGTCATTTTGCTTTTCATTTCCCTTCTTCTTCTCATTCTGCTGCTGGCATTTCATTTCCTTTCTTGATATGCTCTATGGCGTTCTACATTTCCTTTTTTTTCTCTTCTCGTGTTTATCTCATAACATCTTCTGCATGCACATCTTCTAATTTTAGTCGATACTCTATATCAAAAATGTTGCATTAGCATCTACATTGAAATGTATGCATCCATGAAATCTACACTAACATTTATGCATCCATGAAATCTACACTAAAATCTATGCTTCTATGAATTAACTACACTGAAATTTATACAACTCTGAAATCTACACCGAAATTTATGTAACCATGAAATCTACACTGAAATTTATGCATCCATGAAATCTACACTTAAATCTATGTGTCTATACATTAACAACTACAATAAAATTTATATAGCTATGATATCTACACTAAATTTTGTACATCTATGCCTTAATATTAATACACCATACACTAAAATATATGCACGAAAAAAACTCATTTTATATTTGTTTTTAAATATTAAATAATAATAATAATCCTATATGTCATAAATGAATTTAAGTTACATTTCAAATAATAATTTTAAATATATATAAAGTAATATATATTTCTCGTTGACATATATATGTCGACCTAAAATTATATGTTTGGCCAACATATATATATGTTAGCCAGAAATTATATGTCTGGACGACATATAATTTTTGGATTTTTTTTCCAATCGAAAAAAACCTTCTTCTTATTATTGTTTTAGGATCAAAGAAAAAGTTACAACTTACATCAATCTTCATATCAGCCAACAAACTTAACAATTGTCAAGAAAAAACAGAGTCGAGACCTTCATGGCTAAACAGACCACCACACTACGTTCCTGCCAAATTTTTTGACATATTAAGTCACACTTACATATGTTAACTATTAAACCTGCTTCCTTTAGTTTGCAACTAAGACTCGTAGATCAACAAAAAATTTGTCTTTCTTACTGATAATGATATAATGCTAGAAAACAACTACAAAAAACAGGCTACATCAAATAGTCTAAGGATTGAACCCCCTCAGTGATTAATGAGTCTTCCATAAATTCTTGGTAGTGCAAGAAACCTTCTCCTTCAAAAACTATTTGTTTCAACAATTGATCTGTATCCATGTTAAAACATCTAGAAATGTGAGATAAGGAAAACTGTTGAAAAGAACTTATCAAAACTTTAACTCTTGTGCACCAATGCTTGAGCTGAAGAACCTATAAATTATATCTACCATTTTCCCATTCCACAATCACTTTTGAATCACCAAATACAAAAAGAGCATTCATGCCAATAAAAGAAGCAAAACTCAAAATACCCCAGAGACCGATCAATTAATGCAATTAATGAATTTTATTTATTTCTTACAATTTGACTTATTCCTTATAAATCAAATTATGTGACATGAAAATTATATGTCGACAAGGAATTATTATTATTATTTAATATTCAAAAAGAAATGGACTTGTAAATTTATATATATTTAAAATGAATTTAAGTTATATTTCAACCTTTTTTCATTTTTAATAATTCTAATTATTTTATTTTACATATCTTAATTACATAATTATCAAATTATAAGATACTTTAGAGCTATTTTTTTAATATAAATATAAATATTTTTTAAAATATATATTAACAATTATCAAATTCTTTAAAAGTACACTATCTTAAGAATTATTTAATTCCTAAATCTATTGATCTAGGATAGAAAATGGTTTTAAAGCCATGCTTTTAACACATGCTTTTAAAACCATGGGGTTCATTAGGAAGGCCTTTCACATGGTTTTAAAACCATGTGCAAGGCCCTCCTAAACCATATACAATAGAACCATTAAAATTTTTATTTATTATTATTTTGTTAGGTAGGAACATTACAACAACTCCCCATATTGGGTTGTTTTAAAAATTTTATTTTTTATTATTTTGTTAGGTAGGAACATTACAACATCCCTCGTATTGGATTTTTTTAACCGGCATTTTTTTAGTGGCTAATTAAATTTTTTATTTTTTATTATTTTGTTAGGTAGGACCATTACAACATCTCCCCAATATTGGGTTGTTTTTTTGGCTGACATTTTTTTGGTGGATGATTTTTTTTTATCTTTTATTATTTTATTAGGTAGGAGCATTACAACATCTCTCCAATATTGCGTTGTTTTTGTGGACATTTTTCTTGGCATATAATTAAAATTTCTATTATTTATTATTATTTTAGGTAGAAACATTACAACAACTCCCCATATTGGGTTGTTTTTATGGCCGACATTTTTTTAGCAGATAGTTAATTTTTTTATTCTTTATTATTTTGTTAGGTAGGAACATTACAATATCTCCCCCATATTGGCTTGTTTTTTTGGCCGACATTTTTTTGGCGGATAATTAAAAAATTTATTTTTTATTATTTTGTTAGGTAGGAACGTTACGACATCTCCCCCATGCTAGGTTGTAGAGCGCCTCTCAATGCAATGAGTTGTCTGCCACGAACTGCTCGCTATCCATGCAGCAACTACCATGGCCGGCATTTTTTTGGCAGATAATTAATTTTTCTATTTTTTATTATTTTGTTAGGTAGGAACATTACAATATCTCCCCCATATTGGCTTGTTTTTATGGACGACATTTTTTTGGCGGAAAATTAAATTTTTAATTTTTATTATTTTGTTAGGTAGGAATGTTACGACATCTCCCCCATACTAGGTTTTAGAGCACCTCTCCACGCAATGAGTTGTCTGCCACAAACTGCTCGTTATCCATGCATCATCAACTAAAAGAAAGACGCCTAACGATGTTTACCAACTACAACTTAAGTGGTTGTGCTAGTAATAAGAAAAATTTGTGCCACCTTTATTAATATACATCATCAAACCTTTTATATATATAAACACATTATTTTGTAATGATAAGTTGTTAACTTAAAATAAAATGAACTTTTGCTATAAACTAAAATTCAATGAGAATCTCATGTGTAATATAATGTTACTATCAATTAGTGAGACACTATTGTCCCCCTCATCAATATTTTTCATGATATTTAAAGTAAATATAATTTTCACAAAACATATGATGGTTTATGTAAATACCAACACAAATCCATTTTAAACCCCTGGATCTATCAAGCATCGAGAGGGATCCAATTTTTTGAGGTGTATTCTTTTCTAATTCAAATATGAAGAAATTTTATCCCTCTCCTGCTTGATAGATTCGAGTTTAAGTTAGAAATTTGATCCCTCTCCCGCTTGATAGATTTGGGTTTAAGTTTTGTTTTTTTTTATTTTTAGCTTAACTTGGATTTTTTAAATTACTTTTGTAATTTTTTTATTTTATGACCTGACATGTATTATTTTTTATTTATTTTTTTTAATTTTTGGGTAACATTACGTTACGTTACAAACAATTAAACTCAACCAGAAAGTGATTCTTGGAGCAAGGTCGCTTCCAATAAAATCTTGACAAGAGGAGGAAGGAATTAATGGAGGAAATGAGGTGGAAGGCGATTACGGAGTTTTTTGCAGGTGGGTGAGGTTTTGACGGATGGTGGTGGAGGACAAAGAGAGCGGGGGGGGGGGGCTGCTCGGCCTCCCGACCCCCAGAAGCAGAGGATATGAAAGTTGGTGAGATACCTATAAACCCATCTGAAAGTCAAATCCATGGAACAGTAGACAAGGGTTGAAAACCAAGGCAATGTGTGTCGAAAGCTTCCTTGATTCCATCCATGGTAGTTATATCCTTAAACCTGGGGGATTAGATCCAGTTTATGCTGGATCATGCTCTAATTGGAAAATTTATAGGCATGCAGCCATCGGAGAAAGCACTGATATTGTGGATCAATTCTACCTGGAAACCAAACGGGCATTTTGATCTCCATTTGGGCTCAAAGGCTTTTTTTACAATCTCATTTATCAATCTGGAGGATAGGAACCGTATCTTCGATGGGGGGGCTATTTATATTATTCTGCAGGCTTGTTCTTACACCCATGGAAAGAAAATTTCTTTCCTGAACGAGAGGATATGAGAGTTGCCCAGTCTGGATTAGGTTGTACTCTCTTCCCAGTGAGAATTGGGATCCGAAAATATTGGAAGATCTGGGAAATTGCTTAGGGAAATTCATCAAGATCTCTGAACAAACAAAGCTTCAACGGTACACTACCTATGCTTGAATTTGTGCTTATATGGACCTATCTAAGGAACTACTGGAAGCAATTAGGATGACATGGGACGATGAGGACTAGAGGCAAACCCTCGACTATGAAGAAATTCCTTTCTGATGTCGTGAATGTCATGAATACAACCACTTATTCAAGGAATGCGCTATGAATGAACCTAAACTAAAGTCAGGGAAGGAAGGAGATCGTGTTGATAAAGGGTTTACAAAATTCTCATCCCAGAAGAGAGGAATCCGGAAACAGAAAAATCAAGAAATACATAAAAAAAAATTGCTACCTCTAACCCTTTTGGAGTATTGGAAGATAAGGAGGAGGAGACAGTGGAAACATTGAACCCCTCGAATAAGGTCCCCAATCTGGAGGATGGTAAGCCTGATCAGAACCCTGTAAAAGAGTCGTATCTAGAAAATAATAACAGAGATGAGAGTATGGGGTAGGAATCCGAGGAGGACGCAGAGGATATGGATCTAGGGGAATTGGATATGGAAGGGATTGAAAAAGCATGCACAGAGAAAGAGAAAGGGTATGTCCCCCAGGAACAAGTTAGCCTCCTTAAGGAAACTATTTTGAAATCCAAAGCCTCTAATCTATTGGGTATCAGATCGAGATCTCATAAAGAAACAAAAAAGAAATCTGAGAAGCAGGGGAGGAAGACAGGCCGAAAAATAAACAAACAAAGGGTTGTGGAAGTAGGAAGGAGGTTGGTCGAGTCGGGACAATACCCGACAATAAAATATTCCCTAGGGTTGTAAGTTTCCCCAATGAACATTAGAGGCTTAAATAGCCCGAGAAAGATCAAAATTCTGAGTAAAAAGATCAAGAAGACAAACCCGACCATTGTCTTCTTGAAAGAAACAAAGTGTCTAGCAGATCAAATCTAGGAGCTTAAGGGGAGAATCTGGGCAAGATGTGAAAGTATGGCGATAGATGCAAGAGGTTTTTCTGGGGGTCTGGGTATCCTTTGGGATCCTTTCCGGGTTAGCCTCTGTGGGTTTCAAGGGACTCGGTTCTCACTTACAACAGATTTCAGGGTTATGGGTTTTCCCATCAAAGGGATGTTGACGAATGTCTACGGTCGTCAAGGGGCAGGGGATAAACGGGATTTTTTTGGCTCTCTCAGATGTTTGAAGGAGAGTTGGCCTAACTCCCACTGGGTGGTGGGAGGATATTTCAACCTAATTACTTCTTTGGAGGAAAAAAATGAAGGAAGACGTCGATTGGAGGAGGAATGTGATCTTTTCAATGAAACCATGGAGGACCTTAGTCTGGTCGATATTACTCTGGGGGAAGGATGGTTCACCTGGAATAATAAGAGATCTGGGGATTGACACGTAGCATCCAGATTGGACCGATTTTTAGTCTCAGAATCAATAATAGACTTAGGAAGTGAGATCCATATTGCAACGCTTCCGAGGTTGGGATCTGATCACTGGCCAATTGAACTTATGTGGAGTGGCTTAGGATCTCAATTTAAGAATTTGTTATGTTTCAAACAATTCTGGTTGGAGAACCTGGACTTTGAAGAAATTATCAATTCCTTGTGGGAAGAACTACAGGAAGGTCAGGAGCATAGTATGTATAATTTCCAGCAAAACCTGAAGGGTTTGAAAGCTAAGATCAAAAAATGGAACATAGAGGAGTTTAGGAATATCCTCTTAGAAAATAAACGACTGGAATTCTGCCTCCAAGAAATCCAGGAAATTGGGACAAATGAAGGATATTCGCTAGCCTTGAACGAGGAGGAGTGAATTCTGCAAGCTAAGCTAGAAGAAAGGGAGAAACGGGAGGAAATTTTGTCGCGTCAAAAGTCCATAATTCGATGGCTCAAGGAAGGAGAGAAAAACACAAAGTTTTTTCACCACTCAGTCATCCAGAACATATATCAAAATAAGATCTTTTCGCTAAAGAATCCAATGGGGGAAAGGGTAGAGATGATGGCAGAAATTGAAGCTAGCTTAAACTCCCACTTCTCATATATTTTAAAAGACCCTAGGAGGGATCATTTGGACGATATAGAAGCAATTACCAAATTCATCCCGACGCTGGTTTCCAATGAAAAAAATCAACTACTAATGAAAACCATTACTCTAAAAGAGGTGTTGGAAGCGGTTTTTCAAATGAAGGAAGGGACCTCCTCAGGACCGAATAGGTTTACAGTCAATTTTTTCCATCACTTCTGGGAGATGGTCAAAACGGATGTTTGGAGAATAGTGGAAGACTCCAGAATCTTGGGTCGCATTCTTCCTACGCTGAATGCCACCTTTATCACCTTAATCCCTAAATGCGAAGGAGTGGATACCCCGAACAAATTTAGGCCTATCTGTTTGTGTAATGTTATCTACAAAATTATTACTAAAGTCATAACAAATAGACTGAAACCTATTATGTCGGCTCTTATATCCTTGGAGAAAATAGGTTTTATGGAAGGTAGATAGATATCAGATGGGATAATTCTGGTACATGAAATTTAACACTCTTTAAAAATAAAAAAAATCCCAGGTATGTTGGTTAAATTAGATATTGCAAAAGCTTATGACAAATTGAATTGGAAATTTTATCAGGAAAATGCTTGAAGCTTTTGGTTTTAGTGGTAGCTGGATTAACTGGGTGATGAATCTGGTTTCGTCAACCTTGTTCTCCATCCTTGTGAATGGGGTTCCCTCTGGAGTCATTAAACCCTCAAGAGGCCTGCGACAAGAGGATCCCCTATCTCTGCTCTTGTTCATTCTCATGGCTGAAGGGATAGGGAGATCAATTTCAGCCCTCAGAGACAACAATACCATAAGTGAATTAAGGGCAACCACTAGAGGAGAGAAACACACCCACTGGCAATTTTTTGATGACACTATGCTAATGGGGCATCCCTTAGTTCAGGAGGTTGGTAGTTTCAAACTTTGTTTGGAACTCTTTGGCAGAGCTTTAGGTTAAGAGGTGAATGACAAAAAATCTCAAGTTTTCTTTTTCAATACCCCTAGGGTTAGTCGACACAATATCTGTCGAATCCTAAGGTTCCAATAAATCTCCCTTCCTTCCAAATACCCTGGCACCCCCCTAATCAACTCCATTGCAAAAAATGGATCCTAGACTAACCCGCTAGAGATTATAAAGCAACGCCTGGGGAATTTGATGTTGCGACCGTTAAACCTGCCTAGTCGCCTGGTTCTGGTAAACTCTATCCTACAAGCAATGTTGACATATTTGGGTTTTCTTCTATGAAGGATCTGCGGAATATGCAAGGAAAATTTCATTAGAATGGAGCCGAGGAACCCCAGAAATGGGCCTTGGTCAAATGGGATATTGCCTGCTCTCCCAAGTCTCAAGGTGGGTTGGGGCTTCAAGACCCAAAAAAAGCAAGTATAGTCGCGCTGGGTAACTCACTCCCAGGAATTCTAGGCCAAATTATGGCATGCAAAATATGCGGAAGGATGGGACGATCAAGATCTCATTCTATTCTTAGAAGATAAACTAGGGTCACACATTTGGCGCACAACATGGCAAGGGAAAAGTTTGGTTCAAGACCATAGTTTTTGGGAGGTCCAAAATGGTCATACAGCTAGGGTTTGGGGGGATTCTTGCCAACAACTCTCACCTTTAGGGAGGGGCGGGGAGTTCCGGATCATCTAGGCGGAGTGTAGTTCCATAGGCATATCAAGGGTTAAGTATCTTTGGGGGGGCCATGATCCCATGAACTCTTACCACTCCTGGGCTCCTTGAATATTGTTGGACCGGTTAGGTCCAAAGGTGGAATTTTATCGATTGGAAGAGGAACTAGCAAACCGAAGCATCAGGGGTTACTCTAAGAAAGGGTCTTTTTCTTTACAAGAAGCCTACAACATTTTGATACGAAGCGATATGAACGAGGAGGACTAAATATGGAACAATTTATGGGAAAAGAAGGTATGGCCCAAGATCTCAATTTTTTGTTGGTTGGTGCTAAGGAAAAAAAAATTAACAAGAGAAAACTTACAAAAACAAGGGATGGTTGGACCATAACGGTATTCCCTGTGTGAATAGGTGGAGGAAACCTCTAAACACCTTTTGGACTCCTACAACTTCTCTTTAGTGCTCTGGGATCGTGAGGCAGTGATCTTCCATCGTTTGGACAGGTTAAGCCATAACCCGGTTGGCACCCTGATGGAATGGCCCAAAAAACCTTTCCAAAACCAAATTCTTAACCGCCTTTGGGAAATTTCCCCCCTATTTCTCATATGGGAAATATGGCGTGAACGCAACTCAAGAAATTTCTGGGATAAGGCAAGTCTGGTTAGTAGAGTCTGGGAATGAATTACCAAAAAAATGACTGAAACGATTCTCATGGAAAAATAGGAGAAGGCGGATTGGGATCTGGCTAGTCGTGAGAGGCATATCTTGTAAGCCTGGGGCTTCATGGGTATTCCGACTAAGCTGATGGAAAGGGCAGAGAAGCCAAGGAACCTGCAGAGTCTGGATATATGGTTCCCTCCTCCAGTGGGATTTTCCATACTAAGCTTTGACGGGGCGTCTAAGGGTAATCCGGGTCCCGCTGGTTACGGTTTCATTATTTGACACCAGAGGGATGCCATGAGAGGATTTGGTTATGGCTTCCTTTGCTGGCAGACCAACAACATGACAGAAATCGAGGGACTTCTACAGGGTCTGGAATGGGTTATGGAAAACAACAATATGTCGGTGTTAGTGGAAGGTGACTCTCAAATTCTCATCAACATGGCAAAAAAACTACATAGTGGCACCCAGAACAGCAAGGTGGTAGCCTCATGGAATTTGGAAGGTCGAGTGGAGCTCCTACGAAACCTTCTAACTAATGGGTTAGCAGCACGCTTTTCCCACGTTAGGCAAATAGGCAACAAAGTTGCAGACAGCTTGGAAAACCTAGGCGTTGACACATGCGGGACCGTAAGAGCGATGGATTGGGACATGATTCCGAATGTGATGGAGCGATACAGGTGTAGGTTTCTTGAAGCACGGGACAAGAAAAATCTGCAGGTGGATGTCGGGATGGGATACCCTGCATGTGGAATATCATGCAAGCACATGGTTGTGTATGGTGGAGATCACTTACTTTAAGTGATGACCAGTCGCCTCCTTAATAACATTTGACATGTGCATACAAATAAGCCCAGATGACTGTTGGTGGTACGAAGTGATATGAATTCTATTAGTGATCAGTTTAAATGTGGGAATGGAAACATCCGTTTAAGGACATTGGATGGGAAAGGCATCATTATAGCCCGGTGTGCGAAAATGATGACTTCTGGAAGGAAGACGTTATTTAGTAAGAAGCAGGGTGGCGGAGCGAGAGATATGAGCTTGTTGTTTGTCTTTGTTACAACTGTAGTCAGTGTAATATGCCAACCCATATCCATATTTAAACGTTTCCTCAATATATTTCTTTATTCCATCTATATCCTTAAGGATTTTCTCAATGATATTTATGAATCCGTCACTATAAGATGCCATGGATGTTGTACAAGGGACTTTTGCACTTAGAAGTAAGAAAGTTATTATTATATTTAATAATAATAATATTTTTTTTCTTTTATCTTTTCTTTTTAATTTTTTTCTTTCTTTTCTTTTCTTTACCTTTTTCTTTTCTTTTTTACTTTTCTTTTTTTTAACGTTTTCTTTTTTTCTTTTCTTTTTTTGGACAAGGTCCTATATTTTAGGGAAACCCAAATATAGTGGCTAAAAACCGGAATCAAGAACTCTAACTTTGCTCTAATACCAATGTTACACCGTATCCGAGTGTAATATGGTAACCCATATCCGGGTTAAGATAGTTCGTATCTGGGTTAAGGAGGAAGATGTTCCATCTTCATAATAATACTGTGTAAATATATAATAATTGAATGGAAGATAAAATACAATGGATATGGTCACCTTAAATATGTATTGGCAATCAAATATTGAACAGACATTTCTCTTCATAACTATATTTAATAATTAATTACTATTACTAATAGTTATAACCTATTTATTTCCTATGTTATTATTGTAACAGTCTTCCCTTCTACTCCCTGTGCAAAAGTCTGGATTTTGCTTAATTGTGTTGATGTAATAAAAAAGGAGGGTGGTAAGAGCTGAGGTAAATGACTGTCTGAACAGCCGGAGGTTCCAGAGCAGGTGTCGAGGGCTCAAAGAAAATCTCTTTGGGAATCTTGTATCTATGAATTAGAACTGCCTCCGGAGATCCTGAACAGCATAGTAGAAACAAAGAAACATCTATAACAGGAGCTAGATCGCCAAAAGATGCGGGAGGAGTGTAAGAAGGCTGGAGAATGGATCCTTGACCCATGCCACACGGTTGGACATGTGAGCCAGTATGAGAAGACGATGGCGGTGTATTGGCTTATGAAGAATTTAGTTGGTGGGGTAGCATGGGATAGGGAGAGTGTTGGAGCAGGTGATAGCACTCAGGATCAATGGAGGTTCTCCATCTCAACAGTTGTCCAGCGTGTGGAAGAAAAAGCGGATTTTCTCATCCCACACCTGGGATTCTAGTTCCTGCCTTCTCCACCCCCTGGTGTGTCGAAACCAGATTTTACTGGCACCAGTCAAGGTGGTGGGTAGGACCTTGCTTATATTTTACTGTAAGTCAGTTGATGGTTGGTTTGGGTTGGGTCGTGTTATTAGTCTCTTTCTACTGTTTCTTGTTTCTAGCCTCCTTAAGGTCTTATTATAAAGGCTTATGGGCCTGGTTTTTTCCTCTTATAATGTCGTGAGGTGCCAATTTAGACCTGTTTTGTCTCTGAAAGGTTTGGAGGGTGAATGCTTGCTCATGCAGGCATGGGGTTGATGGGGACCAAGTCTGCATCTTCATTTTGGGTTTTTGTGGGAATGGGGTAAGAGATCTTGGGGATGTGAATTCTGAAGGAAGGGATCGTGTTATTTTCAGCCATGAGACGATGAAAGGCTTTGTAATGTTGTTCTGTAAGGACTTTCAATGATGTTAATATAATGTGAATACTTTTACTTACAAAAAAACATTATGTTACGGTACAACATCTCCTTCATATTGGGATGTATAGCACCTTGCTCCTCTTGGTGCAATAATGTTGTTACTATTTTAACATTTTATTTTTTAAGTTATTTTAAATTTATTTAGTTATTATTTATATGTTTTTTTTTTGTTGGCAAAGTGGTGGAACCCCCCTGACTCGCAGGGTTTTCATTGGCTAAGTAACCACGAACCAATGGCATCTAAGCCGTCAAAATCACCCGGGGATCGCACCCGACCTGAACCGTACCAACCCTTAACATGGTTGGATTTTTTTCGTATCCGACGGGATTAGAACCGGCGACCTTTCAGCTTAGGGGGCATCTTAACCATACCCCGCCACCAATTGTTCTACATCTCGTGGATACTTATTATTTATATGTTATTAGTTATATTGTTCTTTTAATTTCTTATTATTATTTTAAAAAAATAGTTTATATTAATGTTTGTATTTAAGTTTATAAAAATATTTTTCATAAGTTTAAATTTAGATTTTTTATCAATACAGTGAATAATTAATAAAATTTAAAATAAATTTAAATTCTCCTAAATAAATTGTTAATGAATATTGGTGTTTTGAATCATTAACTTTGATATGTAACAACTAGTAGCTTATAATTATAATAGAAATGTGATAACTAAATCTCACTCAAATCTTAACTACAATATTATAAAACCATGTTTTAAATGGTGACGCAAGAGTATAGCTTTGTATAAAATGGAAGAATGTATATCACAATATAATGTGAATCATTAAATACTTTACTTGTGTGCTTCTTTTTGTTTTCATTGCAATTTATTGTATCACTTATTAGTCCCTGCCCATGGCTAGCAGGGACTTTATGAATCGGCTTGTCGTCATTTTCATAAGTCTACACAATAACCAATACAACTTGTAACTATTTTTTTTAGAGTATAAACAGATTTTTTTATCGACCAATTAGGTGTGAGCAACCTTTTTCTGCATCAATCGTAAAATTTCTCCTCTTATTTGGCCTCATATCAAGGCGGAGGTTCCATTTTATGAAAAAAACTTAGGTTGAAACTAGAATTGTTGAATATTTGTATATGGAATGAAGTCATGCTTGAAAGTGGTCTAGCATTATTCTTTCACATTAAATGTTAGAGATACAAATAATATCCAATATTTTAGATTTTAGATTACAGTCATTTGGGTTGTTGCATGTTGGTTGTGAGTCGGCTAGCCATGGGTTGTTGCATGCTAGCCATGTGTGAGTGTTCGGCTGGCCATGTGTGAGCGTTCGGGTAGCTACACCCATGACATTACACACATATTCTAGCAGCTTCATCTTTCATCTGGAATGCCCTATTGACGGGCTATGGGGAAATCCTTTGAGCTCAACAATGTGCAAGAAAATCAAAGCAACATCTATCATAATGATGTTAACATCTATCTAGATTAGTTTTCTAATCCCTCTAAGCATTGACAACAGCAGAACGACCAGGAAGTCACGGCACCAGTCGACTATGCATCAATTACTTACGAGATGGATATAAGCACTGCAAGTTGAGGTACCAACACCTGGAAACCCTCTGAAATCTCTCTTAGCTAACGATTATATCATGAGCAGCTCCTGTAGGTGAATGTGATCAGCTCTTGTAGATGAATGCACAACAAAGTGAGGTGATTAATAAGCAGGTCGGTACTTTCTAATCGAACAAGGATATATACACACACAAGCTTTCAATTGCAGGCATAAAACTAACCTTCCCTTATTCTTATAGTCTTTATCTTCCTCCCAGTATAGCACCTAGTACCGGTAGTCTTTATCTATTTCCTAGAAACTTGTTTAAAGACAAACAAAGGAAACGTAAAAAATAAAAACAAAGCCTTGTCTCATATTAGAATTTTGAAATTTTTAATTGTCTACCTTCGACTTGCTATTTGGCAGAGATTGATATGTTCTCATTGTGCACACAGCACATGCAAAATATTGAAGCAGTAATAGATTTAGTTTCCTCTGCAAAATCTATATTGCACCAATATAACCCAGTCTAGGCATTCCTCATGCATGTACGTGATACCCTTCACCATTCCCATAGCGATAGCATGCCGTTGATTCCACTGTAGAATGTTCTTATCCTCCGAGAATAAGTAGTTATCTAAGCCCAACATGCGGACGAGAGTCATGTGGTGGATGCTTCCCACTATTGTAACTTCTGCTCTGAATTGCACTTCTTCTCTTTCCACCCCTTCCAATTTCTTAATGGCCACCTCTCTGTTCATCAATAAAGTTCCCTTGTAAGTAGTCTTGAAGCCTCCTTTCCCAATGATTTCACTGAAGTTGTTGTTCGTCATTTCGAGTTATGCAAACGAGAATCTCTTCGGCCCTATACTAAACCCTTGAATTCCCAGGTAGTAATATATCCTGTGTCGTTTGAACAAATACCACCAAAATTGGAAAATGACAGTAAAGAATAAACACTTTCTTTAGTTTTGAAACTAATGTTGACTAATTGAGCATACCATTAATCTATACTTCAAGCGGGTTCTTGGGTTATTTCATTTTGGTGGGAACATAGCACTTGCTTCCTTCTATTATTTCGATCGATCGAGATCTTGATCGGAATCATTCTAGTGAATCGTTATGTGTCTTAGAAATCAAATCCCACAATATAAGATAACCTGTAATATCCCTCGATAAATGATTTAGGTATAGCGAATAGAGTGACCATGTTGCACTTGAATGGATCGATCGACTGAGCACCAAATCGACTCCCGCTTAAGAACCATCAACTCATCCTTTGCTAAAAGACTGAGTACCTGTTTTGCTTTCAACAATTCGAACTTTATGTAAGGGAACAAATAGTTAGATTTTTTTCTTTTAAATTGACTTGATCAATTTGAGCAAACAGAACACTAGGTGCTTGTTATTCTATCGTTCAATTCTATGGAATTTACATTGTCCACATTTCTATAGAAAACAAAAAGCTTATCGCACCTTCAAAAGTTGTGGAAATACTTTTGTATTGATAGGATCTAATATGCACCTGCGCTCGCATCCTTTCTCTGTGTCTGTCAAAAATACCATCTGCTACAGGAACAAACCCCTCTATTGGTTGGCTTTAGCCTTGCGCTGACAACACTCTTCCACAGATTTGAAAGGCTAACTTATGTCCGCCAAAGAACAAACGTTGTAGGAGGCATTTAATTATTTAGAAATTGAACATGAGCTATTTTGCATTTTTTAGCTGAGCATATAGGTCGATGAAGCTTCCTATAGCTGATGCTCCACATGTTCGAAGGCACTATATTTCAACTTAGCTAGTTCTTAATTAACTTGGTCTTTCCGGACCAGACTCATTGGAGAAAAAAAGATGTAAGACATAGTAAAAAAAATTGAACCTTAACGGATGTGACTGCCCATGATAGAATCCATACCTTTCCAAGTTACAAATGTTGAAAGAGACTATGGACACATGTACTCCATCATACCAGTGATACATGTATTCCTTAACAAGTGGCATGCATTTGAAAATTATCTGAAAAGCATTAAAATTTTGAATACCCATAAATGTTAAGGAATCAATCTAATATAGCCTTGAGACATTAGGTTACGATATCAAAGGTCATTGCATGATATAGTCCAACTGCTTTGAAATCACCCTCTTTTTTTTAATTATTTTTAAATTTGTAAAATTTAATGATGCCAAGAAAAACAAAAACAGAACAGTGACATCACATTTTCAACAACATATCTGTTGGACGAATGGAATGATTGGTAGGTGAGTATTGAATGGCAGTTACATTGATCTTGTGGATATCATTACTCATTCAGCACGTGGAACACTGTGTTCATTTATAAATTGTAAGGCTGAAGGAAGTGTATATTCATTGTGTATACACTATGTGTTTTGCACTTCTGAATTATTGTTCTATTTTTAAGTTTTTGTATAGTTTATGTTTATTGTAATTTTAGTTCAAGATGGACGCTCCAACTATTCATCAAATATTGTACTATGAATTTATCTAGGCTCGCAATGAGGAAAAAGGTTGTTTGTATACCTGGTTCGTAGATCATATATTAATATAACTAATTTTTTTTACTTTGATTCCGATTTAGGTCATGCAGATATGTTGTTTGATCTAGAACGTGTATTCTATTTTGCAGTCTCTTCACCTTGTGTTGTTGTTGTTGTTGTTTCGAGACCTGCGAGTGCTGCTTAGATATGCTATGTTGCTTCCTTTAACATTGCACGACGTTGTGTCTCCTCAAAACAAAAACAACTAGGATTTCCATTTTAAATGGAACAGATGCTTTGTCTGCATTTACTATTATTTGTGTCATTTCTCATTTGATCGGAGGTTTTCATTATAAAATGGTTGCTCTCTATTTTAAAGATTTATAATTAGCTATAATCTACAATGAACATTCATAGTTCGAAGCACGCCTTCTAAACCTATTAATTCTTGAGTCACTTGTCGACAAAAAGGGAGATCCGATGGAGATTTCAATTGATATTGCACAATGAGGGCAGTAAATAGTATCAGCGTAATAAATGAACAGGGGATAAATTGTTAATCATGACATGACAGTGTTTCACAAGAATACCATATACTCAAAGCTAAATAAAAACACAATTACAATTGACTATTCTATAAATCTTCTATTTCTAAAGACATATGACTATTCAATAGAGGTTCAATTTCTAAAGGCAGGGACTTGCTGCCTTTAGCAGCTCCTCTTGTTAAGAATGTTATCCATTTTTCTTAAATATTGATGAATTACGGTTTTCTTTTTATAATCAAGATAAGTCTACATTATCATTTTAGTTTATGTTTTAACGTGCAAGTTTAAAAGTGGGGATATAGCAGAATGAATGCAAGTGAGAAGAATTAACTCATCAAGGAATAAGAAAGATGGCAGAACCATTTCATGGAAACAATAAGAGGCTTACTCATGGAGTACTTTGGTATCCATCACCTCTTTGATGCACGCAACTGAGGTATTGGAACTGCCTCGTAGACTTACTGGCTCACTGTGGATGATCTCGCCAACATGGATCTTTCTCTGAGGAATTAAAGTGGAATTCATTTCTTATTCATTGCCAAATTTAGATCAAGCTTTTTCAATATGAATTCATTACCATCAATTAATATATTTTTCCTTTTGGTTTCAAAGCTTGGTGTTATCACTCCAGAAAAGTCCTCTAGGTTGCAGCTCAAGGATGCCTGGTAACCTAAATGTTTTTTTATGGTTTTTCTAACTGGATCAAGTCAGGTGACCTACAGGACCTCACACTCTCAAGACATGCATGAAACTCAATCAAGGATAATGCTTCTAACTACCACTATTCAGAGGTTTGATAATATGGTGCAGAGATGGAGAACTTATCATGCTGGCATATTCATACATAAAACAATTATATATAAATGGCTAATCATAACAAGGAAAGTACTTGCAATTCAAATCATCAACATGTAGATAGGATGATAGCTATCAGATATCAAATAACATGAATAAACCTGAACAACACATTCAATCATAAGCACAGAATAGACAAGAAATGGAAGCTGAACATACGATAGCAAAAGAGGTTATATTAAGTCATGAGCAATATGAGAAGCTTGATAATAGTAATGGTCTATAGGTCCCCGAAGTCGAACCTTTTCTATAACATAAGTCTTAGGATGTAATGTCCTAAGTCTGGTGTACAAAATTGAACACTGTTCAATTTTGTAAATTATATTAAAATTTTTGAACTTGAATTAATTTACACAATGACTTCTCAGACTGGGCAAATAAGGGGTTTCTTCTGGAAAATTTGTAAGAAAAAGGAGTGAGCAGTGGACAGAAAACAAAGAGATGTCAGAAATGGAATTTCCTCTCCCCTAACACATTTATATCTAGTGCCATTTAGGGTTCAGATTCCACACTGCGGAAACCTACTACCACGCTTATGGGCGGCCAAACCGTGAAACTAAGGAGAGTAGTTCGATCTGTTTCAACCAGGGGATTCTGGGAACTTGCAAAGGTTTATTCTAGAATTAATATAACATAAATAAAGGATTTATATAGTTTACTGATGTTCTAGAAATTTCTAAGAATTTTTGGGTGAATTTGAATATTTTTTGGCAATTTTGGCCAAGGAGACCCCTGCGCAGAGGAGGATACAAAAACGTGGTACAGCCCCAAATAAAAATGGTTTTGTAGTTTTATATGGGAAGGTGGGCCTATTACTGACCCACATGAACTGACAAAGCTCAGTTTGAGTTTACAGAACTTGGTTTACATCAGTTTTAGTAAAACTAGTTATTTTCTAATGCAAATCTAGACTAGGTTGACTTAAAATGAGTAAATCTCAGCCATTTTGAATCATATTGGAATAAAAATTACAGAGAATGCTTATGATATCATATTACATCCAATAAAATCAAAATTACTATCATCAATTAACTATAACACTCTCTTCAACATTGTGCATCATTACAATGTATTTTATTGACATAATACAAGGAAGGGCATGGAGGTTTGAACCCTTAAATATTGAAAACTCTTGGACTTGTTAATGAAATATGTTGTACAGTAATGGATGGCTGTAGGCTGCTAACAAATCCTTAATCAACTCAAAGAGGCTTCTCCATAGCTCCAATGTAACCTGCAATGAGAAGGGGGAGAAGAGGGGAAGAGGAGAGACGGAATGAGAACCTTGGGGTGCATCTCCCAAGAACCTAAGGTACAACACTCAGCAAGGAAGCCTTAGCTTCATAAACATCAACATAATAAACATCCAAAGTGAGAAATGGAGCTCCAATTTTCTTTAAATAAACCTGGGTGACTTGTTGAGCAAGTGAATCACTTGTTAAGCAAGTTACCACTTGCTAAACCCTAACCCTAGCCACAAATTCGCCCTCCTTGAGTAAATTACCATGTGTAAGACAATAAAGATGTTTCCCTTTCATCCACCTTCATCCAATTTGGAAAATTTGCTTTCCTTGACCCGTAGTTGCTATTTTTCCTTATGACAGCTTTCCTTGGCTTTCCTATTTTTATGATTGAACTCCAAAAAGGAAACTACACCCTCCTTTGTCAATTGTTGCCTCTTTTGTATTTGACTGATTTTGTCATATATTTTGGCACTTTCCCTTTTCCTATCTGGTTGATTGTGTCATACAGTTTCTAATTTTCCCTTGGCAAGTTGGCTTGCTCAAGTGACCCTCCTATTAATGGAAACTTATTTTCCACCTAATTAATTGCATAATAATATTTAATGACAATTAATATACCAAGTACATGCCTCCTAAGTTACATTTAAATAAAATATCCTAGGTTAATTTATTTAATGCATCTTTTGACCCCCTTGGTGCTAGGCAGTCAACACTTCTGGCAATCAAAATGTGGGGATATGACATAGGCTTTGTAACCTTTACACAAATATTCAAATCTTGAACAATTGGATCTAATTTACTAAAAATAGACAAAATAATTGTTTTTTGCAGAATTAGGTCAAAAAACTCTAATTTAACTATTAGTCTATCTAACTGTAAAACTCGTTCACTGTTTGAACCTTCTGATGACTGCAGTGAGTACTGGGGATAAAGTTGTAACTGGTCCTCTGCTAGATAAGTCATTGTTTGCTAAAAAAGGTAGGGTTTGTGACCCTTTCCTCTCTAATGTATCCTCAAAACTGGAACAGACCTCCTCTGATGGCAGATTTCAGCAACCTCCAGCTTTACACTTCCTCCTTGGGCTAGGTATATTTACCAAAACTGGTCCTTTATGCCAAAATTACTTTTTGCGCATCTTTCTGCTTTCAGTGGTTAAGGAGTCAAAATTTCGGGTCTGTTAGTTATCGAAAGCTCTGCTTTCGGTGGCTAATGAACTACTTCTGCGTCCACCTAAGCCACTGAAAGCCCTGTTTTTTGAAAAATTTGTCATTCACCTCCCAACTTCATCCTTTTCAATTTTACTGTTGATATTCTGGTATTTCTTCAACTTGCCCAATGTTTGGAAAGTCAACAGCCTCTTGGATTGCCTATGGATTATGAAGGCTTACTGCGGCTTCGGCTAGGGTTTCTAGTGTAAAATGAGAGCTTGGGTTTGATCTGAAATTCTTTAACTGCAGCCTTAGAATCCTGATCATCCTATACAGCCTGGTGTTGTCTTTCATGTACCTTAGATTTCTCCTTTTTAGCAGGACATACATTCTTGTCATCTCCACGACAAAATTTTGCAACTACTTATTCCTCTTGGTCAAAATTTCATTATTCCTCTTTATCTCTCTGTCCAAAATCTCTAGTTCATGTATTTCTTCTATCAGTTTGCTCACTCTTTGAGATCTAGGTTCTCTTGTAGATGTCTCTGCTCTTTGTTCATCCTTCTCTTCCCTAGGTGTTGGTGAAGAAATCTCTTCTTGCTCTACTGTCAATTTCTCTGCTAGGTCAGCCCCTTCCCCCCTCTCTTCTTACAAGTATGAGTAGGGCAAGTTCAGAATGTTTTCTCTTTGTGTTGGGATTTCTTTTCCCTTTTCACTGAAGTCTAGGTTTCTTTTAGCCTATTTGTTTTTAGAGTGGGAAGAAGGCTGATCTACAGGTGTTGGTGAGATAGCCCTTCTTTTTCTCTTTCCACTCCTGTGGGTGGTGGATTTCTTCAAAGGAGACTTTCCCTTCTCTTCTGGTTGTAGGCCTGTTTCAAAACCATTCCAAAATAGAAAATGTGTCCATGCCATATTTCTCTTCTTTAGTAATTCTTGGATAAGGAGTTGTATAAGGCCATGGTGAGACAACCTTCCAACAATCTTGGTTGGCTGAGCCTTCACCTGGTGTGCCATTTTTGTCAGGCTCCTGTGTAAGTAGAAAGGTAAATTTAGAGGGCTCTTTCCTGTAAATTGGTTCATTAGTTTGAAGTGATATAGCATTTCCCTATTGTATCTCCCTTCACAAGTTATATATACCACAATGGCTTTCAGTAATTGCTGCCACCTTTCTTCTAGCCATGTGGATGGAACACTTTTTTTCCACACCACATCTCTGTGTTCAGGATTTAAATAGGATCCGAACTCCACATTTTTAGTAATGGTGGTTTTAAACCACTTCTCCCTAGTTCTTGGGAGTTCTGTCACCTCTACAATTAGGGTTTCATCCACCATGAACTCCTCCTTCCCTATTATTGCCTTGGATCCATCAAAAGAAAGGGCAAATGCCTCTGCAATTTGTTGGTGTGACCCTTGAACTTTTTCACAAAACCTGTAGCGGCCGGTATCTCTAAAAAATTGGCAGACTTCTGGATGGGATTGTAGGTAGCTGATGTCTCATAGTTATTGCCTGAGAGCAGGCCCTCCCTTCTTCATTTTTGAATTGTGCCTCTGAGTACTTGCAAAAATGAAATTCAAATTCTGTGGAAGATGTTAGCAAACTATTTTTTAGAGAAGGCCTTGAGTGGTAAGGATGCATGCAATCGAAGGCGGAGTGTACTGGAGATATGGCAATGATTCTGAGGGGTTAACTGCTTGGTAAGTGCTTGAGTGAGATGATGATGGCTGCTAGTGATATCGACGAGACAGATCGCTCAGTAATCATTTTAATTTTGAACTTGGCATTCAATGGCGGATTTTCTGCGGCCGTAGTACATATGGAGGTAGATTAGGGTTTTTATTCCCATTAGTAAGGTCAGAGAAACAAAGACCTCTTTAATCATTAATTTATGCCTTACCGCAGTTTTTCCTTGTCCTTTCGGTGGCTTATCGTGCCAAATCATGACCTATTTGGTGATGACGGGTTTGATTTAACAGTCAGGGAACCGTTTTCCTTTTCTTGCCTTTTCGGTGGCTTAAGAGTATTAGGGTTTTGTTTGCTAGCTGCCGAAAGCTAGGATTTTGGTGGCTAATGAGATGCCAACACGATTGCCCAAGACATTGAAACTTCCTTTCTGCCACATCATATTTCATTTTCTTTTGATGGTTAAGAGCATCTAAGGTTTTGTTTGTTAGTTGTCGAAGCTAAGCTTTCAATGGCTAATGAACTACCCACGCTTTCTCCCAAGCCACCAAAACTCACTTTTTCTCCAACGTATTTCGTTCGCTTTCGGTGGTTAATGTCCTCCTGCAAACACTCGCTAAGATGTCGAAACCAAATCTTTTCGGTGACTAATGAGCTGTTGGAAAACCTGCCTAAGCCACCGAAAGTCCTTTTGCCAGAATTTTAACAAATAACGTAATGAGCAAGCTTTCGGTGGATAACTCGGTCCTACGTTTAAACTATCAGTTGCCGAAAGCTAGGCTTTTCAGTGGCTAATGAGCTCTTGAAAACCTCGCCTAAGCCACCAAAAGATTAAACTTTAAAATTTTCTCAAATAACAGAACATTAGATATCCCAACTTTGTTAGTCACCCCAATGTCTTTCATAATATGACTTGAAATCTTCATCTTTTCAAAAAAAAAATTGTTTGACTGAACTTATTTGAAATAAAATTATTTTGGGAGATAACACTTGGTTTACTCGTGTAAGTCCGAGATCAATTCCCAACAATGGATCAAGCACACTCCATAATTCCATCTCTCAAAATTTGTCATGTTAACATAAAATACACATTAGGTATCTCTCAATGTGCATAAACAACGCTCAATTGACCCTACTTACACCCATTTAAGAAAATGTGTGTGTGTGTGTGTGCACTTAAGAAATATGTAATAACTTCTTCTCATCACAACTATTACTATAACTATGAGAGAACTAACATATATATTCATATATTGATAAGTAGTTGGTTGTAGGTAGTACACAAAGTGCACATAATGCTTATATTCATATACTATGGGAGGTTTGAACATGCCACATGATGAGTATAGGTAATTAGTCAAAACACACAACTTTGAGACAATTATTTACATATGACTTGAATTGGTGTATAATTCTAGACTATAACACAACAATTCACTGGCTATTAGTATGTGGTTGAATAGATGAATGATTCATTGGCTATTAGCATGTGGGTAAAAATAGCACAAGCAATTATGCTACATGAATGATACAACAAATCCATAATAGTGTGATGGATACAACCTGGCGATCCAATCAAAGAGAAATCAAGTCATGGGTAATCAATAACAAGCATAAGATTGAGGGATGAATTGATTATTGTGTTTTGGTTGTATATTCTCTTAGTAAATCATAGTGATGGTTATATGAGGCAATTATGCATTGTATATAAAGTGCAAAATGCAATTCACTGTTGTTGCATATGATATACATAACACGCAAGAAATACTTGAAACAAGTGATCAAGCAAACTAGATATTGGACTAAAAATTTGTGGGTGTGGAGACTAACTACCACTAGAACACATCAAACAGATAGAAAACTAAAACCACCAATCAATTAAACACATTAGACATAGATATTACATAGAGAAAACCAAATGAAAAAACTCCAATATCGAATGGTTCTACTCAATCTTTATTTCTCAGCAATTGCAAAATTACAATGGTGGCATGACGCTTTGGAGCATTACAAATTACGAACTTGTGAATTTTTATGCATTCCCTCTCTTCTTTGTTAATGAACCCCCTTTTGAATAATTTTGAATGAATTTATAAGCAATTCTATATTTTTAGGATAAGCTAGAAGGCCATGCATCCCTAATTCTTCAGCTCCTGAACACTTAAGTGGTCTTCTTCTCCTTTGTATTTTTTGGTTCGACATTCCAATAAAAGTTCCTTATTTGTATTTATCTTTATTTTTCTTTAAATGATTTTGTTTGCATTGGTAACATGAAACTTTGGAGGTGTGGTATCTATTTGATTTAGCGTGGGGTCCTTCACACTATCAATGACATGCTCACAAGGATGAATATGCGCCAGAAGTGAGCTAAGATCCCAATTCCAAGCTATTTAAGGAAAGGGGTTTGAGGTACAAACAACATCAACTAGGTAAGAATATATGAAAAATTCAGGGGGTTTATCCCCTTGTACCTCTTTTGCAGCCCAAACAATACCCAAGATGTTGGAGAACAAGATGTTGACCCAGTTGAAATCCTGACCAGTTTTTGCAACATGATGAATTATGGGCATGTTTTCAAACCTAAAATGTGATGCACCATCGTCTCCATATAGATGATATACCATGGCCATTATCAGTCTGTAAGGGAACTTGAAATATTGAACATGGTATTTGTGGTTTTCCTTCTCTGTGGAATTTCTCTCTTCATCCCACGATTCCTTAATTACCTACACTAAGATAGGGTTTTTCTTGGTAAATTGATCCATGAATGGCTTGTTAAGGAATACCTCAAGAACCTTCAACTTGTACATTTGAAGGAAAGCATATGGCATTAGGGAAGGTATGACAACTTCCTCTTGATTAACCAATAAATCATATTTGAGATCAATATGGTTGAAAATCCATCTCCTTGGATGACTATATGCCATTACTGTTAGTCTGGATGCGATAATGAATTGATGGATTTTTTTTGTGTTCTCATAGGCTGCCAAGTTATCATTGTCTTTCAGGAAGTATCCCATGGAATTCATTTGGTTCACTCCATCCCATTAGGGATCATCCTGAAAGATCATTAGGTGATTGGTGTTGGATGATGATATGCCTTCATTAGCGATGGGAGATGGAATTTCTTCAACTTATTTTTATGTAGCTTCATTATGACCTTGCATTCACAACATCTTGCAAGTATTAGGAAAACAATGACCACGTTTCTAACACAAGAGAAATGGTCAAACTCGATAGCAAATGAAAGAATGAACAATGCATGTTAATTTACTCTTTTCATGCTTTAGAGATTTGAAATCAATATGCAATTAATATTATTGATGGAAATTTATTACATGTCTCATCAAACGCATAGATCATTTATTGCATAAATTTCTTACGGTGCAACAAGTTACATGTTAGATTTTCCCGGGATCACATAGATTTGATTTCTTTAACAGCTATTTCACATGCTTTATTGCAAGGATCGACATCGAGGATATATTTTAAGGTTTAACATCAAGTTATTGGAGGGAAACCCAGATGTGTTCAAGGCAGTTAGAGTTGCAAAGCCTACAATATTTTTTCAGTGATGTGATTTTGGAGAAATTGTGATAGAAGTTAATTGTGCTCCTGATACCATAGGTATGATGGGATTGTTCCAACAATCCATCCATTAGGATATAAGGATTACAGTTTTCAAAGGAATGAAATGGAGATCGCTTCGATCATGCATGTCTAAGAAAGCAATATTGGGGTTAGTTCAATGGGGATAGGTAAAGGTGGCATCAAAAGATATCCCAATGGAGCATTCTTGATAAAGTGTTTTTATGATAGGATCATCGAAGGTGAAAAATTGTTTCTTTGAAGGATTTCCTAACAAGATAAGTCTGATAAAATGATATTGGAGTATGTTCATCGACAATTCGAAAAGATATATCGGGAGGTACTCCAACAACGAAAGTATGACACATTTAATGAAGTGCATCTATTGAGGATGCAAAAATGTGTCTAAGTTAATATCCCAATGGGGTAAGCTTAATTATTGGATATTGGGGTATCTTTTATCAGATTTCAATCAAAGTGCACATCAGAATGCTATTTGGATGACAAGATTTATCAAGATGATCATCAAGGTGCCAAAAAGTTTTGGATGAGGCAAGTTTAATTTGAGAGTAAGTCCACTAGAGATGGAAATAGATGTGTCGAAACATACCTCGATGAGGAAAGCCTAATGATTTGATCCCAATATAGTTAAGGCCAAATATTAAAGCACTTGGTAAACTTCATTTCAATCAAGATTTTTCTTTGTTTAATCAATAATATCATGAAGGTTTAGCTAATAGTTAGAGATTGTTAAAACAAGTTATGAGCTCGCAAACCTCTAGACAACTCTGACCATTGAGTCTCAGTTTTCTTTATCTTTACTTAGTAAAAACGTTAATAAAGGGAGCCCTTGAATTTATTATTTGGGGTGAAATTCAAAGGGATTTGTTGCGGGCACAACAAATTCCAACTTCGAAATTTTTATGCCCCCTTCATTAATGATTCCTTCCTAATGTTCATCTTCTATTTTGAGGACCATGACTACTTTCTAACCCTTCTCATGTTGATCCGAGGATCCATAGTGTGCAACTCTCCCTCAAATATTGAACTTTCTAAGTACGTAAGAATATTCTATGATTAAGCCACGCAAACTCCCAAATAAATTTGTTTTGATAACAATATGATAATTTGATATGTAAATTGCCGTGTATATTTCAATGGTCATCCCACTAAAATAGATCTAGAGCAACAATTACTACAATGAGCCTATGCTTGACCATGAGACTATTCCTTTTAATATTTGTATTGATTTAACATGAAATAAAATAAACCAAATGGGTTCTTTAATTATCATGACATGAAAATATATATGCAATAGAAAAGACAAGCATTAGAACACAAACTTTATACTAGGAAACATGAAGTGGTAAATCCCAACAAGAATTGAAGCATTGTTCCTTTCATCTTTTATATCACAGAGATTATAATACACAATACAAAGAAATTGATGTGAAGCTATGAGAAATATGTTTAGGTACTGTCATTTATAGATTGGTTCTCTCTCTCACACACGCTTTGCTCTATTAATATCTCATCCAAACTCACTACACATGCTAAGCAATCACAAAAGTTGCAAAAATATGTGAACACTTTTCCCTCCTTTTTTTAGTTTTTTGATAGCAAGAATTAGGGTTAAGTTTAGGGTTTCAAAACATTTTTGAAAATTTCATGATGATTTTAGAAGTCTTTAGTGGATTCACATACATTACTAGCTTCACATGTGTGAATTTTAGTGAACTGACATGCATCCCACTTGGACTTGAAGGAATAATTAGATTGTTATGTTGTTAGGGGAATATTTTCTTGCTAAATGAACTTTATTTGACTAAATGAACCATTGTTGGTAAGTTATTTACCATATAATGCATTGTCATCCTAGAATACATATTTCCTTGAGGTGGCCTAAAAATTCTACTTTTTTTACCATAGATATAGGGTTTTTAGTTCTATCCCATGAGTGTAAGTTTTAGGATTTGACCCAAATCAACCCTTATAGGTCCAAAATTCATATTTCTCCATTCTAGAGAATCAATAATCAATAGAGTCATATGGTAACTATGTATATCCTTATGGATCATGCAAAAACTCTAAAACCATCCAATGAGTCTATGACATCTAGGTCAATTTTGTGTTGGGCCAATCCAAATTACATAGTGAAACCATTTACATCACTACATGGTCACAACTTTGGAAATTAACACAACTCACAGTTGTGACAAAACACATGATATTAAAATTGACATAAATAAACCCTTGTTTGGATGCTAACTTTGATGCTTATATAGTCACAACTCTATACATCCCTTTAGTCACTATAATGACTAATTTTTGTGATGAAGAACCTCTAAAGTCAGCTTTGATGTTATTGTGGATCTTATTGTGATTGCTAGTTTGGTTGTGTTTGTGTATGCAGGTATAGCCACATAGGTGAAATTGGACAATTGTTTTAAGTTGCCACTACATTGGATGTTATGATGGTCATAACATTTTTCATCATAAAAATGCAAAAGGGTCCATAGATTCCCTCATATTATCAATTATAGATTTCTTTACCAAAAAATGGAATTTCATAAATACATGTGATAAGTCTCAACCAAGGTCTCAATTTTGATGACTAATTTTTTATTTTGTTATACTAAATAATATCCTAATATTCCATTTAGTGTCCACAATTATCTTGAACACTAATATTCTATCCTTTGTATCTTGTAGTTCCATGGGTAAAAAGGTAAAAGGTACCTCCCTAAGGACCATCTCCTCAACATCATCTCTATGTAATTCTCAACCCCATCCCTTAGAAGTAGAAGACATGGGTTTGATAGACTTCAATATGAGCTTCTACTCTCTAAGATTACTAATAAGGAGTGTGTAATTGATTCATAGGGGTGTTTCTGTCAGTGGAATGTGAAGCTTCATTTATGCCTATAGAAGCTTATTGACTATGATGATGAGCCTTCTTTTGGATATTCCTGCAACCTTCATTGTTATAACTATAGGTAAATAGGTGTTCTATGAACCTTCAAGTTCACCAATGAGAGTTAGGAAGTTCACCATTGAGATCCTAACTCAGTTGACATCTCCAAGTTTCCATAATTAAAAAAAATCAAGTTCAATTGAGAAACATATAACGTAACTTTTTACAACTCTAAATATATATCCTTCGACAAGTTTCCTTATGCAATTGGTCAATATACCTTATTGGATACTATTGTGAGATGTGAATGCTTAAGCATGGATATTAAGATCGTGGTGATATGAACTCTCTCTTATTGGATATTATTGTGAGATGTGAATGCTTAAGCATGGATATTAAGATCGTGGTGATATGAACTCTCTATGTTATATGCTTGATATAATTTCTCAATTCAACTCTTTTTTGTTTGCTTCCAATCACTCAGTTGAATTCACCTCACATATATGAGCTAGTATCTCCATCAATAGAATCCTATTGTGATATGATGATCCCTTTAAAGATATACACTTTCTATCTAATTTTTTCTTATCATTTTTTGCATCATAATATCAAAAATGATAGCTCTTTTAAGTTGTTGTGATAGAGGTACTTATTTTATGTGACCTCTAAAAACATTGTTCATGCACTAATCTCACTCCATTTGTACTCATCCTAAAATATGTGCTTTATATTGTCGTATATAGATAGCGTATATAGTTGTAGACATCTGACCGCATAGCGCAGTGGATTAGCGCGTTTGACTTCGGATCAAAAGGTCGTGGGTTCGACTCCCACTGTGGTCGATATGTTTTGTTTATATTTTTGCATATTTCATTTCACTGGAGATCTTTTAATTTGAAGATGAAAATGAAGGCCTGGTGGCACATGGCAATACTCCTTCGACGACCTCTTGCTGCTTAATTAACAGCATCCCACCAGCGGGTCGATCCTGGCGGGGGTCTGTTTGCTGTACATGTTCAGTATGTACGTTGTATAGGTCCAGTTCTTAACCTTTCAAGATGTGGATGTTTAATGAGAAGTCGTCTTAAATTATGCAGATGAATCGTCGGAGAGAGATTGATGATTTGTTGCGTGGTCTTCTTCGCCCCATGTCTTTGATGTTGGAGAGAGATTGATGATTTGTTGCACCAATCATTCGTAAGTAGTCAATCGGTCCCTGTATGTTTGGAGGAGTTGCAGGTAAATGGATGTAAGCAGTTGAAGAGCATACAGGGTTTGGGGTTGGTGTATTGTTTCGCAGGAAAAGTAACTTGGGTTTTTAACGAGTTAATCAGAGGTTTCATCGTTGGTTCACATACTCAACCCTCATCATAAGGTTTGAACATAAGACCTCATAAAAACCAAACTCCACAAAATCCAATTAACATAAAACCTCATAAAAACCAAACCTCACAAAACCCAATTAATCTATACCAAAACCAATTAATCTATACTTCGTGGCTTTCAACAGAAAATAAAAAGTAGGCACTCTCAATAAAATTTGTAGAGTACACACGTCAACCTAGACTATCAATTCTATGGTTGCACCGAAGAATATTTACTTCGCATTCATCCAAACACACTCTTTAATTACTTCATTTGCACACTCCATCCTTAATCGTAACCCACTTCATTTCTCAATGCTAAAACTTGGTGTTGCACCATTTGTCTGTGTGCATACACATCTTAACATACGTTAACTTTTCAATCTACTTTTCTTTTGTCACACTCTCATATCATGCACTACCCACGCCCATAGAAACTCCTACATTATGCAACCTTGATTCATTAGCAAGCGACTATATTTGTTTCCATACAGTACAACCATAAGCCAAATTTCTTTCCTAAATTCCAAACCAAATAGATGGACAATTTTTTATTTGTTTACTTTAAATATACGTCCAAGTTTGGGATGAAATGGAACTTCAATTGTTATTTTCAACTTTAATTTTGACATATATTTATAATTCAAGTCGAAAATACAGAGGGAAATTAGGTTGTAACTAAGGAGGAATAAAGGAAGAAAAGAAATAAGAAAAATAAGAAGCCAATATAGTTGAAAAGTAGCTCAAAAAATAGCTCAGAATAGGGGTGAAAAACAAATCGAAAAGGAGTAACCTACTTACTCGACCATTTGCACCGATCGAACGACCTGGCTCGCGTGAGCTGTCACATCTGACGTTGCCTATCGTCCGATCGGTGAAAATGGTCGGGTAAGTAGGTTACTCCAATCGAAAATGTAGTTGTTAAACATGTAGAAAAGGAGTTGTTTTTTGGTAAATATAGTAGAAGTTTTTATTAATGTGTTTGGAATTAATGTTGTAAAATCACTAGGAGATATTGGTAGAAATTGTTATTGTGTGTGTATACACATATGTATATATGTATGTGTGTGTGTGTGCATGCATATGTATAGATACACATATCTTACTTCAACTTAAGACAAGGATATATATATCTATATATATATATTGTCTTGTATTAAGTTGAAGTAAGATATTGGTCCAAAACATAGGCCAAATCCAACAATGTTGAGATTCCATTTTTTTAGCTTGGGTTTAAATCTTGATCTCAAGGCCCAATGTTGACTTTAGATCCTGGTCCTAATTTTGGCCCCAAAATTAACCCTGGTCCTAATCCTATGCTCAAGTCACGGTCATAAGCTCAAGCCATGGTCTTGAGCTCAAGTCATGGTCTCGAGCTCGAGCCATAGTCTTGATCTTGGGTCCTACTATTGAGCTCTCCTTAAGCATGAAAGGTCTTGGTGGAAATCTTGAGTAATAAGTTCATGATCCTAATCTTGGTCCTAAGTGATGAGCCCCATAATTTACCTAATTTTCTCACCTTCATTGGGTATTTATTTTAAAAAAAATAAGTCATGGGCCACCTGTTACCGCTCAAACTAGCACCCTTTGTAAATCAAGGCTACGTAGCCCTAGTGCTAGTGACAATAAGCTAGGGAGAGAGTTAAACCCAATGTCACCACAGTTTGACCTCTTAACACTTCGGGTAACTCCAAAACACAAGGGGAGACCCTATCAGTGAAAGATACTTGCAACCACCAACAAAACATAAATACCTTCCATGAAACCTTGATAGATATGATCAATGCCTTATCAGATTCAAACAATATCAAATCTAAATACAAGAACCAAATAGAAAAGGAGTTAGTCACCTTATCACAAATTCCAAACAATATCACGCCTTTCAAGCCAATTTCACAACTCCCAAGGCAATGTCACACTTCCCAAGGCAACCACTCCAAAAAGTGCACCCTCAAGGAAAAGAGCACAATTGGACTAGGGTGAACTTGGAGGATGAGCCAGAAACACCACACACCCTCTAATTCATGGATTACAAGGGTTGCATGGATCCCAATGCACTTCCTCAAATGAGGATGCCCTCTAGGGTTTGTGGCTAAAACCCTAGGGTGAAATTTAGGGTGGAACAAAAATACCAAATCACGTATAACTCACCAATTACAAGATTTTCACATATCCCATTGCACTTACTCAAATGAATATGCCCTATAGGGTTTGTGGATAAAACCCTAGGGCAAAATTTTAGGGTGGACCGGAAAAACAAATTCACGACTATTTCTAGATTTTTAGGGTTTTTTCCAGAGGTAAAATATTTCTATGCATAAAATAAAATAAAACATGTAAAATTTGATCAAATAAAAATAAAGAGAGTTGAAGGATAGGTTATTAGATTCTTGTCGCAAACCCTAGGTCTATGAGATCGAGGTTAATGTCCCTCCTCTTAAGATGGTTTTCAGTACTTGCAACTAGGGAAAAGCTAGCAACATATAGGGTTAGGTAGTGAAACCCTAATAAGGGAAAATAGATAATTCCAAGGCCCAGTAAAACAATAGAGAGATGCTTGGAAGGAAGGTCTCCTCAAGCAAAAGTAGACAAAATTCTTGCAAACAGACCCTACCTTAGTTAAAAGCACTTCATGAGTGACATTAAACTAGGGTTAGGAGATAAACTTACCAACATTAATCAAGAATGAACAAGGAGATGCACCTTAGGTCTCCTTTAAGCGTGGGTTGTCGTAGTTATTCTTAGGATCCACTTAACATGTGACTATCAAACCCTAGAAATCCTTCTATTCATCCTACATGCAAGAGAAGAAAACATCCAAGAGAGAGGTGTGCACTAGCTCAAATGATCCAATAAACCAATAGGAAAATAAACGAATACATAATTTGAACCCTTGTCCATGATTTACAAATGAGGTGAGGATGTCTTATTTATATGAGACAATCGTCAACCTTTTACAAAATTGAGCCTACAAGTTAATGACAAAATATAAAATTTTAGGTTAGTGCAAGTCCACAAACTTGGAGACTAAACTACACAATGAATTATGACATAAAATAACAATAAAAAAGTGAAATTAGGCTCCACCCACTGCAAGGTGAGCCAAAAGGGGGGCGTCATGTCCCAACTAACCCCAACATATGCTTATCCCTTAACGCCCTCCTTTATAACCATGTAAGATTCATCTGTAAGGAATGACGTCATTGGTATGGAGACCAGGAGGAGGGGTTTCCTATCAAAACAATATGTCCAAGTGGGGAAAATGAGGCATGATAAATCAAATATAACAAGCCTTACATTTGCTATCACATGTACAAAGAAAAATATGAGTGTGTTCATTTGTCCTAATTAACCCACTTCAATAAGCATCAAACACCAACCCAAGGCTCAAATGACCCAACAAGATGGGGGACTTTCTCCCATCAAGAGGCATTTAACATTGCCAATAAGCCAACACTTCTTGGAATAAAAACCAAAAGGGCATGCCATGACTTGATCAAGGGTATTTATCCCCAAAACCAACACTCTACATAATATAGCCCCAAAAACTTGGCCTTTACAATAAAAAGGAAACCCTTTGCTCTAGTATGTTTGGAAAGGATGCATCGAGCACTCTGAGGTGTAACACCACCCCTAAATTGACCAAATTTGTACCCTTTTATAATTTATAAATAAATTTCTTGCAATCGATTAATTTGGCAAAGTTTTATAAGATTTTGTGATGAAATATCTAAGGTTGCATACATCCTTGATGAATAATGTGATAGTAATAGGCTTACTGGCAAGTTATTAAGGTTATCTTTGGCTTGTTATGGAGTTATAAATAATTGGCACATAATGGTTATTTATTTATTCCATTAGCATAGAGAAATTTCTCACCAATACTTATTTGCATTGATAAGTTATAAATCAAAAGACAAAGTAAGCTATGAAGTCTTCTCAAGTTTTCAACCTATTATACACTTGAATATTTTGTTAAAGTCCAAAATTCAGGTGGCAACTTCATGCAATGGTAGATAATATGCATATATTTAACCCATTTCCTCAATGTGATCAAGATGTAATATGGGATTACAATACCTTGCCCCACTCAAGAAGGAAGATGGGCTTGCAAATTTACCTCCCGGGGAACATACCAATTACCAAGAACGGTAATGTGCCTAAGAATTTAATTCTTCAATTGCCTATAAGTATGATAGTTAACTACTAAAAGGAATTTAGTGATTCTTGGGGCACAGGGGTCTTTTTGGGGGAGCCTTGTAACTCCATAGCATCCACCCTAAGGGATCTAATAATTCCATGGTATAAATGTACTTCCCTAAAACTTGGTTTTGGCTATATTATATATTCTCCTTAGATAGGGTTAGAGTTGTGAGTTGTATATTAGAGTTGTAATCTTGAAGAATAATTATATTAATGAAATAAAAATATTACTACAGAGTTGAGTTAAAATCCATTACAGATATGTATTAGTTCTCTTCAAGTCAGGGCCTACTAGAATGGGTTTCATGGTGAATGCACTTTTCATCTGTGTGTATTTTGTGATTGCACTTACATTCTTTGTTCAATGTTTTATCATTCCTCGATCAAACATGCTACGTACTTGTGGGTGGTTGATGAATTGTTAGATGCTCCATTTTAACAGAGAGTTTTCTCATTGTATTTCCACTTAAAGTTATGCTATGACCATGTGGTTGGTAGAAGAAATGTTTTTTTGTTAAGCATGTTGTAGAATTAATTATTGTTTATGTAGCATTAAGTTTCTTTTTATGTAATATGTCTTTCTTTTACTCATAGTTGTGTTTTCTTTAAGTGTTTCATTTTAAATTTTGAAGTGTAAGGAGATTGTGAAGCCTTAAGCCGAAGAGACAAAGGACATTTTGTGCCCTTAACAACTTAAGTTGTAGAATACCAAAACTTTTGACATGTTAAACTAGTTAGATGCACCAAGTAGCATTTAGTTCCACAACAAATAGAGTTATTATTATCGATTAATCCACTAGTTTTTCAAGCCTTGGAGGTTGCATAAATTGTGCACAACGCCTTAAAACTTGCACACCTTGGTTGATAATTTAAGTACATCTTAGGGGATTTAGTAGCTCAAAATTATTTTAATTATAAGCTCGCAACTCTTTGGAGCCATTACTAGGGAGGTGTTAAAATCCATTAGGAAAGAGAAGGCCTCTGAGTTGGGATTCCATTGTGAGGGGAGAAGGAACTTCAATTATTGGTTGTTCTCCTTTGCAGTGGCTTTATTTTCTACATTCAATAGTTGTCTTTGAAATAGAATGCATGAATCATTGTAGAGATAAGTTAGGTTGATTTCTACCAAAATATAATAACTCCAATTCAAATCAATAAAAGAGCATAGGGAAAGAATAAGAAGGGATTCCTAATCTATATGGTGAAGGTCGTGAGCTAAATAAAGAAGGGTTCCTTGCAAAAAAAAGTCACAACCATTATTTGAAATCCAATTTATGCATATAAAGGAATATAATGGAGAGTTAAGGACCCTAATATTAAACAAGAAGTGTCAATTGCTACAAAATCACCATATATATGTACTCACATAGTTTACTTCTAGGATTATTACTTGTCTTTATAAAACCCCAATCTCAAGGAAAATGAAAGGCTTTGAATATTATTCATGTCCTAGTTTCCCATTCTAGAAATAGAGGAGAAAGTAAAATAAAGAAAATCAACCCAATTATCCTTCCTAATTTCCATCAGATAGTTACAAAGAACCCTAACACTTTCCTCTTTAAATTTGAAATTTTTTGCAAAGCTTATGTACAAGATTGATG
Source organism: Pseudotsuga menziesii (assembly GCA_001517045.1). Taxonomy (NCBI): domain Eukaryota; kingdom Viridiplantae; phylum Streptophyta; class Pinopsida; order Pinales; family Pinaceae; genus Pseudotsuga; species Pseudotsuga menziesii. Next base: position 480,658 of record LPNX010123065.1, read on the forward strand.
TTGGAAAACTTAAATTGTTTCCAATATTTCCTTCTACTTAGAATTTGCAACCCTCCAATGGTTCATGGAACTTCATGGAGATACAAGGGAACAAATAAAAAGTCTATTTACAAACAAGTATTGGGAGTATTGTAAAGCAAGAGATATTGTGGATGAAACCTTTTAAATGACTCTAGGAGAAGATGAGTCCTTAGAGGACTATGTTAAGACATTTCACTTTGGTTAGAAAAGTTCTACTAAATTGTAGATTAGATGATAACTCCCTCAAGTTAGTAATCTTAAGGGAAGTTATATATGAACGGATTGTGACCTTAAAGTCCCATCTACCAAGGACAAGGTGAATCATTTCAAAGTAAAGAGATGTTGAAATCCCCATGAAACATCTATCTGCATTTATGTTGTAAAAACAACTACAAGACACACAAATGGTATGGACCACCTATTATCATTTCCTACAATAGCATATCATGATGCAATAGATTGCTTTTTCAAAGAGAGTATGAATCATTTTTTTAGGATGGAAGGATCAGCTTGATAGAAGGACATTGTTCTGATTTATAATCCATAGGAGGGTGTGTTCAAGTGTGTGTGCGATTGAGAGAGATTTTCAGGTAAGCCATGAATTAGTGAGTCTTTTTTTCCATAATATTAGCACTATAATTTGTTTTGTACCCTAAATCCCATGATATTGTGAAATCACAAGGAATCCCCTAATCTAGTTTGTTTGTTTTTTTGCCTATATTTTTCAATATGTCTAAGTAATACCTTGAACTTGTTGGCCACCATTTTAGTCAACAAGCATTGCCAAGCTGCCCTATAAACCTAAAAATTTACTTGAGAGATTTAAAAACCTAATTGAAATTTTCACTCCAGACACTTATTCACATTACACTAAACCTAGGTATTTTAGCTAGCTCGAGGTCACCATGGGTTCCACCACTTAATGAAGTCACTAAGTTTTGTGAAAAAATATTCAATTTGCATATGGTTATTTTAACAGTGGGTCAACAGCAATAATGTGTTTTCAATATATGTGAAAACACAATAGTACATGTTGGCAAGGGGATGAAATCATATTTAATGGAAGACACGACAATATATTAAGCTCCATTAAGTACAATTGTTTCACAAAATGAAGCAAGTTACCCAACCCCTCGCATTCACAATTCATATTGGAAAAAGAAAAGGACAGTTATTATACTCATAAATGACGATTATCAAAATCAATTTTCACCTTGCTTGATTTCATTATATTTCTTTTTTGTAAGATAGTAACCATGGAGTTTTGAACCGGTGACCTCAACCAAGGAGTACGTTAACAGTAAACCCATACACCATCTATTCTACACTCCATGGGATTCATTTTCATCGTTAAAATGTTCTTATTATATTTCAAAATTGTTTTGTACTCTCAACCATTACTTGATTTCCAATCAAGGCTATTATACTCCTAAGTCACTATTACGTAAAACAAATTTCATCTTCCATGATTTCATTATCATTGTTTATATTGTCCTTATTGTTTTCCAAAATTGTTTTGGGATCTTGACCATTGCTTGATTTCATTAGCGTTGTGCAAATTGTCCTTATTTTATAACAAAACTCTTTTGAGATATCAACCAAAATTATGTCCTTAGCATCACCCATTTAACCATAACCACCAAATTTTCAAGCCCCTACATTGTTCCACCAAATTTCCAAGCCCAAATTTTCAATCCCCCACATTGTTCTGTGTACCCTTTCTCAAGACTAAATTCCTCACCATAGTACAACCAAGCTCAAGTCCAGTGCCAAGTCTAAATTGCATGTGGACGACCCCAAGCCAAAGGTGTGCTCAATACATATGGGAATGTAAGCATTCCCATATATAAAGATTGGACGAATGGTTCACCCTTTTGTATGTGGTATATATTGTTGTTAAGAAAATAAAAAGGCCAAATCTAAGTGTTGAGCAATCTTATTACCTTAAAAACCCAAGCACACTACCCTAATAAAGAAAAGGCTACCCAATTTGATCTTGGAACAACTTACAATTGCATGGAAGTGTGAATTTACACAACATTATTCCAGGTGTTTATTCTACCTACTCATAATTTGATCTTTGATTCAAATTAACACATGAATTAGTTCAAGAGATCTCAAGTTTCAACAGAAAATATTTTCGATTCAATATGGGTCTTGCATATATTGGCCAATTACAACCTTGAGCACTATTGGATAAGGAGATACCCACACAATAAATTTAAAAATAGTCGTTGTTAGAGAAGTTTGAAATGAAAAAAAAAAAAAAAAAAATCTACATACAACACATGTTTAGATATAAAGACTTTGTTCATCTTGTGATCGGAAGCATTTGTATATGCATTAATGAGATATTTTCTATCCAACTTTCCTTAGTAGAAAACAAATGATGTGATTTTTATAAGAAAAAATAATGTGGAGTTCTATGACTTTTATCAATGGCAATTACATTAATCCAACAAAGAACAAGAGCAATATCAAGTCGACATAGATTAAATTATTGAAATTTACCCTGGGACAATAGGTTAAATTTTATTCCATCATTGGTTTTCCAAAGTTGGTGGATACTCCAAGTGAAAATCAAGTTAATAAGAGTCTATATTAGAAACCTTAAATAATATTTACATCGATTTATTAACCAAATAATCCCACTACATAACGGAATTCACCTACCTAGGTTCTTTAAATACGTCGTCACCCAAAGAAGAAAAATGAGGAAGAGTATCAATAACTATACCCTAACTATATTTTCATTCACTTAAATCTATTTTCATATGAGTTTACATCCAAAAGGATTTATATCTTAAAGATCCAATGCTTAGACAAAGCTTTGTTGGCCTACAAAGGTGCATTGTCAGTCCATGCCTTCTGCTACAAGGACTCTCGTAACGACTATGTTGTCTTTTCGCAGTTCTTCTTAAACAAATCAACTAACCAAGGTAATTTATTTTTAAGTGTTTCCTAATTTTTTTAGGTGTAACTTTTTCTCCTCCAATAAAATTTTTGACCTCTTATTTGGCCTCTTTTCAATCCCAACAAGGGGAACAAGCTTATTTTCTATAAAGTATTTTCAAGAGAGACTTGATTAGCATCTAACATTTTCAGGAGAGTCTCGATTAATGCTAGGAGTACCTAGAATTAACTTGAAACACTTAATGTTTACCTATTGTATGTCATATTTTTAGCTTGCCATGCCACCATTAGGCACATAACGATGTCTACTACCTCCTATACTTGATCCTAAACCCATATGTGAAGTTGAGCTTACCGGGTAGAAACTTAAATTTAGGAATTTTATTATTGAGCAAAAAAATGTGTTTAAGAGTATAGCCAACCCAACCCCAATTTTTGATAGCCCTTCATCAAGTTACAAGTCTTCAAATATTAAAGAATTCATTTTGTGTACCTGTTAAAACTAAAGGATTTAATATGATGGTTGCAATAATGAGGAGTTTGTTAAAGAAAACAAACAATTATAGTATTTCAAAGTATGATGTTAATTAATACACTTTAGACCTCCCCTTGCCTCCTTCTTTAGAATACATGTATAAGACGTCATTTCACTGCCACTCCGCTGCTTAGTGTATGTCCCTGTTCAAAACAGTTCCTAAAATTTGAGAACCTTTCTCCTTTGTGGTAACAACTAAGTAATTTCCTCCTTTAGAGTCTCTTGACCAAATCCATGTTTTTTTATGCATTCATCTATGATTGTTTATTGAGGTTGTCTTGAAGATACTCAAATACCACACTCTAGACCTTGTTACTACCATGATGAATACTTGAGAGTTGCATCATATAAACATATCATATCGACATGTACAATTTGATTTTACATAGTGGTCAACTCAAATATCATGTTTAGATTGATGGTGACCATGGATAAATGGAAATATTGCCATATTTATTAATAGTTCTAGATTAATTGGATTTGAGGCAAATTACATATATTTAACACATCTGAAAACAAAGAAGATTTTATGTCCAAAACATTTTCAAGAATGTGTGTTGCTACAAAACTTAATTTAAATATGAGGTATGTGTTACTCATTAATTACATTTTTTATAACATCAAAATATATGATCACTTATAATTATAGGCAGATGGTCTTCTTATTGATGTCCCCATGGGAAGAAAGAGGAAGGCATCACAATTCACTCACTATATTAGTATGATATGTGGCACTACCTATTCTTTTCATTAATGAACATTTATGCATCCAGAGCTTATTTGTGTTTGTTATTTATGTGAATATTGCAAGATGTTCCATAAAATATAACACCATTATGTATTACATGATTAATAACACTTATGCTGATGGTTTGTTTGAATTCATAAACTTCTATCACTTAATTGGTGGAATGTGTAAATATATATTGCATTTTTCTATAATTTTAATATTACTACAATACAAATTTATGAAATATTTGAAATTGGCAGAGATGTGATAATACCCATGAAGAAGACAATAGTAATAGTGCCACAAATTGCACACCACCAACCCATTGTTTTAGTTCTTTTTCACCCCTCCAATGCATCTCACAAGGAGAAAGAAAAGAAAAGGGAAAAATTATCAGGTGTAGAGTTTCGTAAATGGATTGAGGCACAACTTAGAAAAAAGTAAGTTGCGTCGAAAATGATGGTGAAAGAGATGATTGTGATGCAAACATGGATATTCGGCTCATATTAAAATAATGTTAAGTAATCATTCCATTGACAATCAACAATCCAGTGGGGCGCAAAACCAAAGCAACTATTAAGATGATGATATTATCTCTAGAGATACAATAAAAAATCTTGCGACCAAGGAAAATTTTAAGGATCCATATCTTAAAGTGTAGAAACTGTAATCACAACAATTATATAAATATCTTAAACTTCATCAAAAACAATATACATCTCAATAACCCAAAAATTGAATCACAACAATTATATAAATCTCTTAAACTTCATCAATAACAAGATACATTCACACTATAAACAACACAATAATGTAGAAAATAACCATTAAGGTAGGGTAACACCATCAATTACTCCTTAAGTTGGAATCACTCCATAAGCCATACTTGCTACAAATATTACATCAATACTTCACAAGACATTTCATTGCATTGCTTCTACTTCTTCATATAGTTTCTACCTAACCTCCTAGATACTTTTTAGATAAGGAACTTCTAGTAGGTGGAACCTTCTAGTAAACCTTATTACAATTATTGCTTTTCACACTACATCTACTTCATAGGCCTTATTTAACAGAGATTACCTCAATACATAGCATCATATCCATCTACTTAAGGGGTTAGAGTAGGACCCTAACAAAAACCTTTGCAAATCATACTAATTCTTAAATTCCAAACCATAAAATGTTTGGCGATATTTTTGTATAAATATTCAATTTTGTAAGGGTTTTATATAGTTTTAGACGACTTTGGTGATGTTTCTAGAAAAATATTTTTATCATGTGGAATTTAGGTGAAGCAGTTTAGAAAATAATGTAAAATGGCAAATCTTTTTTCTAGAAAAAATCAACAAAAATTAGCCAATGGTAAGATACTATAACAATATGTAGGTCTCATCTTCTCCCAATAACAAAAATCCATATTACTCATCTTCTCCCAATAACAATATGTAGGTCTTGTCTCAATAACAACATGCTTCACTTCACTTACTAGGAGTACATTTTCAACACTTACATACTTATATAGTGTCATTTCCACCAAATGTATATGATATGTAAGAGGATACAACCAAATGTACAATCCCTTTTCTTTTTGGTAAGAATGGAAATACCCTCTTATCCTAAATATTATTACTATGTGTTCAATTCTAATAGAGTGAATGAACAAACCTAGAAAGAAATTGAGAAAATATAGAGATACAAAGAAGCGGATCCATTCTCCCACGATTTCATACCCATTGAATCCTTACGTTAATTCTGGTCAGAATCGAACCATTTAAGAGGTTTCTTATTAGTGAATCAATCAATTTTAGAAAACATATAATATTACCATCACTTACAATAGTAAATAATATTGGTCGTATATTACTATTTCATGTCCCCAAATTTTCCAAAGACTAGGAAGAAAGGAATCTTGATAGCTAAAGTTCCTTTTGAGCCATTGAATTTCCTCTCTTTTTATCAAAGAATTGAGTGGCTATGTATTTTTTACATTCTTTCCTTATTAGAGACTTGCTACTTCCACCATCCTACCTACACTAAGTGAGTCAATGAAGTCTTGATGTATTTGTGCATTTCTTCAATTCCATTCAAGTCTCTATGATTTTTAGAGTTTTATGCAATGTGCCAGTATTTAAAATTGAAGTGCTTTTCCTTATTGGGAAGAAAGGAAATGTCATCATAGATACAACATACATGAATGATAATCATTTCTCTACTTTATTTAACACCATTTATATAGTCTTAATAATCAAAATAAATAAATATAAATAAAATCCTTTTTTCCATGGAAAAATTCATGTTTGGTCTATTCAGTGAAAAATAGCCTACGCCATTAGTGCATACATATATGTCCAACAAAATAGAATCACCACCTCCTAGAGTCTGAGAAAAGACTTTTGTTGTCATCGTATGCCAGAAGCGAATCCTATATCCTTGCAAATAATAGAAGAAAAAAAACAATCCAAGAAAATATGTTTATAAAGATTGAACTAGGGCTTAAAGGCCTCCACAAAAACAAACACAAAAAAAACTACCCATTAGGCCATAAAATGTAAATAGGAAAACAAACTTAAAATGCTCTCACAAATCTCCAACAATATGGAGGAATTGAGACAAAGAATTCAAAATTCTCTTCAGAGTCCCATGAGTTTGAGAACTAAGGGGAGACCAATCCAAAGAACAAATACTTTACACTTAGCACAACCCATTGATTCTGACTTACTAACTGCATAATTGTAAGAGGAGCCAAAACAACAAGCAGGAGGCACTCACACCAACAAAGCGTCCAAAGTCCTTCAACATCCCAAGGGAGATTCTTCATCGTCAAAACAATGAGATCTAAAGAAGGAAACATGTCTATATTCTCGATAGGGAGAGCTTATGGTATGCCATCAACATCACAACCAAGAGAAGTGCATCGAATAACTGAATATGAAAATAAATAATGGAAAGGTTGTGTGATTGAGAGATCCTTGAAGGAGACATCATCCACCAAAACTAGTGGCAAGGATTGAGAAAGCTACAAATTCTCCTTAGGCACTACTCAAAAGGAAAAATCATAGTTGGCACCTTCATACATCAATTTAAGCACTGTCCCCATCCTCAAAAATATCATCTAAAGTAGCTGGAGAATGGTCCACCACCAGCACATGTGAAACACTAGCCAAGGCATGGAAACCTCTAGCAAATCCACATTATGATCGACTCAAAACACCAAGACTACTGTGGAATCCTCTATAATTTTATCGCCAAATGGTAGATGGAAAATAGAGGAAATACTCTTAGATAGATCACCTAAACCATTGACAATTGACACATTCACCCCCATAATAAGAAGTTTCACACCTGTGGGATTTAGCATAGGATTCTCCTGTGACAATAAGGAAAAACCCTTATCACCTTTCTCAAGACTGATGGATTTATCCACTACATGAGAAGCAACACCAACCCACTCCACAACATGAGATGGAATTTAAACAACATTGAAAGACATCCTGGTCACGTAAGTGGAAAAAATGAAATCAACAACCTCGTGGTTTTTATAAGCAATAGTCCTCCATGGATAGTGACACAAAATGTGACCAGTAGAATGATAGTAATGACATGTGAAAGGTATTTTCTCACAGTCCAAGTTTATAGTCCAAACTAGAATCCCACACTTCAAAGAAACATGATTAGGAAGACCATCATTTATACTCATCGGGACCAATAATATAGGAACACCTTATCTATCTAGGGTTCTAGGAGTGGCTTGTTGGAATTCCCTTATGGAATTCCCTATTGCTTTTAAAAAAAATTGAACAAATGAGATGAGGGTGTGAACCAACTAGGCACACACATAACAACTATAAGTCTTGATAATCCATCAAATATTCAAAATTTTCAGTCCAAGGTAGTAGGACCAAGGCTACTTCGCCATAACACCAAGTTCGCTTTTGCAAAACCACATTATGATCCTCCTCACATTAAAAAATGAATAAGAAAAACCCTCACTTCAATGGAGAAACTTTAATCTTACTCATAGAGGGTCCCCCAAACTTCACCAAGCTAATGCCTCAGCTTAGGAAGAGGCGGCTTTTTTCCACAAAAGTAACCATACAACCCATGAAATTACATCAACTTGGATCCTTAAAGAATCCAATCATAGGAAAATCGACCACAATCCGTCTATCTCTAACCTAGAAACATCTATCAGTCCAGCCCAAAAGAGGCACAGATCTTTGACCACCCTCACCAATGTCAAACCCTAAACTTGACTCTATTCGTCATCTATCCTAATTAAGAAAGTAAAAAAGTTCTTAAAACTAAGAGAAAACCACTCGAGTGAAGAATCTAAACATGTATAACAACAAAACCCTAACAACTAACCAATAACCAATAACACCTAGTCAAGAGCAACCCCAAATAAATGACACGTGATTGAGAGAAACCCACAAACAAATATTAATAGTACTCTCATCTACAACAACAAAAAATCGCAAGAACGTGATGAGGATCGATCCTTGATCCATCCTTGAAACCATCGACCCATGCTATCTCGATCCCCTAGCTCTACAAAGAAAGGTCGATGGATTCAACTCATTTTTCTCAATCGTATTCCACCATTCAATAAAGTATATATTAACACAAGTTTGTATGATTATCCCCAAAAACAAAGTGTTACCATAAATTTACTTCTTTGATGACCACTTTTTTTTTTAAGTTCACCTTTATAATGTTTGAGACCAGGGAAAACCCCTAAACATGATAATGATGGTTGTAGGCCTCTTAATGATGGTTGTAGGCCTCTTATTCAATATCTAATATGAATATATGATAAACCCACCCAACCCCTACCTTAGAGACCATGATGTCGATCCGCTCATTCTATTAAATACTTCATGAGTTATAGTTACATTGCTTTTATTCGTGTGTTCTTCTACAAGGGCTATATTGATTTTCAACAACTTAATTATTATTCATTTTATTAATTTTAGTCAATTTCCAAAAAGATTTTCAAAAGTGGAATTTTTTTAATAATGTCCTTCGCTATTTTAGCTAGGTGTGCCCAATTTTGGACCATGGGGCACTTGTTTAGCAACCCACCTTTAAACACAATTAATAAAAAAGGGTTTCCAAATGCTAAACAACAAAACCTTTTTCTTATAAGTCGCTCACATCAATAAGTCGTGTTACATATTTCGTTACACACCAACCAATGAAACATTGATTTAATTGATTGTACAAGCTTAAGTTAATAACTAATTAAGAAAGTTTTACAAAGAATTTGATTTAGTTGATTGTATAAGCTTCAAGTTAATAACGAACTATGAAAGATAGTTTTACAAAGAATTTGATTTAGTTGGTTGTAGAAGCTTCAAGTTAATAACCAAAGATGAAAGATAGTTTTTCAAAGAATGGGAAACTTTATGAACATACGTCTTAACATGTTCAAGCTAGATTTATTATAAAATTTTATTTATTTCAATTTTATGTCATTCAAGTAAGGAACTATTTTAAAATAAAATATAGAATGTTATTATTTTTATTAGATTAAAATAATTTATGAAAATATAATTTTTAAAAGGCAATTTGTTTGTCTAAAAACATGTTATTTGAATAAATTTGTTTAATAATTATGCTGGAGGTGTTCTCTATGGAGACATTGTCTCAGAAGATTCCTCGTCCCCCTAGCAAAAGAGCACCAGAAATTTTGTGGAAAACCCAGCATTATGTTGGAAAAACCACTAAGAGAAGGCCCTTCAACTTTTGCTTTTGTGTGAGCAAACCTATATATAGGTTTACATAAAAGAAGATGTAGTACATTATTTGCAATACTATGGGTAAATATTATGTTGTGTATTATTTGCAATATTATGGATAAATATTATGGACTGTCCAAAATATTATGGGATATAGATATTTTTGACTCTTTAACCAAATCATTATCAATATATTTTATTAAATTACTTGGTTTCATATATAACTAACATAGATTCATTTTAAACCCTTATCTATTAAGTACCTAGAGTGATCCAATTTTTTGAGGTGTATATTTTTTTTATCCTAATTTTTTGAGATGGAGATTTTTCTCACGACTAGAAACTACCGGTGGTATGAAATTTTTTGGAAAACTGTATAGTGGTTTTTTTTCTTTCTATCTCTGACAAAAAGTATAGCTATAAAACTGTAGCATATAAACTTTCAATTATGACTTGTTTATCAAATTATGCAACAAAATAGTCAACCTTGTTACAGATTTGGTCTCTAAAATTGAACTCTCGGCGCCTTTTAGATTTAATTATGATTCAAACTTTCTTTAATTGAAAAGCCCTTGAAACCGAGACTAAATTAAAGATAGAAATGAAAACTTGCAAAGTTTGCAACATCCTCTACGGTAAAGGTGGCTGCAAAAGGTTTTCCCCATATAGAAGGCCCTCCCCAAATAGTTTGCCCTAAACCATGTGAACGCAAACTGGCAAAATCCTTGACCCCGGTTGTGCCCCTCAAGAGGTGAGAAAATTTTGCTTCTTGCAATGGCCTGCATTTTCTGTCCTGTTATTTTTCTTCTTCAAATGGTACCAATTTAAGGCCTATTTATAAACTAAAAATATTTTAAATATGTATAATGTGTTTTTAATTTGTTTACATATAGGAAATGATATGACCTTATTTTATTTAGAGAAATGAGTTAAAAGTCTTTTAAAATTTAATCATTTTAAAGTTTAATAAATTTTAATTTATAAACTACATTTTCTAAGAAATAATTTTTTTAACTATATTGGATTTATATTTTTTCTTGAACATTGAAGTTTATAGATCCAATAATAACAATTATATTTGTTCATAAATATAAAGTTTAAAGATTCAATATACCTAAATAGCTTGATTTGGGTATATGAAATTTAATTAGAGATCCAATAACAATTAGTTATGTTAATAAATATAAAGTTTAAAGAAGATCGGATATTAAGATGATTGAATGCATTTTTTGTTAATCTATTTTAAAAGATTGTTTAATAAGAATTTGGAATTTTAAATGCCAATTTTTAGATTCTTATTAACTGATTCACAAAATTGAAGTTAAATTATGTGTTTTATATATTGAATTATGTATGTTTTATTTGATACACACTTTTGATGGCTTTCCTCTTGTATGAGCATATTGTCGTTAAGAATACATAGCGCACTGATAAATGAAAAGAATTGGATGATAATATCGTTTCTTTATTGTGTAAATACTTGAGAATAATAGAGCTTAAATCTATGAGATAATTAAATGGTATAACAATAACAATCGTGCATATAAAATACATAACATGCTTTTTCATAAAATGATTTGAAATGATATTCATTTTTCTTCCTAAGATGATTTGAAATGATAATATTTTTTTTTCATTAATAACAGTTTTGATTTTCGAGTTTATAACATGTTGTGTTAACACAATGAAACCCAAACATGTTTTATAATATGTTATAAAAGTCATTTTTTGAAGAAGTAAATATATTTTTCCAATTTTTTTTAAATTTTATAATGATTTAAAAATTAATATTGTTTCTTATTTATACAATGAGATCATAATTTTTAAAAAATATAATAAATTAGATAAGAGAACATTTTTTTTAAATCTATAAACATTTATTATATACATTAAATTATTTTTATACCTATAATCAAATAACTGTTTTTTAAATCTATAAAATATTTATAGAATTATAAAATTATTTCTTAAGACTTTTTAAATAAAAAATTAAAACATAATAATTGTTTTAAACTTTTAAATAAAACATAATAATTTTACATATATTAAATATTAACATTAAATTAATTTAATATTATTATTAATAGTAATTTAGTCTTTACATTAAAATTAAAAGTAACAATAATCTTAAGTTATTTGAGATTTGGAGTAGACTAAACCTATGATTTTTCATCTATTAATAATGAAGCACTAGTGTCGAGATTAATTTTATGGCAGTAGTTCAAAATTTGAAATGAACAATTATATATATATAAACCCATAGTTGATGAGTCGATAACTGGTACCAGATCATGGATGGCTCATAGTTGATGGTTGATAAATGGATTACTCATAGCTTATGCATAAAAGTTAGTGAAGTTAGTGAATGGATAACTGGAAGGAAGTTAAGAAGCAGATTGAGAACACACTTCAGAAGGTTACTAGTTACAAAGGAAACATACAAGAAAAACAAAAGAAACGTACACTCACATGTAGTAATGTATAGATAACTCGTAGTTGAATTCGTTTAATAAAATAATGTCAATATCTTCTTAAAAGGAAGTTAAGAAGCAGATTGAGAACACACTTGAGAAGGCTCCTGGTTACAAAGGAAACATACAAGACAAAAAGAATCCCGTAAATTTCTCTGCTATCATGCTTGCACTGTAATGATAGTTTTCTAACATCTTCATGAATCCTCTATGAAAGTTTTGGATATGATTATGTTGGATGTGATTTTTATATAATTAGGTCGATAAACTTTTTTATTTCAGATTTGGGGTGGACTACAATCTATGCTTTTCCATTACTAAATAAGTAATAATATACTTTTCATTACTAAGGAAGGGGAGAGGGAGAGAGAGGGGGGAGAGGTGTGGGGAGAGAGGGAGAGAGATCGGGGGAGAGGGGGGCAGAGAGAGGGAGAGAGAGGGGCGAGGAGAGAGCGAGGGGAGAGAGATATGTTGATCCTCTGATCGGGGATGCCATTGATGTATTTAGTCATTAATGTCTTAAGGTAAAACCCCAGTTGTAAGTCGGTCAGTAGTACCCACAAAAGTATTATTAAAATGTAATTTCCAGTCTCTCAAAGTATGTCAGAAAAGTTCACTTGCAGAAAGACTCAATATTTTTACCCTCTTGGTATTCCTTTGCATCTCTCATGCAAATGCTAGTTAAAGATCTTTAATAGAGAAAAAAATGGAAAAAATAATAATAAACTTAGTAGTTGGAATACTTAAAATTGGATCTCCACGATGTTGTTCCAAAAGAAGAATGCAAAGATCTTAAATAGTCTAGTATCAACAAAGGTCTTTGTCTAACTCTCAAAGGGACGTGACATGAACATAAATTTTGTCATGTCTAAGAAGCCACCTCCTTCTCATTTAGTTACCATGTTGAGAACCTCTAGAGGACTGAAGAGGTGACATAAATTAGATAATTTAAAATAAGAAAAGGAATAGTCTCTTTGACCGGTTCAAAAGAAGTAAGCTAGTTAACATCATTAGAATGTCCATCAAACTCAAATCAATCAATTCAGTAAGCATGAATGCAAAAAGGAGAAAAAAGAGGCTTATTAACCTTTGGCGTATTCAAAAGAATGGGGCCTATCTTTGAAAATTGTAAGGGAATAAAGTAAATATCCAACCATTAATATACAAAATATATATTTACTTATCTATATGTTTTTATAAGTGGGCCATTTATTTACAAAATATATATTTAATATAGGTTTTTATAAGTAAGTGGGAGGTCAAATAAGTAGCAAAATATTTACGTGCTAGCAGAGAATTTAATACAGGAACCTCAACTTGAATTCTTATAATAGTCCATCGAGGCATGTGACTAAGTATTTGTCATAAACAAAAATTGAAACAATTGGTTAATGGATTTGCTCATGAACTACATAGTTTAACATAAACAAAGGAAATCAATATAATCCTAGCCTTTAGCCTTTGCATCCCATCAAAAGCCAAAAACATAGTTTTGAAAAAATATTGGCTCTTGATCACTAAAACTTATGTACTAATACATATAAATGTGGAATCTCATAGATAAGTCGAATTCGAGTTTCTTTATGATATTCCTCTTCTTCAGCTAGGAAGATGGTCTGTTGTGAATCATCACTAACCTTTTGATCTTCCCCTTTTCCTTCTTTTTCGTCTTTTGGAGCCCATTCTAAACATATCTAAGCTTGTAGTAAGAACTAATATTTATTATTGAGTCATAATAACTCTTTCTTGATTTCTTTCAACAAGGAGTTGCTTTTTTTAAGACTGAATCTATGCAACATGCAATCGGTTCTTAGTGTGCCAATAGAGATCCATGGTCAAGGATCAATACCTAGTGGTCCTTCTTGAAAATCCAAAGCTCAATATGATGTGGGAAAAGTACTTGTTTATCTACTTGTTGTTGGTGACAACTCTACATCCTAGAATCTTCTCCTCCAATTTGCTTAGGTTGCAAACAGTGGTGGTCATTTGCCTACCCTTAAAACCCTATGCAATATATTAAGCCTTGTTTTTTTTTTGGACTAGGGGAATCAGCAACTGGGGACGGGGTCGGTACTCGCATGACACAGGGTCCAGGGATCCAATCTCTTACCGCTATACTCCTAGGTGCATCCACAGAGCCCAAACCATGGCAAATGAGTCAATTTGGGGGGGATTTGAACACGAGAACTTCAATTTACGACATTTACACTTTACCACTAACTCTGCCCCCCCCAGGGGCAATATATTAAGCCTTGTTATTTATGCTTCTAATTCGAGTTTCTCTCGGTTTGGTTTCCTAGTAGGCCTTGAGAGAGGTTGGTTTGCCCTGTCTCTATGCTTAGGTAATGGTGGGTGTTCTTCGTTCCCTTTGCCCTATGATTGGTATTCCTTCCTCGTTGATTACTCCACCTCCTTCTTGAGGTGTTTTTACTTTTAAACTATGATAGGCATTGGTGTTAACACCCAAAAATGGACAGTCCATTTTTTGCTTGACACTTTTTCTCTTAGTGTGTGTTTGGTTTTCCTCTACCTTTTTTCCAATTAGCTAGTTTTCATTGCCCATTACACCAACGGAGGGAAATGAGAGAGGTCGTTTTATGCTAAGTGAGGATAATGATTATTCGGATGTTGGTCAAGGGTCACATGGATATAAATCCTCGTATCCCTAAGTTCAATGCCATGCCTTTGCAATTTATGATTTTGAAACGTACAAATATCATCATGGTTGGGAAAGTTCTTGGTTGGACATTGTACCCTATATAAATATTTCCCTTCCCTTCATTAATTGCCTCATTGCCCTTGCATCTAGAACATTTTTTAATCAAACAACCCAAATGATAAATACCATGTCCAATTGATGTGTGTTGATCAAAGCCCCCATTAACCAAATAATGAGTAAACATTTCTCTCTCCACATTAACTTTATGTGTGTGGTGTGTGCCTCCTACCACTAAACACTTATCTTAGCTACTAAATAATAGTATGGCATATATGTCAAATCCTCAATACCCCATTCAAATGCTCAATAACCTATTATTTATATAAACAAATATAAAATTAAACATATAACCTATAAACAATATTAATTTAATAAAAATAAATATAACCCTATAAATAATATTAATTTAATAAAAAAAAATATAACCTTATAAATTTCCCTCTTAACTTAATTATAACCATTCATGAATTCTTACACTTGAAGATTGCACCACTTACTAATTTCTCTTGCATAGAAATGTTGTAGTCAATGTCAATAATTGTCCTTCATGTATTCTTCTCAACGAACCCTATTTGTAAGGTTGTATATGATTGACATAAATAATTATAATGAATATAATATTAAACTTTATATCTCATGCCATGCCATGCCATGTTGATATCGTTAGGGACATAGTGTTTCGATTTTTCACTTCTTTTATGTTGTGGAGCATTTGCAATTCAAAGGTTTTGCATGATAACAATAAGTATGTTACGTTTGAATATTCATCCATCACAACAAAACGTATGTACATTTATCGATAAATATATACTTTATATTCTTTATATAGCGTTTAAGGGCCCTCACCTTGATAGGTGATGGTTAAATATAATGTTATGCACACTAAGTTTAATATGTCATGTGTACATCGATATTTAATTTATGTATATTTTAGTTTAATATGTATATATTTTTACTTTGAGTTTATATTATAACTTGAGTGGGTCTAACAATTAAGAACATGTGTTTCCTCTTAAAAGGTTATACTATTCAAATTGGTATGTACACCTTTATAGACTTTAGCAATCAAATCATTGACATAAGGGGTTCCTTATCGCACAAATAAGGGTGTCTTATACACTAATTTGGTGTCGGGCTTGGTTGTGACCTTAAATTATTATTTTATTACGAATGTCAATTATCATTCAAGATTTTTATGGTTGTCCCCAGATGCGGGTGATGATGGGAGACATGGTGATGAGGAGGGTGAATAGCATGTCGAGGACAAGAGGACGCCTGATGAGTAGAATGGATGTGATGAGGATATGTGGCATCGCCTATGCATATGGTGATGTGATTAAAGAGGAAGGCTTTGCATGGAAAGGACGTACGAGGAATCAGGAAACATCAAGGGACAAGACAGGGAGTGGGAAAGGGAGAGGTTGGAAACCATCACAGGTTGTGATGTGATTAAAGAGGAAGGATTTGCATGGAAAGGAAGTACGATGAATCAGGAAACATCAAGGGACAAGTCAGGGAGTGGGGAAGGGAGAGGTTGGAAACCATCACAACCTATGATGGAAATTAATGGAAAATCTAAGGGCGTAACAGGGCCGAGTATGTTGTACAGGGTTCTAAGTATAGGCTTCTTTCCTTCTAATCCCTCGGTTGCAGTTTTATCCTTTGGCATTTGCTATATTAGTCATGGTAATTCATGAACAACACACTTCGCATGGTGGCGAGTCGAAGCTGAGCATTGTGTTTAGTTGGGTGTGCTCTGTGACTAGTACTCAAGTTGCATGAATGGATTCGAGTGAGGAGGGCATGGACAAGGAGAAGAAGGGGAGGAATTGGGCAAACAGAGAGCAGTTGTGAGTTGTGTAGGTTGCATGGCTTTACAGGGCCTCTATTCCTCCTTCGATCTAGGCAGACATTGAGTTGGTGGAGCAAAGATTATGGCAGGAGTTGGAGGATTCACCACCTTAGGAGGAGTTGTTCGGCATAGAACAATGGATACAATACCTAACCTCGTCATGTGGTAGGAAGGCTCTGTTTGAACACATGGTCTCCTTGTTCTTGGTGATGAAGAGCCTTCTTGGACGGGTGTGCCTGGAGCTGTAGAAAAGGAAAAAGGGGGAGATGTGTCGGTTCGGTTTTGGAAAGAACTGTATGCCGATACTCGACTCATGCACATGAAGATTGATGCTCTGACTAAGGAGATAAGCATTCCACTCCTTCCTCAGACATGCATGGCGAGGGTTCTGAATGTAGAGGTGATGACACAAAGGGGTGAAACGACGAGTGTCGACTCCTGCGTCCTATCAGGTTTTGTTTGGGCCTCGGCATGGGTCCAAGCATAGTGTTTGATTGCACTCATATTTAGTTGGTTCTTTTTAATTTTTTGAACTAATGTGAAGAAGGTTAAACAATCAGTTGATAGGAGCCTTAAGTCATAAATTCTATTAAGTTGTTGGGCTTATGTTGTAGGGTAAGAAAGGGATACAAATTGTAAGTGTTTGTTTGGATTATGTTCATTGTTTGATGACCCTTTTGTAATGTTTTCTCCTTCATGGGAGGGGATTTTTGAGGTCGTGGTGTTTTGAAGGATGTATTGATTAGTATGATGAATGGGAAGTCTCATGTAATAATTCTGAACCCATGAAAATGTAATAATTTTGGTGAATGTTAATATAATGCTACTTACTTACAAAAAGAAAAGACCTTTATGATTGCATGCATCAATATATGTATTTCGTCAACAACATACACATGTTAAGAAGATAAACGGTTATCATGCCAATTGTTAATGAACCAAATTATGTTTATAAATTCACAAATATATGTGTTATTGAAATGTAATTCTATGTAGCATATAAAGCATAGCACATGGAGCCAATTATTAATTAGTCATTCTTACTTTGAATGTAACTTTGGAAGATATTATGTCGTATTTTTGGTGTACCTTTATTATTCCTCCTTTGAGAGATGTCCTTGATATAATTGATCATGTAAAGGTCATGAGGTAAAGATTCCATTGTAAGTCGGGTCAATGGTACCCACAAAAGTATTTTATAAATGTTATTTTGAGTCTTCCTAGGTAGGTCAAACCTAATTAAAGGACTAGGCTGACCTAGTTAGGTAATTAATTCACTCACTTAATGAGTATAAATAGGTGAGGTGCCTCCCTCATTTAGACGCATCTAACACACATCTCTCACAAAAGTAAGTGCACAAGAAGTGAGGAGGTTCGCTAGAGAGAGGAAGTTGTTGGTATTATTCTTGGGGTTGTTCACTATACTTGGTCGAATTCTAAATTGAGGAAGTTTTGTTCGGTTTTCTCCCCCAAGAGGGTTTCCCGGGATAAATCTTTGTGTTCTTTTGTCTTGTTGTGCTTGTATTTCTTTTAGTGATCCTAATGACATGGTTATGATGCTAAATGTTTGAAGATATTGTATAACCATTAAAATATTAACATGGTATCATAGCTACCCTCAAAGAAGTCTTTGTGGAGCTGTGATATTACTACAATTGCATCTATTGAAGGCTATGGATTCATGCTTGAAACCCTAGAAGGCGAAATCAAGTCATCCATGAATATTTGTTATGACTTGACATTGGTGAAGGCTCAGGAAATGAAACTACAATATGCCAAAGCTAAGATATTTTTCTACCTTGTATATGAGTTTCAGCCTCATATTCTATGTACTTTAGAAGATATGATTCCTCCAAAATAACATTTCAGGATCTTCTAGAATTTAGTTTTAAACAAGTGACCTATGGATAAATGCCATATCTCGAGAAAGAAATATCCAAATCGAGTTTAGTAAGATGTTCCAGAAAGGGAATGGACTGTAGTTTCTTTGGTGCAAGTTTCAGAACCGGAAGTTGAAACAGTGAAATGTGTCAATCCATACAAGTTTTCTATATTGAACTAGTCCATAAATATGTCACTTTGGGAAACTTAGCATAAGTTACACTTGGAGAATCCAATCTTGTTCTAACCTATGGGGTTGGATAGAAGATAGATCATACTACCTCCATACGAAGTTTCAGAACTTTTAGAGCATAAATTATAGATACAATAGAATTAAGACCGGACAATTCAACATAAGAAAATTAAAGAAACTAGGGCATCAAATATTTTGCAACTCTATCCACATATTTGGGAAAAAGGATTATATTGCTCAACTCACCTTGAGGAGGCACATATTTTTGTCCAATCAGATATTCAAGACACCAAATTTGAAAATTTTGGGTTCTCTATCAAACCCTAGGTCCACCAAAAGCAGTCTTCTAGAAAAGCTTTGGAACAAGCATATAGTTGAAGCACTCTTATTGGTAAGTCCTACTTTATCTAACGTACTCACTTTTATCAAGATGAATTTCATATTTGAGGATATATTAGAAAGGGCCACAAACTTCAATTCCTAGAAGGCCATATTACGCTACATCATGGAAGAGAAAGAGATATAAGATCGCCTCAACAATGACACTATACAATCAGAAGCAAAAGTAGACAAGATCAAGTATAAGAAGGATGAAAGGAAAGCCTCAAGAATATTAATGGACTCGGTAAAAGATCACTTAATTCCATGGATTGCTTAATTAGGGTCGTTTAAGAAGATGTTTGATTTCCTGGTAAGTTTGTTTGAAAGCAACAATACTAGCATAAAACTAGCCTTGAGAAATAATCTTTGAGAAGTTGGTATGTATGATTCAGAATCAGTTAACTCTTATCTCATGAAGGTATCCAAATTAAGAGACCAACTTGCAACCATTGATGATCTAGTATATGATAAAGAACTTGTCACAATAACTCTTAATGGTCTCCCCTTTTCCTAGGAACCATTTATTCAGGGACTATGTGCATGGAAGAAACCACCCAAGTTCGATAAGCTTTGGGCTCTTTGTGAACAAGAAGAAACCCGGTTACAATCAAGAAACAAATCTCATAAACCTCAACATGAAGAGGACCAAGCCCTTTCTACTTATGCAAGGAGAGAAAAAGGAAGAGGGTTTGAGAAAAGAAACTTAGATAAAAGACAATGTTCATCTACAAATCGAGATTCAAAGAAGAAGAAGGATATTTCACATATCCAGTGCTTCAGTTGTGAAAAATTTGGTCACTTTGTAGTAAATTGTTGGCAGAAAAAGGGGCATCATGAATCAATAGGTTATGTCAATGAAGAACCTCCACCAAAAAGGCCATAATTAGAAGACTATAAAGAATATGTACTTTGACCATTCCATTGTATATGGGCCACTTTCCCTGGTACGGAAGCCCAAAAGACTTGATAAAACTATTACTTAGTTCAAAGGGAGGCAACCTAAAGGAAGCAAGATCCAAAGGGGGGAAACCCTACAAAACCATACAAGACAAGTGTTTATGTTTTATTTGAGAATGTCTAGATGATATTGTCTGGTTGAGTACATGATTAGATTTAGGAAATGTATTATATGTGTCAAAATGTTTGCATTGATAAATAGTATACTACTAATATGCATGTGATGGGTAAGTGGCATATGGTTCTATACAACATTTCATTGCTAAGTATATATAATGAAACCTCTTTGCTGAGATATTGGGAGTAGTGCACACTCTTAATAATGTTATGGTAGAGATGGAAGGCATCTAGAACGTTACCATATGTATACAAGATATGGATGAATGTTGTGTTGAAGCATTATCTAAGATAGTTGAATATGCCTTTATGCATAAGAATTTGTCAATTATAAAATGTTTCTAATCATACATTCGAATTTGACTTGCATGAAATATTGTGTGATGAAGACTCGTTGAAGAATACTTCAACCTTTACTACAAGGTTGAAGACAAGCAGTCAAGGTATCCTACACCTCACATGATCGATGACCTCCGTGACAGAGGGAGCAGGGTATTCCAGAAGCTAAATAAGGATGATGCAGACAGTGCCATGATGACTTGGCATAAGTGAGTGCTATGATGAATTGGACATATTCTCGGATGGACTTGACATCAAGATGACCTTGTCACATCTCCTCCTGTCCGAGAGGACACGACTATGACACTACTACTATCATTTAAGCGGGGATCTAAGCCCCATGAACATAAACAATAAAAATGCATTGAACTAACATACATAGATGCATAACAAATGCAATTATACAGCGGAAGCAAATTCATTCATTCAAGTATTCATCATAATTTATCAAGCAAATAAATACAATTGCAGAGATTAAACACAAGAGATACTTATCCTGAAAGAAGCTTGTCCCGTAACCAGCTATGTGGCTACAATGTTCCACCCAACCATAGGCCAGTGTTCTCATCAATCTCTCCGCAGCACCACCACCCCCGAGCTGGGCATGATTCCCACAAGGAATAAGGGAACTACAACAGGCTCACACATAGCCAAGGATATATCAAAATTCATCCAATCAAAATCTATATTTGGGTTTATCATGCTGCTGAGGAGGTGGAAGGTTGAATTGCTGAGCTATTAAGCTCAACCACCGAGCTATGGACACCTACACAAGATCTGGCTTGGCTTTCCCAATCACTTACTCACCCAACACAAGGAAGCATCCCCTTCTCTGCTACACAGTCCCTCGGGCTATGCCTTCCCTTCCAATGCTCTTCAGGGTGTGCAAGAAAGAATAACCAACCCCTCTTGATCTCTCTGTGTGGTTACTTTCTACACTAGGTTAATCAAGATATTTCTTCCCTCTTCCACTCCAAACCAGTTCAGACCAAAACAAAGGATGCATACATAGCAAAATACAAGTTCTAGGATTGATGAAAAAAGTCCTAGGAGCCAAAAATGGAAATGGAAATTGGGGAAAAACGTCCCAGAATGATAAATCTGTTTCAACAACATTCTTTGGGCTTCACGTGGGAAAAAACGACTCCTTTAGGCCCTAAATTCATGGATCTATTCTCTCATTGGTTATGTTATAACTAGATCTTGTTCTTAGTTTATCTGTTCTTTTTATCCTAATTTTCAACCGTTGGTTTAAAATGATTTTACATTTTATGTTGATTTTAAGAACTTTTGACAATTAGTAATTTTTGTTGGATTTAATGCTTTTAATGGTTGAATTATTTCATTAATTTAGTTTTAAGGTTTGTCTTTTGGGCTTATTAGTTCATATGTATATCTTTAAGCTTTCAAAAACTTATAATAAAAGTTTATTCCAAGTTTGCTTTATAATCTAACCCTCATTTTTGAGTCCTTTGTCAAATATTTTCATGAGGAGATTCTCATAGCAGCTATGTTTTTCCTGTTTTGGTCATTATCATTAGGAGAAGATTACGAGGTGATGGAAACGAATTCTGAAAAATCAAAAGAGTTTTTTGTTCACAACAGACTCATTCACAAAAACCTCTCTCAGTTTTGTAACAGTTATTATCATTTGAGATATTCGAATTCATCTTTGTGGCCTATTTTTCAGGGTTTGAATTATTTAATAATTTCTTGTTTTAGTCACAAATTTATAGCACGTATTCTGATCAATTGAAGGGGAATTTTTAAAAACCAAGAGATTTTTTTGTTCATAACAAATCCATTTAAAAAAACCTCTCTTAGTTTTTGCACAGGTGTCCCGGATCGAGAGATATGAAGGTGTCTTTGAGACTCAAATTTCCAGAAATTCGCCGAATTTCCCCAAATCCGATTTGTTATTTTTGGGTTAATTGTCTTTAAAGATTTTGAGTTATTATGTAACTAATTGATGTAACTGTTTCAAATTTCAACCTAGAAGGTAGTTATGGAACTACTTACCTTTGTAATGATAAAAGTAAGACAAACATGCAGTTTTGTGGGGGGATTTTCCACTCAAGGAGAGGCTTTTGGAGCTTTGATTTCTCAAGCTAGCATTTATAACTCTTATGTAAGTGGATGATTGTTATTGATTATATATAAACTGATAAGCCCTTTTACCTGTCATGCTTTTTCATTTCTGATTTGGTTGATTGTTGAGTCTACAATTCCATTTCATGTTTAAAGGTTTATTCATGTAAATGCTTGTAGCTTGTGGGTGGAATTAGTATTTCATGTGTAATGTTTATGGCTTATTGGGATGTGTTTGATCCCTAGTTTATCCAACTTGCATGATTTAGTTCTGTATTAGCTTGTGGATATTTATTTCCTCCTTGTTGATGAAGTTTTTAAAACCAAAACCCTTAAAACCAATTTTATTTTATTTTTATTTGAGATTGTGTTGGCTTGTTCTTCTTGTAGTCTAAGAACAATTTATGGCACTAACATCTTTGGCGCCATTGTCGGTGACGAAGCTGAAGTATATATTCCCTGGGATATCATTATTCATATGATTTTGAGAGGTGAACAAAGTCAAAAAATATTTTAGACTACAATTTTTCATCGGCGACTCCACGATTAAAGATTTCATTGCAAGGAGAATTTTGTTGACAAAAAAATGAAGAATCCAAATGGAAAGACTGGGTATCAGCGTGTTACTTTCCTCCATGAGGTTTTGTTCTTATTCATCAATTCTTTCCTGTCTTTCCCATTGCATGTCAAAAGAATTATTTTTTTGTTTTGTCTATTCCGATGATCATAAATCTTCAGGTACATATCCCTCTTTGGAAGAAGAAAGTCTGCATTCTTCTTGTTTTATTGATGTTGATCATATTCCTTCATTTGAAATACATGTACAACATGATATACATATACCCATATCTCTTGAACCTGATTATTCTGGTCATCTTGTAGATAATAAAGCTGATCTATTACCTTCTACCATCACTACTGAAACTTGCAAACAACTTGTTGAACCTCATTTTCAACTCACAGATTTTCAGTCTAGGCTCAGACAGAAGATGTTTAAACCTCTTAGGCTGCCATCTCTCTTACATCCTTACCCTTCCTACTTTGTTGAATATCTTCCCCATTTTACTGGAAAAGATCATATTACAACAGAGAAGCATTTATAATCTTTTCATAATTTCATTGATAATTTTGAAATCATGCATGAGGATGTTGTCATGAGGTTATTTTCGAAATCCTTTGCTGGAGATGCTGGGTTTTGGTTCCGAAATTTAAAAGCTGATTCAATTGGATCGTGGGAAGAGTTACATGATGTCTTTGTAAAGTATTGGGGTAAGAATAAATCTTATGATCAATTTCTTTCCGAATTTTATAGTTTGAAAAGGGAAAATGATGAGCCAATTACTAAATTTAATTTGAGGTTTCAAAGTTTTTATATCAGTATGCCTACGGAGATCAAACCTTCGGAAAAACTTGCTATGGTATATTATGTTATGGCTCAACATTCAGATCTTGTCTTTTTCCCTTTAGAAAGGAAATCATCATCTTTAAGACAATTGTTTGAGGATGCAAAAGGAGTGGAGGAGAACATCTAAGCTTGCAAAATGCTTCAAGATCAGGCTCATGTTGAAGATATACAAGCTTATGAACAGGAAGAAGAACGTAGGTATCATTCAGATTTAAGACAGTTTTCTTCATCATTTTCAGATTTTCATATGAACAAGGATATAAATGACGCTTGTGTTGATTCTTCATATCAGTTTGCTGACTTTTTAGATGATAATATACTTTCAGTGGATTATAGTAGAAATTTCCTAGTTCCTGCTATGAGATTGTCATGTTATGAAGAAGAAGTTGTTGCTCTTCAACCTCTTGCTATTGATATAAGAAATAAGCTGCCATTCTTGACTTATGCTCACTTTCAGAATTTTATTTGTTCAAGTTTTGATCAAGGGTTATATTTAAAGGTTAAGAAGCAGTTTGAAGAGCCCCCGGTTTCCATTCTTGAGCCAAAGTTTAAAAAGAACAGCAAATGAGAGGAAGAGAATGCATCACTTTATCATGAATATAATGAAGACATTGAAGTTTTAAATAAAAAATTTCACGATCCCGTGGCTTCTTGGATGGAGTTGTATTTTTCAAAGGTTTCTAATGCTCCAGCTTTTGGCATACTTCCTATTTCCAGTCATAAGTATCAGCTACCTATAGACTCTTTATTGCATTTATCACATCTTTTGTGGGTTTTCTCAAACAGTAGCATGCATGGAATGATGATTCCCTGTCAAATGGTTTCTTGGCTTTACTAGAAGTATGATTACACTTGATTGGGTTGTTTCCTCCGATTAGAAGTAGGAGTAAATAGCAGAATAAGCTCGTTATACAAGTATGTAGATGCTTTTCAGTATGCTGGTTTGTAGCAGTATTTTGTCATTTTAGAGGTATGTGTTCAAATTTTGAGAAAGTTGCAGAGATTTGGTAAATGACTCCATCACCCAATGAATAAGGCACAAGGTCTACAGGTTCTTGAAGCCTCACAAGGAGGACTTCATCCTGCAACAAGAGCCAGATGTTATAACTAGATCTTGTTCTTAGTTATTTGTTCTTTTTATCCTAATTTTCAACCGTTGGTTTAAAATGATATTACATTTTCTGTTCATTTTAAGAACTTTTAACAATCAGTAATTTTTGTTGGATTTAATGCTTTTAATGGTTGAATTATTTCATTAATTTAGTTTTAAGGTTTGTCTTTTGGGCTTATTAGTTAATATGTATATATTTAAGCTTTCAAAAACTTATAATAAATGTTTATTTCAAGTTTGGTTTATAATATAACTCTCATTTTTGAGTCCTTTGTCAAATATTTTCATGGGAAGATTCCTATAACAGCTCTGTTTTTCCTGTTTTTGTAATTATCATTGGGAGCCGATTACGAGGTGATAGAAACGAATTGTGGAAAATCAAAAGAGGTTTTTGTTCATAACAAACTCATTCACAAAAACCTCTCTAGGTTTTGTAACATTTGTTATCATTTGAGATATTCAAATTCATCTTTGTGGCCTATTTTCAGGGTTTGAATTATTTAATAATTTCTTATTTTAGGCACAAATTTCCGGCACGTATTCTGATCAATTGAAGGGGAATTTTTAAAAACCAAGAGAGGTATTTGTTCATAACAGATCCATTTAAAAACACCTCTCTCATTTTTTTCACAAGTGTCCTGGATCAAGAGATATGAAGGCGTCTTTGAGACCCAAATTTCCAGAAATTCGCCAAATTTCCCCAAATCCGATTTGCTATTTTTGGGTTAATTGTCTTTAAAGATTTTGAGTTATTATGTAACTAATTGATGTAAATATTTCAAATTTCGACCTAGAAGGTATTTATGGAACTACTTTACGTTTGTAATGATAAAAGGAAGACAAACATACAGTTTTGTGGGGGGATTTTTCACTCGAGGAGAGGCTTTTGAAGCTTTGATTTCTCAAGCTAGCATTTATGACTCTTATGTAAGTGGATGACTATTATTGATTATATATAAACTGATAAGCCCTTTTACCTGTCATTCTTTTTCGTTTCTGATCTGGTTGATTGCTCAGTCTACAATTTCATTTCCTGTTTAAAGGTTTATTCATGTAAATGCTTTATCATGTGGGTGGAATTAGTATTTCATGTGTAATGTTTATAGCTTATTGGGATGTGTTTGATCCCCAGTTTATCCAACTTGCATGATTCAGTTTTGTATTAGCTTGTGCATGTGTATTTCCTCCTTGCTGATGAAGCTTTTAAAACCAAAACCGTTAAAACCAATTTTATTTCATTTTTATTTGAGATTGTGTTGGTTTGTTCTTCTAGTAGTCTAAGAACAATTTCTAGCACTAACAGGTTGTGCAACACCAAAAACAAAATTCCCAACCCTGGAAATGTGGAAACAACACAGAAACGCCCAGGAGAGATCCCAGCCACTGAACATTAACAAAACTAGTTCCCATCCATGGGAAAAATGAAGAACACTGCAAAAACATGAATGGAGAATGCACAGGAGCTCCAAAAACGTGAGGAAGAGAAAAACATGGATGCTTGGTAGAATGGGAATACGTTTTTGGGTTTTTACTTTCCCAGGAAGTGAAAACACGTTTTTCCAAAATGAGTGCTCTGCCCAATTCGAATTTGTCCATACTCTTCCCATTCCCACGCATTAACTAACTCAACCACTTTTGGCAGAAGTAAGTGATTGGCAAAAGAAGACAACATGGGTAGTTGACAGTTTGATGGGTTTTCCCTTTGACATTTGGATTTTTCCCATTGGCTCAAAGGTTTGAATACACCCCCCTTATCCTTAGAAAATCATGCCCCCATCTCTTTAATGTTGCATTGACATAGTTGGTTGTGGCTATTTTAATTAAATTACATATGTACATGATGTCCAAATTATAATGTGCTTGAGATATTTCACACTAAGAAAGGCATTTTCGCTCCAAGAAGATATTCAATTTTTTTTTTGCAGGCTTGGTTCTCTGAACATTTTGCAGCTATCGACCCAGGTTCCACTTGTTGGTTTGATTGTTGGATCAGGGTTTGCATTTGAGTGTCGAAGTGACCAGTTTGCTCTGGAGCATTATGTCTTGGATCTTGAATTTTCTTCAAGCTGTGATCTCTGGGTCTTGTGGTTCCTCGTGGAACGCCTACTGGAGGTGAGCACCATTTCACTTGTTGGTGGTGCTTTTCTGGCCTTAGTTCCTCCATGGAGATTCAAACATCGTAAGGCTTTGCTAGGATCGGTTCAGTCGGTTCTTGCTCGAGTGCTACAGTGTTGCTTTGCTTCTCTGGTTTTTTATCTGTTTGTATATCTTTCGCTTGGGAAGTTTTGTTTATTTTTTACCTTTTGAGTCTCTCATGGAGTCTATTCGATCCAGTAGATATTACTCGCCTGTCCTAGAGTGTATTTTGTAGCAAATTTGGTTCTTCTGATCCTGCAATTTGCAGGTTTCTTGGTGACTGTGAGTTTTTATTGCCTTGTCTGTGACTTTGGGATTTTGGGTTCTTCTTTGGGGTCTCTTCATGGATTCTGGTGGAGATCATCCCCCCTTCCTCCGGAATTGGCTGCTTTCAAAAGAATGGTAGATTCCAATGGTAAGAGGAAGGGCAGCTCTCTTGTGCAGAAATTTGTGAAGAAAGTGGATATTCTATCGATTGAATTTCCAGCTGAGAGACCTTGCAGGACAACCTCGAATCTTTTTGAACGTGGACTAATTGGCCAATTTACGGGGCTTTGGCCTTATCCTAAGGCAATTGATGGCTGGGTACAGCATAACTGGAGGCCTTTGGTTACTGAAGGAATTCGCAGTCACCTGGTTGGTAGGGGGTTTTTTGTCATGGTATTTGATTCAGCTAAAGATAGAGACCTCATTTTTCAAAATTGCCCCTACTTTATGGGTCCGCAGGGACTATATTTGAATAAATGGACTCCTAACTTCGATCCCACGTAGGATGTTCCTTCAGCAATTCTGGTTTAGGTCTGGCTTCCTCATCTTCTGCTTCACTATTGGAATTCGGAATCCTTGGAAACCATCAGGAACAAACTAGGAAAGTATATTGACAGGGCAGAAAGTAAAGACCAATAATCGTGTGCAATAATTTGCGTAGAAGTTGATTTAGAGACTGGGTTGCCTAAAATGATCAATTTAACCGTGGCAGATTGGTCCCATATTCAGAAGCTTGATTATGAGCGGCTTGCTTTCAAATGCCGCCATTGTCATAGTTATGGCCATTTCGCTAGGAATTGTAAGAAAAAAGTAGAAAAACCCCCTGTACTTAAGAAGGTTGAGCAATGGAATCATATTCAGAAAGTTGGTCCTTCTAAGAAAGTTATTAAATCAAAAGGAAAAGAAGCTCAAGTAGGGACTAAATTCAACTTCGGTGAGAAGAAGAACTATCCAAATCAAGATGCAAGAAATTCAATCTCCTCAAATATGTTTGTTGCCTTGTGTTCTTTGGAAGATCGGACTCCTCCTGCTCTAGAAGAAGGTGAGGTGCAGCCTATAGATGTGCTATTAATTGAAAGTGAAGAAATTACTAGGAATCTAGAGACCCCTGTTCCTAGACAATCTTCTTGTGTTGATCCAATCCTCCAGGGAAATCTCAAATCCCCATCAAGACTCTCTTCTTCTCCATCCTATGCTGAAATTCTTAAGAAAAAGACGATTGAATCATCTAGCTTCTCTGATGAAGATTCCATTGAGCAGTCTTCAAAAAAGGCTGGTAGAAAGTCTCGTAAAGAGATCATAGAAGAAGAAGCGAAGCGTTTCAAAATGCAGGGATCTCAAGCTACCATTGAGATGTTTATGGGTAGAAGCAAGCGGAACATACCTCAAAAGGGTGGGGTAACTCCCTCTTGCATAGGTAAATAATGCAGATTACTTCATGGAACTATAGGGGATTGGGGAATCCCAAAAAAGCAAAAGATGTGAAATACCTTCTGAGAATGGAATTTATAGAAATTCTCTTACTGCAAGAGACAAAAATTGATAAGGATGCGCTTTTATTTCTAAGCAATACTAAGTGGAAAATGAATAATGGTATTGCAGTCAATGCTCGGGGAACCTGTGGGGGGCTCGCTACTATATGGATGGAGGATAAATTCACTTTGCTCTCCTCTTTTGTTACTCATCATTGGATCTACTTAGAGCTACTTTGTTTTGCAAGTAAGATTACTATTTCCCTCTTTAATCTGTATGTCCCTGTAAACCATGTTAAAAAGAAGGATTGTTGGATCTCACTTTCTAAATTTCCGAAATCGAAGTCTCTCTAAAATATCAATATTAGCAGGGGATTTAAACATCATTTTGTATCCTAGTGGAAAAAAGGAGGCATGATGGGTAAAGACCTTCTTCAAGATTTTGTGGAGTCCATATTTCATTCTTGGGATCTGCTTGATTACAAACCAAAAAGGGGTCGATTTACTTGGTCCAATAATAGGGTTGGGTCAAATAACATTCTTGCTCATTTGGATCGTTTCTTGGTGAAAAGCTCTTTGCTAGATGAGAATTTTCTTATATCTTCAGAAATTTTGCCTAAGATCTCTTCCGGCCATCATCCCATTTCCTTGCTGGTGAAAGAAGAAGAAGATTTCGGACCAATTCTGTTTCGTTTCAGCCCATTATGGATTGAGCCTGATGGATTCTGGGATACTACAAGTGAAGTTTGGTCTCAGTATGTGGATGGATCTCCCAGCTACATTTGGGGGCAAAAACTTAAAAGAACTAAGTTTGCTTTGAAAGCTTGGATTAAGAAACCTCACCCGACTCCAACTAGCAGCAGAAAAGAAAGTGTGAAAGTCTTATCAGATATTCAATTCAGTATGGAGGAATCTGAAATTTCAAAACCGATTCTAAGAATGGAGAAGCTTGCTCAAGCAAATTCCTTTCATTCCTTTTGTCATGAAGAAGAAATTTTACGTCTCAAGTCACGAATCTTATGGTTGCAAGCTGGTGATAAAAATTCAGCCTATTTTCACAGACAATGTTGATTAATACATTCCTGTAATCATATATCAGAACTTTTTTCTAGTGAGGGAGTAGCTATCAAAGGTCAATTGGAACTTAAACAGGCTGCTAATAATCATTTTCATCGAGTTTTTTTTTAGGATGGTGTTACTGATAATGCAGTCAAACTTGAATTTTTATCTTTCATTCCATCTTTGGTTTTTGCCGAGACAAATGTTGATCTTGTAAAACCTTTTACTGAACAAGATGTTGTGGAGGTTATTTGGGGTATGGAGCCAGATAAAGCTCCTGGGCCTGATGGTTTTTCCATTCACTTCTACAGAGTATGTTGGTCAGTTATTAAACATGATATGCTTCGCATGATTTCTTCCTTTCTTAGGAAAGCTAAAGTTGGTGGATGCACCAACTCTACCTTTTTAGCCTTAATCCCTAAGGAAGTTAACCCTGCATCCTTTCATAGGTTCTGGCCTATCTCGCTCTGCAATGCCTCTTATAAAGTTTTGGCTAAACTTTTATCTAATAGACTAAAGCCTTTGCTAGGATCTTTAATCTCTCCTCAGCAGGGGGGATTTGTTAAAGAAAGGCATTTAGTAGACAATGTGATTCAAGTGCAAGAGGCCATACATTCCAGTTTCCAAAGGAAAGAGAAAGGCATGATCATTAAACTTGATATGAAACATGCATTTGATCGTGTCAATATATCTTTTCTCTATCAAGTTCTACTCGCTTTCAACTTTAGTGTGGAGTTTGTTAGTTTGATTAAATCATGTACAGACAGACCTTGGTTTGCTCCTCTTGTCAACGGTAGACCTTTAGAATTTTTTCAAGCCTCAAGAGGATTGCGTCAAGGGTGTCCTCTGTCGCCCTTCCTTTACATATTGATGGTTGAAGCTTTAAGCAGAAAACTGACTACTGATATGGTTGTTGGTGCTATTCTTGGAATTAGGGTTGCTAGAGGAGTGGAGCCCATCAATCACGTGCTCTTTATCGATGACTCTCTTCTTCTTGGTGGGGCTTCTTTAAATATTGCTCGTGCCTTTAATGGAATTCTGCAAAAGTTATGTTCAATCTCAAGAGCCTTGATTAACATGGAAAAAAGTGTTGTATACGGGTGGAATGTGGATCCTCTGAAAATGTTTCAAATTTCTAGCACTTCGGGCTTCCCTGGTCATGATCAGTGGGTTATGATCAAATATTTGGGTCTCCCCTTGACCTTGGGAGCTATCCCCCCTTCACTTTGTCTTGAATTTCTATGCAAATTAAAACCCAAAATTGTCTCTTTGGGTGGACACTGGTTGACGAAAAGTCAATTCTTTCTTCCCTTCCTATTTTTTAGTCTTCATTGCTTCTTGCCCCCAAGTCCATCACAGTGCAGATAGCCAAGATTCTCAGGGATTTCCTTTGGAATGGTGGAAAGGGTAACCATAATAAAATCCATTTGGTCAATTGGGAGACTATTAAAATACCTCTATCGGAAGGCGGATTACAAATTCGAGATCTTGAATCAGCTAACCTTGCCTTGGGAGGTAAGCTTGTTTGGAAGCTTTTTCCTGATAAGAATCATCCGGTTAGCAAGCTCTTTTTGATGAAATATCTAAAAGGTGGATCCTTGAGAATGATAAATTCAGAAAGCTTCCAACAGGTACTACTATATGGAATTTGTGCAGGAAAGGTATAAGTTTAATTCAGCAACAACAATACATAATTCCAGGTAACGGGAAAGGATTTTTTTGTGGGATGATAATATTCTTGGGCATCCTCCTCTTTCCTCCATAAATTAGCTCTCTGAGATCAAATTATGGTTATCTAACAAAGGTTTCCTTCGTTTAGCAGACATTTTCTCTTAGGACTACGTGGGGAACTGGGTAGGTTGGAATCTTCTGGAAATGCCAGATCGGTTAATTCTGGATCAATCATTATTGCTTACTGCTCTGTCTGGATTGTCTCCTGTCCATCGCTCCATGAAAGATAAATGGGGTTGGGGTTCATCTGGTGTATATACTGTTGGTCATGGATTTCAGCTCTTCAACCCACTCATGTTGACTTTCTAATCTCTGCGTTGTGGAAATCGATCTAGTCTTCTTATGGTCTGCCACAGATTAATTTTTTTTCATGGCTTCTTATGCACCAAAAGGTCTTAACTGTTGAGAATCTGGTTAGACACGACTCCCTGGGTCCTTTTCGTTGTTGTCTATGCAAAGAAGCTTCAGAAACATCTGACCAGTTATTTGTGGACTGTGTGTTCACTCAATCTGTATCGAAAATGGTCCTAAAAGATCTTAAGATCGCACCACCCTCTTGCATGACTATTACGGTTTTGTTCACTTCCTGGAAGGATAGGATTCTAGAGTCCAAAGGAAATCGCGCTGGCTGGAATAATGCCTGGCACGCAATTCCAAAGTGCGTTTGGTGGTCGATTTGGCCAGCTCGGAATGATCTCCTTTTCAACGCCAAGTCATGGAGTGTTTTTGATATTGCCTCTAAGTTAAAATGCAAATCTCAAAATCTGTCAGTAACTACTTTTATACTATTCTGCAAGAACTTTCAGCGTGGCTAGGTTGCTCTGCGATAGGCAGAGATCTTAAATCCAAACCAATGTCATCTCCTCCTTGGCATTTGAGATTATCTGCAGAAACATTTTCTCTTTGGTGTAAGAGTAAGGGATTTGCATCAATTTTCTTTGATGGTGCATCTAAGGGGAATCCTGACATTGCGGGTGTTGGTGGATTCATCTTCTCTCCGGTTTGTGTGAAAGTCTCTTGCTTCTGTTGGGGATTAAGAATTTGTTCAAATAAACAGGAAGAGAGTTACATCCTTCTCATGGCTTTCCAAATTGCTAAGAAGATTGGTTTCAAGGAAATTCAAATTTTCGGGGATTCTGATATCTTGATAAAATTGTTAAATTTTGCATCTCAGTTCAACAAGCCTACATTGGATAAAACCTTGCAGCGAATTCGTAACATCTTGAAAGACTTTGATAGGGTCTCTTCTTTTCATATTTTGAGAGAGTTGAACAATCAAGTGGATTCTATGGCTAATGAAGCATGTCTTATGCCTCTAGGAAGCTTCAGTGCCAACGGAGAACCTTGTAATTTTCAGCCGCTCTAGTAACTGTTCATCTATGTGAGAGATGATGTTGAAGATGCATAATTTTTATCTTTCTTGAAATTTGCTTAATTCTTATTCCTATAGAAGTTATCTTTTGACCTTAGTGTAAATGGTTGATCTAGTTATTGCTATTTCATGCCAGGAATTCTCCAAAATATAATAAAAATAAAAATATACCCGTTTGCGTTAAAAAAAATTATAATGTGCTTGGCTAGCACGAAATACCATTGGCATCGATTTTAATCGCTGAAACATAAAACACTAAATCGATGGTGGGGCTTTTGCCTTTAGCTCCTCACCATGATTACTTACAATATATACATCATATACATTTTTAATGCAAATGGGGTCAAAACTAGGGTGTTACAGACCTCTATGACAAAGGGAGAAGTATGTGCCATGATGACTTGGAAAAAGTGTGTGCCATGATGACTTGGTAGCAACAATGCCATTATGACTTGGTAAGAAGTGAGTGCTACGATTACTTGGCTAGGACATAACCATGCTGACTTGGTTCCCGAGAATGCAATGTGGACTTGGCTAGGGGTGAGTGACCCATAACAATGTTGGATTGGTTTATGGAATGCCATGTTGACTTAGCTAGAGGCGAGTGGCCCATAGACATAACCATGCTAACTTGCTTATTTTCTAATGATCTTAGATGGGACATCCTGCAACAAGATGGTAAGACTCTCGATGAAATCTTGTGACGAGATAAAGAGAGCTCCCAAGATGATAAGCTCCTCTCATCCTACAACATGATGATGATCTTAGACAGGACATCATGTGATGGGATGGTGATCTTAGACGGGACATCCTGTGACGAAATAGAGAGACCACCGAAGATGGTAAGATCCTCTCATCCTACGACGGGATAGTGATCTTAGATGGAGCATCCTATAATGGGATAGTAAGATTCTCCATGACATCCCGCAATAGGTTAGAGAGATATCCCAATATGGTAAACCCTCTCATCTTACAATGAGATGATAAGCTTAGATAGGACATCCTACAATGATATGGTAAGACTCTATATGGAATCCTATGACGAGATAAAGAGAGAACTCCTGAAATGATTTTGATGATGAAATGTTTTTTATGATGATGATGTCGATGACGATTTTTTATGATGATGATGATGATGATGATGATGATGTTCCAACAGTCACATCCAGCTGGTGATGCTCCAGATGACGATGATGGTGTTCCAGTAGTCACATGCTGATGATGATTCTCTAGATGATGACGATGATGTTCTATTAGTCACATGTTGATGATGATGTTCCATGATGATGATGATGATGATGTTCCATGCTGCTGATGATAATGATGTTCCATGTTGCTGCTGATGATGATGTTCCATGCTAATGTTGATAGTGATGTTCTAAATATATGATGTTCTTGTTGTTCCAAAACTTCCTATGATTTATAAATCACCAGTAAATTGTATAGTTGTTGTTGTTGATGATGTTGTTGAATATCTTCCTTGTTAAGAGGGAGTGTTAAAGAAATGTGACTTCAAAAGATATTCTATTGTATTTTTATTGTACCTTTATTATTCCTCCTTCAGAAGGTGTCCTTGATGTAATTGGTCATGTAAAAGTCATGAGGTAAATCCTCCATTGTAAGTCGGGTCAATAGTACCCACACAAGTATTTTATAAATGTTATTTAGAGTATTCCTAGGTAGGTCAAACCTAATTAAAGGACTAGGATTACCTAGTTAGGTAATTGAGTCACTCACTTGATGAGTATAAATAGGCGAGGTGCCTCCCTCATTTAGACACATCTAACAGGCATCTCTCACACAAGTAAGTGTGCAAGAGAGAGAGTGAGGAGGTTTGTTTGAGAGAGGAAGTTGTTGGTCTTATTCTTGGGGTTGTTCACTGTACTTGGTTGAATTCTATATTGAGGAAGCTTTTTTGGGTTTTCTCCCACAAGAGGGTTTCCTAGGATAAATCTATGTGTTATTTTGTCTTGTTGTGCTTGTCTTTCTTTAAGTGATCCTAATGATATGGTTCTAATGTTAAATGTTTGAAGATCTTGTATAACCATTAAAATATTAACAATTCTCTTTTCTCCCTACACTCTCGAGCATTGTACTTGATAGCTACAAAATAATACAAACATTGTGTGCATATGATTCATTCATTACCTTTATTTATCTTCGTGTTTCTGTACTTTTTTTAACCAAAAAAAATGATTAAGAAAATTTACATTAAAAGGGTTAGGAAGAACCTAACCAACCATGAAACAACATTATAGAGACATTACAAAATGCCTTGAACGAAATTAGGGGTTTCAAAATTCCTTCAATCTAGGGAGTCCAAGCTAAATATCGATAAATCCATACAATTTGGCTCCTATAAGTTATGATATACTAGCCTAACGAACAAACATAAGTTGGAAGACGTAAGAAACCTCATACATTCTAAATTGCCTCCTCATCCAGACGTGGTGATTTTGGAAATCATCAAACTCAACCAAACAAGTTTGGTGCACAATGTTAAGCTCCACTATATTTGAGGTTGAGAACTCCTCGACACCAGAGTGCCTCCAATATCAAGTTCTTTAATTAAGACCTTATGTTGAGAACTATAAATTGTCGACTGCATTATTTTTCCTTCCTAAGATGCAACCTGTTGTTCCAACATGTCATGGAATTCCTCCTTAAGCTTTGGTTGGTAACTTAGGTGATCTAAAATATGTTCAATATGATCGATCTTCTTACCAACAAGATGCACAATCTTCCTAATATTGTCAATCTCCTCCACCACTTGTTGTAGATCCATCACTCTTCCTAGAACTTATGTCATCCTATTGACACATAAAGGATTAGTTTCCCAGACTTCACGAATTATGCCAATGCAAAATATGCCCTTCATAGGCTTCACTATGAACTTAAAAATCGCCAAGAGCATGCACTATGCAACCAAATTGACATTATATTTGCAACAAGAGTTTTGCTCAGAGGTCGAATTTCCTCTATATTTCCCCATTATCTATGCCTAGACCCTTTACAATAGACAACCAACCATAAACATAAGTCCTTCCATTCCCTTAATCTCAAATGCATTGAAATATAAATACCGTCTAGTTGCAAGCCTTAACAACACACTAAACTATCCTTGGTCAATGATTCATCCCATCAATTCCTGCAGTCTCCACTTCAATTGCAATAATTTTCTTCGAGTGAACTATCATGGGTAGAATATGATATATCAAGGGAACTCATGGAAAGTATGCCCAAGGTACATGAATTACATTGTTTGAGGCTTGGAGCTGTCCGAGGAGGATTTCCACCACATGCCACGATGAGTCCATGAAAAATTCCAACTTATTCTCATTATTTTGTTAAACAAATGTAACTACGAAATATATTATATTTTGTATTATTATTGTTATTACCTCTTTAAGTTGTGTTGCTCCTCTGATTAGGGATGTCATTGATGTAATTGGTCATGTAAAGTATTGAGGTAAAACCTTTGTTGTAAGTCGAGTCAGTAGTACCCACAAAAGTATTATTAAAATGTATTTTTGAGTCTCCCAAGGAAAGTTGGACCTAATTGGGAGGAGAAGTCAGCCTAGTTGGGTTATTAGGCTTCTCCACTTATCAGTATAAATAGGGGAGGTGCCTCACTCATTTGAACACACACAAAACTCAAGCAGTTGCACTAGAGAGAGAAGAAACAATCCATATGGAGCAGAAAAAGCAGTCGAGTCTTGTTCTTTGGATCTTACACTGTACTTGGGTGAAGTCTATATAGAGGAATTTTTGCTAGGTTTTCTTCCCCATGAGGGTTTCCTAGGATAAATCTTTGTGTTCTCTTTTGTTCTGTTGTGCTTGTTATTCTTTTAGTGATCCTTTGTTATATTTCAATAGAAAACTTAACATGGTATCAAAGGCAACCTGAAAGAAGACATTGTGTAGCAACTCATCCTTCAATCCAACAAGCTAGGTTTCACTATCCAGAGACCTCCCTCCATATATCAGCTGAAAAAAAAGGTCCATTCAACTCGCCCTAGTAGGGTGCATCTTTATGTCGAAGAAGTTTTTCATTATGAGGATTTTCATTTTTTTGACCTATCACTGTTATCAGGAGAAACTAAGGCATCATATTTTTCAAGGTTCCATCCTCAGATTCAAGAAAAGCAAGATACAATCTAGATCTCCTTAGGGAGGCACGTCTTTTCCTCCTCCCAGATCTACAAGTGATCGCAGCTGGAAAATTAGGGTTTTCTAGTCAAACCCTAGGTCATCATGAAGTTGGTTCCAAAAAAGGTCCTCAAACAGGCAAGTATTATCTCTTATATTTCGTTTGATGTTCTCATTCATTAAAAGATGACAAATAATACCAAGCTAGATGAAAGCTTGAGGGAGAAGATAATTTCAAAGCATGGAAGTATAGAATTATGTTCATCCTTGAAGAGAATGACCTAGATGGATACATTAAAGAAGAGGTCAAGGAACCAGGGGGAGAAGAGGAAAAATCCAAACAAAAGAAGGATATGATCAAAGTCAAGAGGATAATAGGTAACTCTATTAAGGATCACTTGATCTCCCAAGTGTCCTCAAAGAATACCCCAAAGGAAGTGTTTGATGCACTAACCAATATGTTTGAAGGGGAAAACGTCAACAAGATAATGACCTTGAGAAACCAATTCAAGGGTGTGAAGATGCAAAAGGCAGAAACCATGCAGTCATACTTCTCCATTGTATCTCAAATCAAAGAACAATTAGAATCCATTGGTGACATGGTAGAAGAAGTTGAATTTGTGATGACAACTCTAAATGGTCTTCCAAGAGAATGGGATTCCTTCATCATAGAAACATGTGCTAGAATAAAGCTAACCAAATTCAACAAGCTATGGGATGAATGTGTACAAGAAGAAGGAAGGTTAGTAAATAGACAAGAGAAGTTAAATGAAGATCAAGATCAAGCTCTAGTTGTGCATACAAAGAATGGAAGAAATAAAAGGAAGGATCGAGGATCTCCAACAAGTACATCACTAGAACTAAAGAAAGGTAAGAAGTCTAAGAAGGATTACTCATCCTATGAATGTTATACTTGTCATAAGTTAGGACATATCTCCAGACATTGTCCACTTCACAAAAACAAGTTAAACAAGAAGAACGAAAAGTTCCATGCCCATGCAGCCAAAGAAAATGAATTAGATGAAGAGAGGACCAGAGAGAATGAAGACTCTAATGAAGAATATGTCTTGATATCATCCCTTGCATGATCAATCTCTCATGGAAGTGATACTTGGATAATAGATAATGGTGCTTCCAAACATATGACAGGTCACAGAGATTCTCTCTCATGCCTCACTTACAAAGATTATCCACACAAAGTACAGCTTGTAGATGACTATCAATATCCTATCAAAGGAATGGGAGAAGCTTCCTACAAGCTGAAATATAGCAAGTCCATGAAAATGAAAGAAGTCTTATATGTTCCATGTCTAAAGAAGAATATTCTTTCTATATCATCTCTAGACAAGAAAGGATTCAAAGTTTCCTTTATAGATGGTGAAGTTCTTATGTGGCCAAAAGGAAAAACTATAGATGGTGCAATTCTAATAGGTATTGAAGAAGGAGGGATCTACAAACTAAAAGGGCATACAGACTAAGCTTTCACAACTTTCACTATCAATCCGTGTGAACTATGGCATAGAAGATTTTCTCATGTAAACTACAAAGCATTACCAATTGTGAGCAAGGTAGTAACAGGTCTACCATAAATCCAGATCAACAATAAAGGGGTATGCAAAGGATGTGCTCAAGGACAGAACACCAAGAATCCATTTACAAGTAGTAACAGGAAAACAAAAGGGATCCTAGATATTGTCCACTCAGATGTGTGCAGACCTATGTGAACTACTTCCTTAAGTGGGTATGTCTATCTTTTATAAATGACTACTCACGTAATACTTGGATATATTTCTTGAAAAGGAAAGATGAAGTATTTTACAAGTTCAAAGAGTTCAAAGCTCCCGTGGAGAATCTCTCTGAAAAGAAGATTAAGATATGAAGATTAGATAACAGAGGAGAAATCACTTCAAATGAATTCAAAGACTTCTGCAAAGAATCTGGGATTAAGAGGGAGATTATTACATCCTATAATCCTCACCAAAATGGAGTAGCAGAAAGCAAGAATAGATATATCATGGAAGTTGGAAAATCCATGATTCACAATCAAGATATAACCATGTATTTATGGGCTGAAGCAGCAAAGACCGTAGTTTATGTTTAGAACAAATTACCCATAGTGCGCTTGGAAACAAAACTCCAAAATAAATGTATTTTGGTGAGAGGCCCGAAGTCAATCACCTAGAGCTATTTGGATGTAATGTTTACCTACATGTTCCCAAAGAGAAAATATCAAAGTTGGACCCCTCAAGAAAGAAGGGAATATTTGTTGGATATAGTGATCAGTTGAAAGCATACATAATCTATATTCCAGGTTTTCGTAAATTTGAGGTCATTAGTGATGTCACATTTGATGAAGATGCAACCTTCAACAAATCCAGAAAGACCCATGTGGATGAAGAAGAACAAGAAACTCCCAGAGTAGTAGAGATCCGTAAACCACCAGTTAGAGATGAAGAAGATCCTATACCAGAAGTTTGGGACATAGTAGAACCACAAGAACCTATAGAGACACCTCAATAAACAATCTCAACAAGAAAAATACCAGCTTGGACTTGTGATATAATTCAAGAAGCATAAAGATATGGTGCACCAGAAGGAAGCAAGAGA
The DNA here is from genome assembly GCA_001517045.1 of Pseudotsuga menziesii. Classification (NCBI taxonomy): domain Eukaryota; kingdom Viridiplantae; phylum Streptophyta; class Pinopsida; order Pinales; family Pinaceae; genus Pseudotsuga; species Pseudotsuga menziesii. Next base: position 520,905 of record LPNX010123065.1, read on the forward strand.
CCAAGACTCCACTCCAACTATGTAGCATTAATGTGTAACCTTGTTGACAAAGAACCTACATGTTTTGAATAAGCCTCAAAGAAGAAGGAATTGATGGATGCCATGATTGAAGAATATCAATCTATCTTAAATAATGATGTTTGGGAAGTGGTGCCAAGACCAAAGGATAAATCAGTGGTCTCTTCCAAATGGATTTTTAAGACAAAGCATTCAACTGATGGTAGTATTGAAAAGTTCAAAGCAAGATTTGTCGCACAAGGATTCTCTCAAAAAGAAGGGATTGATTATGAAGAAAATTTTGCACTAGTAGCTAGATATACCTCAATCAGAACCATTCTTGCTTTGGCTTCCAAGATGAGATGGAAATTACATCAAATGGATGTAAAGATAGCCTTTCTAAATGGTGTCATAGAAGAGGAATTGTATATTGAACAACCTTCAGGTTTTGAGACACATGACAAGAAACTACATGTGTGTCAACTAAAGAAAGTATTATATGGATTAAAGCAAGCACCCATAGCATGGTACAACATAATTGATGACTTCCTGATAAGCCTAGGATTTAGCAAAAGTAAAGCAGATTCCAATCTTTACTATAAGGTTGAAAAGGATGGGATCGTGATATTACTATTATATGTAGATGATCTATTTTTGACAGGAAGGGAGAAGCTCATCAATGGGTGTAAGAAGAATCTTGCGACAAATTTTGAAATGAAAGATCTTGGCATGATGCATTGCTTCCTAGGTCTTGAAGTATGACAGTTCCCAAGTGAAATCTTCCTAGACCAAGGAAAATACGTAGTTGAGATCCTAAAGAGGTTTGGGATGTTAATTTGTAAGGAAATGAACACTTTGATGATGACAAACCTAAAGCTCCTAAATTGATGACTCTTCAGAAAGAATAGATGTCACACTATATAGACAAATTATCGGCTCACTGATGTATTTGATAAATACAAGACCAGATATATGTTTTGTCATGAACACATTAAGCCAGCATATGGTAGAACCCAAACATTTTCACCTAGTTGCAGCAAAACATGTGATGATGTACCTAAAGGTACATTGGATTGTGGCCTCACATATGCAACTGATAGTGAGTTTAGATTATGTGGCTACATTGATTCATATTGGGTAGGAAGTGTTGAAGACATAAAGAGCGCTTCATGATGTTGTTTCAGCTTGGGATCATGTGTGATCTCATGGCTTAGTTGAAAGCATACCAGTTTTGCGCCCAGCACAATAGAGGCGGAATACATTGCAACATGTTCATCATGTAGTGAAGCAGTACGACTTCACTAATTATTGACTGGGTTGTTTGATACTGAAATGGATGCAATTGATATTTATTGTGACAACCAAAGTTGTATCAAGTTAACAGATAACCCAGTGTTCCATGATAAGTCAAAGCACGTAAAGATAAAGTATCATTACATCTAAGATATGGTGCAGAGAACAACCATAAAGCTCCAGTATGTTCCTACACTAAGTTTGAATATTTTAGAGACAAGCTTGGTGTAGTCCGAAAGGACCTCCCTGGTAAGAGGGAGTGATGATAAGAGAATGAGATGGTAATAGTATGCAAGTACAGAGTTTTCCTTGATGAAGTTGTGGATGTAAAAGAAATTATTGATGAGCCCAAGTGATCTAATCACTGTACAAAGATCCTAATCGTATCTTCATGGGTAGATCCAAATATGTTTGGTGACATCACTGATGGTGGATCCCAATATTTATGGTCGTATCACTTAGGGTAGATCCCAACATGGTTGGTAGCATCCTCACAAGGAATATCCCAGAAAGGTTGGTCGTATCTTCAAATAGGAAGATCCCAACAAGTTGTGGTATGACATTCATTTGTGGACGTTGTGGTCTAGCATTCATTTGTAGACGTTGTGGTCTGACATTCATTTGTGAATGTTGTGTTCAGGCATTCATTTGCAGACGTTGTGGTTTGGCATTCATTTGCAAACGTTGCAATCCGACATTCATTTGCAAACGTTGTGGTCTGGAAATCATTTGCAGATGTTGTGGTCCGACATTCATTTGTAGACGTTGTGGTCTGACATTCATTTGGAGACGTTGTGGCCTGGCATTCATTTGCAGACGTTGTGGTACGACATTCATTTGCGAACGTTGTGGTGTGGCATTCATTTGCAAGCGTTTTGTTCTAGCATTCATTTACAAACTTTGTGGTCCAACATTCATTTGTAGACGTTGTGGTCTGGCATTCATTTGCAAACGTTGTGGTCCTACATTCATTTGCAAACGATCCAACATCTTTTGATGTTGTGGGTGATTTCACATTAAGTTGTGATGTTGTGTTTATTGCAGGTGGTGTGATGATGCGGAAAGATGTGATGCCCATGATGATGCAACGAGATGTGATGTTCATGATGATGCGATGAGATGTGATGCTCGTGATGATGTGACGAGATGTGATGTTTGTGATGATGCGATGAGATGTGATGCTCGTGATGATGCTCGTGATGTGATTCTCATGATGAGATGTGATGTTCATGACGATGCAACGAGATGTGATGTGATGCTTATGATGATGCGACGAGATGCAATGCGATGCTTATGATGATGTGATGAGATGCGATGCTTTTTATGATGTGTCGAGATATGATGCTCGTATGAATGTGTTCATGACGTGATGATCAAGATGCGATGCTCTGTGATGGCTATATTCCACGGATAATGATAATGTTGATATAGTTGTGAAAGCATCCTATGACGTATAGACTTACCAGTTAGTTGTACAAATGTATTGTTGTGTTATATAATACCTTCCTTGTTAAGAGGGAGTGTTAAAGAAATGTAACTACGAAAGATATTCGATTTGTATTATTATTGTTATTACCTCTTTCATAGATGTTGTTCCTCCGATTAGGGATGTAATTGGTCATGTAAAGTCTTGAGGTAAAATCTCTGTTGTAAGTCAGGTCAGTTGCACCCACACAAGTATTATTAAAATGTATTTTTGAGTCTCCCAAGGCAAGTTGGCCCTAATTGAGAGGAGAAGTCGACCCTGTTGGGTTATTAGGATTCTCCACTGATCAGTATAAATAGGGGATGCACCTCACTCATTTGGACACACACAGAACTCAAGCAGTTGCGCTAGAGAGAGAAGAAACAATCCACTTAGAGGAGAGGAAGTTGTCTAGTCTTGTTTTTTGGATCTTACATTGTACTTGGGTGAAGTCTATATAGAGGATTTTTTGTTGGGTTTTCTTCCCCACGAGGGTTTCCCAAGATAAATCTTTGTGTTCTCTTTTGTTCTATTGTGCTTGTTATTCTTTCAGTGATCCTTTGTTCTATTTGAATATAAGACTTAACATGTTTGAGTAGACATATAACATCATACACCCCCTTTGCATAGTTATGAATGTAGGGAGGCCATAACCCAAAGTCTTCATATTATACTATGGTATCCACTTGCGCTACGGTGGATGACAATTGTTCACCACGATTCCTTTATCAAGTTCAACAACAATGTTTGCTAATCAATTAGTCAAGATGTTGTTGCATCGATGAAAATGCCAATATGGGAGGTCTTATTAATGTGTTGCAAATTATGTTAGATTCTAGTAAGGATTCATTTTCGAAGAGAATGAGAGTGAAAGGATCCATTATGAAACTATTTGATGATAATGAGGGAATCCCCAAAAGTCTTTAAATGAGAAATCATCAAGGACGAGACAATTTTTGGAAGTACTTCTGAGACCCCGTGAGAACTTACTCACTTCCTTTTATCTAGGGTCAATGAGGAACCCCCCCCCCCCCCTCTCCCTCTCCCCACACTTGCTTCCCCTTTCATGCTTCTACACTTATAACTTAATAAGTTTGATTTATCTAATTTACCATTTGAATTGCATTTTATTTGATAATACAATCTCAATGTTCAACTCCACCTTCTTGATTTTGTCTCCTTCAACTTTATTTAACGTGTTGTTCTAGTCTCATGTCACATTGTTCCCTTATCACACTCAACTTGTGTAATCATCATATCCTACTCTTAACCATATTCTGCATACTTCCAAACCGTATAACCAATTTTTTCAATATTGATGTCATATGTACACCCTTCATTTATTTGTATGTTTATGTCCTCTATATTGATATCAAGTTTTATATATATTTTTAACATATTTGTATTTTTTAAGTTCAAAAGGTTTAGCTCAACTAGTTGTTGCCAATGTTATTGAGTATCTAATTAGTTTTGTGCTATCAAATACTTGATTTTAATCTCCATTGCTAATATCATTAAACATCTATTTAATTTTATGTAAACAAAACGTTTAAATTTAATTACCACAAACAAAATACATTAATTTATAACTATAATTTATTAAAAATATCATCCACAAATATCAAATGATATCACTTAATTTTCTTCACTAATTATTTATATATTCACACATTTTCACTAAGCACATTCGTTCATATTTATTACAATTCTTTATTCTATACTCTCCATGTTCAAACTTATCATGAATGCTTCCACCCCAAATACTAAACACAATCAACATACAACGAGTATGGGATTATTATATTTCTTAGCAAGGATGATTTTAAGGAACCATACTTATTTAAAAGTGTATAAATGTTGGCGAATATTACCAATTCTTAAAACGCCAACTATTAAATGATTGACGATATTTTTCAAAAAATATTTTAATTTCCAAGTATTTTATATCGTTTATATAATAATTTGGCAATTTTTAGGGTGAAAAAATTTTACCCCATCAAAATTGGGCGAAATAGGGCTTCAAAAAATGCAAAATGGCGAACATTTTTTGGGAGAAAAACATGGAAAAATAGCCCACTAAGCTAAAATTCGCCCCTAAAATTATCCCTGTTTCTTAGACATAAAATCTTAACATATGTAATGACAAGTAAGCAAAGCAATGCCACCCTCTTTGATATAAATAATCTTTGGTGCATAAAGAAATCCTCCCATAAATTTGGAAATGAAAAACACCATTTTGCAATGATAACATTTTATGAATGATAAGCCTTCCGAAGATGAAATGATTATTTTAAGTCATCAAGGCTTTCATGAGACTATGAGGATGAGTACACTTTATTATTAACAATTAATTGATGTGACATTACATGGAGAAGTGAGTATCCTTTCCAAAAGTTTTTAAACTATAAACTATGGATATAATGGTTTGCGTACTTAGAATATAGTAGGGATATAATGGTAATTTGGTTAGGTTTAATTATTAAGAGTTTTTATTTTAATTTAATTTTAATGAAAACATTTTTTTTCTCATTTTATAGACAATATTCGGTGTTATAAAGTTTTTGATATTGTTTACCATGTTTGATTGAAAGAAAAATTGAGTACCTAATAGAAGTAATGAGTTTTTAAAATGGTAAAATATTTGTTGATATGAAGTTGAGTTATTTTTCTTTGTAACGAGTGTTTGGTTTAGGAAATGGTTATCTTCACTCTAAGGTATTAGTTTATCTCTCATGTAAACTAGGTAGGTAGTAAGGCAACTATGTTTGTACATAAAACATTTATTGAGTTGCAATAGTCTTTTGTAAAGGCAAGTGCAAACACATAAATGCTTGAGAAGGAAAATTGAAAGCATTCCATGTAACAATAAGGGAAAACACCACATAAAACGACACCTAAACAATGTAAATAGTGATCAGGTTTAACTATTTATTACAAGAGTCTATCTCAAATAAATTCAAAATCTAAAAAAAAACCCTCGTTAAAATGAAAAGGAACCATATATGAATATGCAAAGCATGTGCATCCTACCTATTTATTATCACTTTCACTTGATCATGTTTCTTACCCTTTCCCTATTCCACCCACTTTCGTTATATTGATAAGCCTACAACTTCTTCAATACCTAATCAATCTCATTCAATAAAACCTCAAGTTACATACTTCTTTATAAATCTTGAGAAAACCTATTTTTTCAATACAAAGTCACTTCAAACCTCAAATTACATACTTCTTTATAAATCTTGAAAAAGCCTATTTTTTTTCTTAATACAAAGTCACTTCAAAATTTTTAACAATTTAAAACATTCAACGAATCAAATCAATCCACACTTAAATATTTAATACCGTTTTTTTTTAAATTACATTATTCCACGGAAGTTAAATTATTAATTTATCTGATATAAAATAATATTTATTTAATTTTTTATAATAAACTTACATTTCTTCTCAAATAAAAAGTAAATTAATTTATTTATTTCCTGAGTTGAAATTTAACTTTATAAAAGTATGTTAATGGATGCCAACAATGATGTTACGGAACACGGTGTCTAACTCGCCAAATTTGTCAAACAATCCATAGTTTATGGCCATAATAAAATATGACAATTATTATCTACACACAGCCTTCACATACACAGTGCATAACCCTATATTTAGTGATGTATAAGGCTCTACGCGATACGCGATACATTGTCATGGCAGAAACTTTATTCGACTTTTATAATTAGATTTAATTATATACAGCACTAGGATAAATTTATATTATCATTTCGTTGATATCAATTTTTTTTATAAATATTTTTCTTAGATTTTTAAGTTTTCAATGTGCTTATTGTTTGACTTTCTTCACTTACACTATTTTCTTGTTGCATTGCTCTATTTGGGACACTCATAATTGCATTTTCTATCTTTATTGTTTGTTGCGCTCCTTGTTCATGTCATTTACATGTTTCATTCTTAGTTGTCACATGTTTATTTTTAACAAAATTGGTGCGCATTAATTTTGTATATAAAAAAAATTGGTGTGCATTGATTTTGTATAAATAGAAAATAATAACTATGAATATGATAAAGTTTTTTTTATGACAATTTTGTATAAATAGAAAATAGTAACCATGAATATGATAAAGTTTTTTTTTATGACAGTCAACCAAGATGAATGGAGAAAAAAGAAGAAACATATAATTAGTATTATAGAAAATGATATTAAGGATAGGATATAAAAGAAGAAAGTTGCCTAATTGATTAAAATTATGAGAAATTGTGAATAAACATGAAACAAAGAGACAAAAACAAAAAAATGTACTTAAAAAAACAATACTACATAGACAAGTTCGAGAAATAGGGGAGATCAAAGTGTAAAACTAATTTCAACTTAACATCACATGATATGAAAAACAAGTACTTGAACAACTAAAAACCAACTCACATAGGTGGATATGCGGCACTTGGAGATCATACCAAATTAAGGAGTCATGGAAGGGAATGTTAGGTGGAAATGAGGAGATGGACATTGAGCTACACTTTCTAGGTGGAAATGTTGTACAATGTGCTCATAAATTAGGGACAGGTCAATTTTACATATCGACAATTGAGAGACAACATTTTAGGGAACCTAATGGGAAGAACAACAAGGTCGATTAAAGAAATGATGCAGGAAGAAGTATAAAGATGGCATGGGGTTGTAGTAATCCTTTGATACAAAGAGAAGGGGACCAAATCCCATAGGGTAAACCAAGTCCATGATTCGATCTTTGAGATTGCACCACTATCTTTGATTATCATAGTTCCTCAGAAAATGTCACACAAAATGTAAACTCTGTAATCACATATAACCATTTGATATTGTGAGTGGTTTAATAAAAATACCTATTTATCTATCTTTATGCATATGTTTTCAATTGCACTCAATGTTTTTCATTTAGTCTTTTTTATTACACTTTCCTATCATGTGGCACCCAAGCTTTTATCTAAATTTTAATATGTCTTTGTATCATGAGTTTCATGCCTTTGTAATCTTTTGGAGTTAGAACTCTTTTTTTTTGCTCATGGTGACTAACTGCTTGTATCTATGTTCCAATCAACCATCTTTTTAGTCGCTCATATAATGAGCTTACACGTGGTGATAGACTGTAGCTATCTACAACTTTTTATATGTCTCATGGATGAATATGAGGGAAGATATGACTATAATGTCTTTGTACAAGGTGTTTTTAATTAATGAAATGTGAAGTATTTCCCAAGGAAAAAAATTATGAGTTCCATAGTGAAACTAAGAGGCAAACAAGACCTAAAAACTTTGGGAATAAAGAATTTGCAAAACTTGCAATTCCAACAAAGTAAAAAATGAAAAACTCTCTTAGAACACACAATCTACATAGAGATTATATCCCATTTTCAAAATATTATAATACCATTGATATTTATAATGTGTTAATCCATGAAAAGTAAAGTGAGTTTGATACTCTCATTTGCAAGTTATTTGAGCTTGGAAGCAATATAGTAAAATGAAATTATTATTTATTTATTAAACTAAGGTTCCATAGACCAATGTTTGTCTTGATGGATGATAACATTGTTGTCGTTGTCGTCGTCATTATCATGTGACCAAGTTTATTATAAGATTTTGATTTTTTTTTGGGGGGGGTGGGGGGTAGACAAGGGAGATCAATAATTAGACAAAATAACCTAAATTAGGGTCGGAATTGAAGGTTTAATAGACCTATGCAATAAATAAATAAATAACAATAAACTATAACATAAGAATAACAATGACACACACACATACACACATAAAGATTTACCACAAAACCCTTAAGTTTCAAAACCAACCTAACCAAGCACTACACATCTATCTATCTCATTGTATTAACTTCACCCTTCACATTACAATATTTATGTATTCCACAACATCCAAAACCTTGGTATGTTAACTCATATTGTATCACAATCAGGATCTCTTAATTAGGATTATATAACAATGTGCTATCACAGGTTGAAATAATACACAACAAACCAATTGTTTTCGCTTAGGGATGCATTGGCTTTCCATGCCCTCCTTAGGCAGTTAAGGGGGTGGGTCTCCCTTGAACCCCTTCATTCAAGGACCGAACTCCAAAATCCCTTATGATATGATTAAGTCTACTTGCAAAGAATGCAACACATATCTGACGCATAATCAAACTTATGAACTTGCATTATATCCCTTAAAATACATGCAACATCTTTTTCCAGAAGAAAATAGCAGTTCCTTGATATTCATTAGAATCAAAGGTAACAAGATACACATCCATGATACTAAGTATCATATCCAGTCAATACCCACAGACAATGCTCAAAACACACAAATAGAGCACAATACTCACAAACAGAGCTCAGTAACCTCAGCAACCAATCTCTCAACCAAAGAAAAAGTACCACCATTAGTGCTCAACAACTTGAGCAACCAATACACAAGCTCCCTACCAAAGTAAGCGTAGGGGCATTGAACAAACTACTCCAAAAGAGCAAATAAAAATGCAATCATAGCGGCTAGGGTTGGAACCCTAGCCGACTGATACACGGAAAAAGGCCCACAGCAAAAGAAAGCGGCTAGGATTGAAACCCCAGTCGTGGAAGCAAAGGACCTGCTCCCACAGTTATGTACATGCCTACACGACACTAGAAGACACCACACAGTTACTGCCTATGCCAAACCTCGCCATAAAGCCCAGCTGCCAGCCGTTCACTGTAGCCATGAGAGGGAGAGATAAAACATGATTGCTGCAGGCGTTGCCACACCTTCTGAGAGCCAAACAGCCTCTAGCCGGTGCATCTCGTCAAATCGCCTCTGGTCACCAATGCTCGAGCATCCTTGGATCGAGAGCAAGGACGAATATAAGCTTCGTCCCGACTACCGCTGCCTAAACTCCACAGATACCCAGCGCAGGGGAAAACCAAAGAGAGGCTGAGCCTAGAAACCCTAACAACGAGTATTCCGCTAACATATGACTCTCAAAACGACAACCCAATGGCAAAGTCGCTGAGCTGCACGACTTCCACCCAACCACCACCACCGTCATTGTCACAAACAATAAAAACGATAACTTAGCTCTGCGCCACTGCCTCCACTGTCATCGTCATAGATGCCTACGTAGCAGAAAAACATGCCAAGCCAAAACCACAGGAGCTCCATACACACTGCCATCACCGCCGCCTCTGAAGATGAACTGAAAGGAATAGTCCATGAACTGGTCGTCGTGCAAAGGCCTTCAAAACACAGAAAATCCATCCCACGAGCTGGAAAAACCACCATAATCAAAGAAGAAGGAGGAGGGCGGCTAGGGAAGAAGCCCTAGTCACCATAAACAAGTTTCGCAAACGACTCTCAAACCTTAAGCTCTCCAAAACGATGTCGAGCTTCCTGTACCCCTTGTAATGACCTCATACAACAACTTACAAGTATATAATTAACTTGTGACTCAACCTAAACTACACATACATACCTTTTTCATTAAACCACTTACCCAACATGTCACTTACAAAATTAGATTAAGTGAAAAATATAATAATTCATCCATTCTATCGTGTAAGCTAAACCAATATGAAATAAGATTTGCACAACATTCAATGGCCTACCAAAGTTTCATTCCCATGATGTGCCCCATTTAAATAAAAAGTAAGCTACTCTTATCTAAAAAACTCCACTATCTATTTTGATAGGACTTTAACAATAATTTTCAAACTTCACTATCCATTTTGATAGGACTTTAACATAAATTTTTAAGCATGAGTAAAATTTCACCATAATTCAAAATTTATATACGTTAAAACAATGCTGTGAAAATTGTAATTTGAATCAAAATACCACATCGAAAACTCGTACATTGCCAGGTGGAATTAAGAGACCTATGATATTAATTAAAAAAACATAAAAAAACAATATCACAAAAATTACGGAAGGATTTGTATTTGGGTTTAAATATGTAGCACAGGAATTTAATGTTAGATGACATCCATGCATGCAATGTGGGATAGAGAATGTGTCGAAGCATATAATGTCAATTTGATAACCCAGACTGACAGCAAAGCTGACGTGGGATGTGCAAAAATAAAAGTCCGTTATCAGTCCACATACCATGTTTTAATTGTTAACAGACGCAAGTTGAATTGTTTTTCCAGCGGGCAGGAGATGATACGTGGACGCCCGCGATTTTTTTATTCCTGGTCGGAGACTCCGGATATGAAACCAGGTCCACACGGTCTACCATGTGGCAAGCGAAAAACTTGCCGAGCCGAGAGGAGCCCGCGTGACGTGGCAGTGCAGCGACCGTCATGACAATTTAACGTTACAACTAAAACGGCAAACGGCGGCTGGCGGGAATCGGGATCTGGCCGGCCATCGGCGTATATTCCGTCAACACTCACGCGAAACAAATGATTGTGTTTGCGCACCGGGTGTAGGCGGTAAACAAGGGAAGCGACTCGACTTGCCAGTGAGAACCAGGCTGTCGAGTGTATGGGGAGGACGGGCGTGCAGTGGAGGGAGAAGAGTAGCGAGAGGAGGAGGCTTAGTATGGCGAGAAATGGTGCGGAAAACTGCCAAAAGGCCAGCCTGTATCATCAGATCACTTACATTACTGCTACCTGTTTGTTATTCTTCGCAGATCCCCTGATTTTCTGAAGCAGCAGACGTCCGAGGATTGAAACCCGTGGAGGGCCAATATTTCCAGTACTTTTTCGCCAATGAGCGCTGTCGCCCCGGGAACCCGAGGCCTGTGCTTTGTCACCGACAATTCTACTGCGTTTTGCCTGAGGGAGCGCCCAGGCCAGCAACGTTCTAGTAGTCGCCGTTAGTTGACGCCGATTGTTTTGATCTTCGCCAGGTTTGATTCTAACCAGATCTTTGCGATTCATCTTTATTTCTCATTTCACACAAAATGCAGCATGATGCCGCTTGGTCTTTGGGGCTTCATGGAAATACGCTTGTTTCTGTCAAGAAACGCACGATTTTCTTGACAGAAGCTAGAAATTTCGTTATATAGATCCAATTTTGTGTACGGTAACTTTAAATTTAGAGGCAGAAATTCATCTTACTTATTTTGTTTTACACAAACTGCAGCACTATACCGCTTGGATTCTGCGGCTTTACAGAAATACACAGTTTTCTTGACAGGAACTTGAGATTTTCTTGACAGTAGCTTGGAATTTGGTTACAGAGATCGACTTTTGTGGACAGAAACCCTATATTTGTGGACAGAAATACAGGAATCTCTTCTCTTGCAAGCAATTTAGGCACACGGACAGAGGGGGATAGGATCTTGCTGAAAATGGGGACCAATAGTAGGATTTCGGCGCACCAGCTTAGCAATGGGCTGTATGTTTCCGGACGGCCAGAGCAATACAAAGACAAGCAGCCGACGATGAGCTCCACCGCTGTGCCGTACACGGGAGGGGACATCAAGAAGTCTGGCGAGCTCGGTAAGATGTTCGACATTCCGGTTGAAAGTACGAATAAAATGAAGAAATCGGGGTCTTTTCAGAAAACTCCAGGCCAAGGGCACGGAGCTTCCAATTCAGGTCCTCTAACGTCGGGCGGAACTCCTCGCTCGGCCTTTTCCGCCTCGGGGCCTATAAACACAGGGGGGATTTCACGGCAGAGCGTGAGCTCAGGTAACAATCAGGGATCGAAGTCCGGACCTCTTTCCGGTAATCTGAGTAGGCAGGTTTCCCAGTCCGGGCCCCTGAATCGTAGCGGAGATATGGCGGTCGGTCCAAATCCGAAAGCTGCACCTTCAAGTGGCAATACGAAGAATTCTGGACCTCAGTCCTCTGCTCCTCCTATCGTCAGGACAAACTCTGGTAATTTGCTTCCGGCTACAGGGCTTATAACATCGGGACCGATTTCATCGGGTCCTTTATCCTCCTCTGGCGCATTGAAGAAGACTCTCTCTGGTCCCCTGGATCCCTCAGGCGCGCCTGTGAAGATCGTTAGCATGAATCAGAACCAGGCCGTGAGCAACCTTAGCAATGCCGAAGAATATTCCTTCCAGAAGGGATTCCCCAAGATCATATTCTGGATGGTTAATCTCGTGTTTATAATGGGGTTTATAGCAGGAGGGTTTCTCGTGGCTACTGTTCACAATGCAATCTTTTTGATTATCATCGGGTCGTTGTTTAGTATCATTGGCTTACTGTTCACGTGGAACATTTGCTGGGGGAAGAGGGCTCTGCTTAATTTCTTGGCCTCGAACAGCGATGCAGACTTAAGAAATGCTCGGGACGGACAATATGTGAAAGTTACTGGGGTAAGTCTTTTGATTGCAAGGCGTTATTTGAGAACTTTATAAAGAAGATTGTTGCATTTATCCCAACACCTTAAATTGCTAAAAATGTCAGAAATTTAAATATCAGATATCTTGCAGGGTCCCATGTTATTAACTATTTTTTTTATTTTACCTCTAGGCTGAGGTAGGTGTGTTATCAAGTTTGATCAACAGCCTCCTTGTTAAATTGTTTGGACACTTAATGATATAATTTTGCATTTGAAGTCGAGAATCATATTTCTGATTACATTATATTACAATTTCATCGACGCTTTGTAGGAGTGAAGGTTTGTACACATGCCGCACTTCCTTTGACATGGAAAGATCTAAGCAAAATCCATGAATGTTGTTTTATCACAGTTTTAAGTGTTTTATGTTGTCGTATGGCAGTGGTTTGATTTTAAAATACTGGCCAGTATGAAGGGCTGCAGAAAGGTATTTGCATATTAGTGAACATTCTATTTGTAAGGCATTCTGCATATATCATATAATAGGAAAATTCACTACTACAAGGTCTCTCAGTGACAAGAATGCCATAATGTGCTCGATGCTATGTCAGCCTTGACAATACACTGTCTTTTGAATATACTGATTAATACTTTAATGTTTTGTTTTTGGAATTACTGCTAATTTTTATTAGTTTTACTTGAAAATATTACTTATGATTGGAATGTGCTTAAAACCGTATCTAACAGCTACTTAAAAGTAAATTCTTAACTCTCCAGTGTTTTTCTTTCTGTTCAGCTTTTTCTTATATTGTACTTATTTTATTTTTGTTCATTGATTTTTGGAAGTACTGCTGATATTTTATTGTTTTTTCTTGAAAACATGTTATTTAGAAACACATGCCCTTAAAACTCTACTTAACAGATGCTTAAAAGTACATTCTTATCCTGCCAGTGTTTTTCTTTCTGTTCAGCTCTTTCTACTGTTGTACATCATTTATTTATTTTTATATTTTTTGCAGCCTCTTCTACCTCTTTGTTCCTGTATGGGATTCTCTTCAAGGATGAAATCTCTATCCCCTTTGTCCTAGTTTGGTCTTTAGTGCACTTTATAATGAATTTCAATTTAAATTTTCAAGTTGATAATCGATAGGAAAAAAATTAAAATAGAGTGGAAAATTGTTCCTTGCGATCTATGACATTGTTTACTTGCCATACATCTTTCATAGTTTAAAGTATCATTTAATGAATTTTCATGGTAAAGAGATCTCTATAACACTTGAAACTCCGCGTTAATCTTCTTAAATTGCCTTTGCATGTTGATTCCTGCCCCATAGTTTCAAGCATGTCATAATTCATTACATGCACAGTTGCCATGAAGTGCTTTTGCCCATTTCACTGATTCTCTGCGCTGAACTCTACTTCTTATTCAATTTCAGTGCTAATATACAATACTAGCTTGGTTTTGGCTTTCGAGTCTTGATAAGCTTTACCAATTCCTTTTTAAAGGTCCAGTTGTATGTGATTGTTGTTTATTGGTTTAGGCAGGCCTTTTGTGTACTTCTGGTTAGCTGTAGCCATTGTCCAAGCCTTTTAACCTAGGTCCACACTTAGCAGGCATATGGTCATGCAGGTGCCTGCTGGGATCTTTGCTGTTACTACATTCTGCCTTGCACTGTATTCCTAGCAGTCCACACTTTTAGCAGGCATATAGTCATGCAGTTGCTTGCTGTGATCTTTGCTGTTACTGCATTCTGCCTTGCACTGCATTCCTAGCAGTCCACACTTTTAGCAGGCATATAGTCGTGCAGTTGCTTGCTGTGATCTTTGCTGTTACTACATTCTGCCATGTACTGTATTCCTAGCAGTCCACACTTAGAGGCATATAGTCATGCAGGTGCCTGCTGGAATCGTTGCTGTCACTAAATTCTGCCTTGTACTGTATTCCTGCAATGACATAGTTGATAATGGATTTTGCATTGAATGCTTCTGCAGTAAGTTCTAAAAAATGTATGTGCAGCCTATTGGGAAGATGATTAGCTAGGAATGGGGAGGTTGCTGGTTCTGTTGTACGCAGTGAGCTTGTTATTGCAAATTTTGAAATATGTCCAGGCCGCTGTTGCAAATACTTAGCTTTCATGCTGTTATATCTGGCTTGGGAGACAATTTATGGGGTAAATTCTGATCCAAATAGTCAGTTGATCTGTTAATGTTGGACATTCATTCCCTTCCGAGTTCTCAAATTACACCTTCAGGACATCAATGTCTTTCTTATTGTATCCTGTCAATTTTGACTGTTGTTACCCCATAATTGGCACTAGACAAGTTTTGCCATTGCAATCCTACATGACATGCTCTTTGGCTTCAATGTCATAAAAGTTTCTTTGAATATTCACTCCTCTTCTGCTACTTGTGCAGATTTATCCCTTTACATCTTGAACCTCCTTATTTGTGTCGATTTTTCACTAAGGAAATTTTGTTCCTATATGCTTATGGTTCTTTATTTGGCATAAAAATACTTATTCCTTTGGAATTTGGGAAAATCTTACCTGCAGTGTCACTCTCTGACATTCTGGTTTGACAAATTCTGGTGTACTGTTCCTTTCAGCTGATGTACTATTATATCCAGGAAAAGCCCATGAGGCTATCAGAAAACTCAATATCATCCCTGTCTATAAGAGTGGATCATACATACTCATCAAGGGCAGAATACCCAAAAAACCAGCATAACAGTATCCCATACAATTCAGAGATGACAATTTCACATAAAAAACCAGAAGAGTAGAATAACAAGGAGAGGACTATAGAAAGTAAAAAGGGGGCCAGAAGAGGCCATTCCATCCTTTTCCTCATTTATGTCCTAAGTTGCATGAAATGTGGAAGCATGTACAAATTTTGGAAACAGGAATGCTTGGAAACATGACCCCCCAAAATTGGTACATTAGGGTAACACAGTAGAATAAGGAGAGGACTATAGAAAGTAAGAAGGGGGACCAGAAGAAGCCACTCCATCCTTTCCCTCATTTATGCCCTAAGCTAAATGTAACGTGGAAACATGTACAAGTTTTGGCAACGGGAATGCTTGGAAACATGACCCCCACAAATGGGTACATCAGGGAAACGTGGTGTGTGTATTCAAAATTCAAATATGTTAATAACGCATGGTGTGTGTGTGTTATGATAGGTTTATTTGTTGGTTGGGTTAGAAATGATTTAGAGGTTAATTTGTCTTCATTATCTATAGACCATGGTTTTTTAGACTTCCCATGGATCCAATGCCCCTCATGGGCATTTGGGGGTTTCTTAGAAATTTCTATGTTTCCGCAAGTTTCCGGTATGGGCTGAGTCACAAGATTTGGTGAATTCGAACCTTGAGGTTCGAAAATCGTCGAATCTCAATCTGGGAAAAAAATTCGTTTAGATTCGAATCTTAAGAACAACCTCAAGTCAAATTTTGAATTCGAATCTGAAGCAAATTTGAGTGAAAAAAATTCAAAAAGGTTTGACTTGGTTGTGAGTTTACCTATGTTTTAGCTCTTAACTAAACTCTAAACTTTAGTCCTGACTCCCCACAGTCTACCTACCTCAGTCCTGACTCCCAACTTGTGCATGAAGTGTTTTTTGATCTCTGTTGACGCCACTCAGTGAAGAAACCCTCAGGCTTGTGCTCACGACTCCATGAGTTTAGTTCAGTGTTCATTGCTACCGCTAGTGCTATTGCTCACAGAAATGATTCGAGTTACAAACTAGAAGTGCAACTGTAGTCATGGGCTCACAATTCATCTGCGATTCTACAGTGCTGCCGTTGAAGTTAATCACGGCCGGGATAGCCTGAAAGCTGAAAGTTGAAACCTTAGCCACGACTCAGTTCTCCATATCGACTTTTGTGCACCTTATGGTGATACGTTGCAAATAGATGTGTCTATAAGATTCCATGCGCTTGGCTTCATAGCAACGAGCACATCTTTGAATAACCATGTAACGTCCCCGACCCTCCGACCGGCGAAGAGGACGCTACTAACGCCATACAAACGGGCAAACAGCCCCATGAACATGAACAAAGATAAATGCCGATATTAAAAAGCTTAAACATAATACATACCAAGATGCATAATCCATCATACAAGGATGCATGGTTACTCAACATTCAGCGGAAGCAAACATATACATTCCAGCATTCAGCATGTTCATCATTTCTCATGAAACAATAGGTATAATTGCAAAGATGAAATAGTCAGGAGTACTTATCTTTTAATGAAGAACTCGCCCCGCAACCAGCTACGTCGCTGCAACGTTCCACCCAACCATAGGCCAGCATGCTCATCAATCTCTCAGCAACACTGCCACCCTCGAGCTGGGCATGATTCCTCAAGGAATAAGGGTCAATGCAGGCTTACACATAGCCAAGGTACACCAATCAGCCAAACCCACACAGTAGGATTTACTAGGTCATCAAGGAGCTAGGAAAGGCTAAATGCTAAGCTGGTGGCCTCAAACACCAGTTTTCTCAACCATACCCAGCCTCTAATCCCACTCTCAACAGTCCGAAGACCAACCACTGCACACCGCAGCAGAACAACCACTCACAGCTCTGTGAAGAAGATGAAGACAACAAGGTGACAACCCCAAACAAGAGGTGAAACCTAGCTCAGGTCCAACCACACTCCAGAGTTGTTCTTGGCCCGAGCGTGGCCAAAACAACTCAGCAACAATCCCCAAAAGATGTCTGCTGCCTCAGCAACCAAGAAGCAACCCCAAACCAGGGTGAATCGACAACCCAAACTCACAATGAAAACTATGGCAACCTTACACAGTCCCAAAACAGTTGAGAAGTCTGATTCTCAATCTTAGGCAAAAGGAGGACATAACGCAGACCACAATCTGATGAGGAAACGACGAGAACCTTACACATCCCGCAGCTGGGGAAGAAGGAAAACTCCCAGCACAGACAAGGGAAAACTCAGCCAACAGATGTGGAAATCATCAGTCGTTCAACATCCAAGAGCCCACAGCACACACAATTCCCCAATGTAATGGCTGGAGAACTTACATAGGCAGAAAGGGGAAAAGAACAAACTCTTAGCCTGTGCGCAAAGGAAAAAGACACAGCCCAGGCAAAACATGGAAAAAAAACACAGCGGTCTACAGCTCACGATCCGCCACGAAGGATGGAAAACAATACACAGCTCAATAATGCCAAAGGAAAACCGGTTCTCTGCGTGAATGGAAGGAATACCATCACAGACCGACAAACAGCGTGAGAGAGGGGAAGCAACCAACAACCAGGCAAGAAATCGCACCCCCTTCTTACTCAGCTCTGCGTGAGGAAGATGAACCGGCCTCCTCCTGCCCGTCCTTGCATGAGAGTGAACAGACAAGGGAAAGAGTGGCGTCGTGGAGAGGATGGCGGTGGAGGTTGCTTGCCAACGTGAGGTCAACCCACTGGTGGAGTGTACACGTGGGCAAGGACTGACAGTCCTCCTACACTCCACTCCCAGCCATAACTGCCTCAACTACTCAATAAGACATTAAGGTGGTTGGATGAGACAAGGGAAAATGGAAAATCAAACAGGGTGGTAACACATGGATTTTCACCCCCCCCATAGTCCAAGGTTTGGCATCCCCCCACCCTTATCCTTTGGAATCATGCCCTTTTCATTTCAATGTTGCACCGTCGTAGCTGGCTTTGGGTTTATTTTAATTGATGTGCGTATTTACATGATGCCAAACTATAATGTGCTGGATAGCACGATATACCATCGGCAACTATCCCCATTGCCGAAACATACACAACCAAATCGATGGTGGGGCTTTTTCCTTTAGCTCCTCACCACGATTAATTACAATATATACATCATGTACCTTTAATGCAAACGGGGTCAAAACCGGGGTGTTACAAACCAACCTTTAAGTCAGCAGTCAATCACAATTGAAGGATTATACATATCTAATTAACCTTGGAGTTGGTTGTCACTTAATTACAGTTGAACGATTATACATTTCCAAGCTGTGATGGCTTCATAAGGTAAATCTCATTACATTTACATTCAGGTAATTCGCAAAGGAATATTGGAGCCATTAAAAGTATATATCAAAGAAAAATAAGCCGCTATCACGAAAAATAAAGAACTATATTAATATACTTTTGGATTAGCAAATACCAGGAAGGTTATATAAGGTTGGGGGCCTATAAGCTTGCAAAATTGTGATTTTGTTTTGAATTATGTAAAACAATTTTACAGGTTATAACTTATAAGTATTTGACAATGCATTATGGGCATCTTCTTAAATTCTAAAGTTTAAAGAATATGTATTATGTTCTACTAGAATTCATTGTTTATACTTTATAGTTCATGTTTTTTAGTCATATATGTTTGTTGATAGATATATATATATATTCAAATCTGAAGGCAAATCTTAAATGAACCTCATTGAGAAATTTGAATTAGATTATCCCTGCCTCCAATGACACCCCTGCTTTGGTGAGAGAGTCAGCTTTGTTGTTGTTGTGTTCTCTGAAGATATTGGTGAAAAACACTGACTGGAATTTATCTTTCATCGCTGATATCTGATTCATCACTACCTCCAGGCCAACATTCTGAATGTTAGATATGCCGTTCAACCAATCAATTGTGATCTTGGAATTACCACGAATTTGTAAATCAACAACCCTCCCTTCTATTGTGATCCTGAGCAGAGCTGTGAGGGCTGATGATTCCACACAATTGTTTGATTGAGTACCCAAACTAAGAGAAATAAATCACATGAAATGAATTTGTACTTTATAGAGAGATAACTTCCTGCTTCACACTTCCCTGGATTTTCCCGGTAAGCATCATTGAAGCAACAACATGCTCTCATTTTATCTATCACCAGTGGTTTGATCTGTCGCTGTTGAGTCTCTTTTATTTATTCTATATATCTTTCATAAGAATATTGAATCCTATAAAAAACTTGTTGTGGAGTTAAAAGACAGTTTTGAGATATGCTCTCATTTCAAGAACAGCATATGGTTGAACAAACTGCTATTAGGAAGGACCTGTAAAGACAAACAGTTTTATATTCATACCAAGTTCGAAATGCAATGGATAGCGAGTCACTTTCCCACTTTTCTACTCCATTCAACAGAGACCAAGAGGCTGACCACATTTTTTTTTGTGAAATGTCAACCTACAAACAGGTGGAAAATTGCCTCCTTGTGATTTCTACACATCACACATTCCTGGACCATGTTTGGGTCTCTTTTGCAAGAAATTCTAGGTCGGTACCTTATTGGACAAGGCAAGACAGAAAACAATCTTGGCCTTCAAAGCTCCTTTCAATTTCTACAAGATGGGCCACCACCACTCTTTTTCTGCTGTGACATCAACCGCAAAAAATGAAGCATAATGAGCCTTGCTTTATATGCTCCTGTGGAGGGGTTTTTGGATCATAAAATGATATCCTCTCCTTTTAGTGTAACAGCACTATGATTGAGAGTCTGTGTGTACCTTTACCATTTATGGGCCAAATGACCCTCCAGCCCTAAATTTCCTGTTGATTTCCATTCCTCCCTCCATGGATTTGATTGAATTGCTGCAGAAGCATGGCTAAGTGTTTGCATGTTTTGATTATGATAGCTCTTATTTGGGTGATAGAATATGATTTCCTTTCACCCCTAACCACATATCTGCCCCCTCCCTTACTTTCCTCGTGTTAACTGTCTTCCAGGTCAGCCAAGAGCCTACAATAGGAGAGCACTCCACCAGTGCCTTGCACTATATAGAATTATGATAGCCATTCCTCAACTGTTAATGGATCCTTCCAGGGCCATTCCTCAAATGTTAATGGCTTTTTATCATTCTCATTATTCAGTGCCATAAGGCTTCTCCTTTAAAGAGTCTCCAGAGACTTTGAAACATTTGTATGTTCTTCAATCCCTAACACCCTTAAGGGCTTTGATGGCCCTTTGCCAATCAACCCATGATCACAGTTGCCATAATCGTAACTTGCATGTAAAACATTAATCACAGGTCACTGACTTCATATGAGTTTGTTTATCTTCACTAGTGTGTTAGGCTGGGTCTTCAGTCTGAATTCCATTGGAGATGTAGGCAACCTCTATCTTGGAATCTCCTCATCAGTAGTACCATATTTGTTGAAATTTGCCTAGTCAATATGTACAGGGTTCTAACATATCTTTATTGTTGATTTGAAAATACTTGATCAATGTCTTAGAACCTTTGTTGTTTGCTTCTCAAAGATTAGTTATGACTATACAAGTTATAACTTCCGTATCTCCCATATACTCTCTGTCTGTAGTCTTCCTTTGCATGTCTCCCTATGTAAAACAGGGTCTCTCCTGAAAGTCGTTTTTTGTGATGAATTGTACACAAAATCCACACAAACTCTATGAGCATGTTTAGCACATTGTACATCATGAATGGCAATAATCTCCTATTGACAAAGATTCCTAGAAATGTACATACAAGGATCTCTATCTTTGTGGTCATTGGTCATTGGATGAGTTGTGTTGCTGCCTTTCATAGCCGCCTTTCATAGCCGCCTTTCACACACCTGGGGGGGAACGTGGCAGAAATTTTCAAGCCACTCGATGTGTCCTTGGGGGCAAGTCTCGAGTCAAGGCTGTCACCTTGTTCTTGACTCCTCCGTTTAGGCAAAATCCTAACGAAGCCAAGGGGGGTAGACCCTACAAGTTATTAAGGCTGGTTACTTAGATGATGATGGTATTAAATGAGTAAGTTTTTTAGGAGTTTTGACTTAACAATTGTAAACAACAGATAACATGATGAGACAATCACAAATAAGCACGATATGACACCCAATCACATATAGATTGAAAGAAATAAATAGTTGACCAGTGCCTTTAAATGGAGTCTAAAATAATTAAGAGTGCTTGCAAGTGCTGGAGTGAATGTTGTGCAATTGTATCTTGGTACATTTTAAATTAATGTGAAAAGATGAGTGAATTAAATTAGGCGGGGGGATTCCAGATATACCTGGGGGGTACTTGGAGTGTGTCCAAAAGTAACAACCGCTACGGCTACCCGCAAGGAATGTGTGGGCTGAATGGAGTCTCTGAGACTGTGTTAATAATACACCCGCTAGGATCTAACAGAGATTGGCGCCTCAAGGTCACTGTCCAGTAGTTCCCACTTCCTTTGGGTATTTTGCCACCGTTTACGGTTTAATCGAGGCGTTGGCTTTTTGCCTGAGGTGGTTAATTGGGGAAGTGAATCCTAATTATTTTAGTCACTCGCGTTGCTTTTTATGCAGCTTGACTGATCGGACGAACAACAGCCAAGTGCAGACTCGCAGAGCATGCACACCGGAGTCTTGTCGATTTTAATAAATTTTAAGAGCGTGTTCTTGTTAAAAAAGACCCTCCAGGAATCTCATTCGGTCCAAGTGGACTTCAATCGGGAAATCAAGGAGGGGTTAACAATGAAAATAACAATGAAAATAGAAGCAGAAATACACACCACCGGTTTTCTAATTAATCCTACCACGATCCTCTTTCACCTTTCGGTTCAATTGGGGATTCATGGGGTAAGTATTAGTATTACTTTGATTTCAAAATATGGAATAATGACAAATATGATCAAAGTATACAATCCTGCATGACAAGACTAAGCTGGAGCAAAAATGGGAAAACATGCAAAAGAAACGAAACAGACGCGAATCCCCTTGAGGGGGATGGGGAGTAGGCTCGAAAGAGCCTACTCGAAGTGATTCTTTTTTCTTATTAAGGGTTACAATATCAACAAACTAATTTGCACTTTGGTCCTTGTTATTTGGGATCCAAAGGCTTACAACAAGCTTACAACAAGCTTAAAAAGAAGCACAACGGTGGGGGAAACCTTCGGGAAGCTTTGGTTTGCCCAAGAGTCGGAAAACAGGCAGAGTCTCCTTTTCTTTTTTGTTAAACCTGCTAAAAACCAGCAAGCTATTAAAATCAAATATGCCCAAAACACTTTAAAAGTGCTTTGGGTCAGCACACTAATTACCGAAAAAAGACTAAGTTAAAAATTGTTAAACAAAAGAACAATTTAGTTTTGCAAAAGGGAACCAAGGAAAGCAAGCTTTCCTTGGGATCTTGGCTTGCTTTTTGGACAGTCAATATTATGTGCACTTTCTTGCAGAATTTAAAACTATAAAGAATGAAAAAAGAAACTACCTTATGAGCAAGCTTTAGATCTACGATTTAGCTACTTGCAAAAAAAGAAATTTCTTCACCTAGATCTATCTTTAAAATGTGATATTCTTTATGAAATTTCAGATCTAAACAACAAGACTCTTAGGAACTAGATCTAACAATGTATAAGCAATTTTTAGAAGTAGATCTGATCATAAGAGGAAGAACAAGTAACCGGAAGATTAATTTTAATAGAATGGAGAAAGAGAAGGGGAAAGGCGTGTTGTTGGATAGATCTGCAATGGAAACTTGTTAGTGGAATACAGAGGGGCAATGCCTTCACAAAAATGTCGGATGTACAGTGGAGTCAAACTAGATCCATAGCTCGTCCAATCCTTGCCACCTGAAAGCTAAACACACAATCCTGCACAAAACCTTATGAGATCTGGATATATATATGAAAAAGAGACAAGAATTACATGCAAATAATCTTTTATTAAACATGTATAAGCTAGATCTTCAAACATATATGCTATGAGATACAGAAAAACAAGTAATCTTACTTGCCCAACTACAATCCTATTGATTCAGCTGAATCATTCAAGCCAGACAAGGTTCAGATGCAGAAATTGAGAGAAAAACCGGCAACATCAATAGCCGCAAAACAATGCTTATTCCACACACATGAGAGCATTACACCATTTAGCCTCCAAAGCTTCTTTATTCCAACAATGAAAAGATTACAACAGTATTACAATAGCAAGCCTATTCTCTCCAACTCGAACCAGCTTCAAGAACTGAATGGCAGCTTCAATTTATAGTCAGACTGGCCAAGAGGGGCACATGCCTGACTGAAGGAGAGACTGCAGCTGATGGAGAGTTAAGCCGAGCCTGATCTGATGATGAACTAAGTCTAACTGGATTGGAACTGCAAATCGGAGTGACACCTCACTCAACGAACTGACCCATCCATCAAACCACTGTTGGATTGATCCACATGTGTGGAGGAGAGAGAAAGGAGGGCGCAACCACCAAATCTGCATGAGACAGTTAATCTCCTCTTCAGCCTTGATCAATGCCTTCAGTCAAGGAATGACAACTCTCGGTCAATCTGAAGCCGATGAGACTGATTTCAGTCAAATCGGAGCAAAATCCACTGATTTAGGAATTTGGATTTGCTCCATTATTTAATTAATTTTTAATTAAATTAATTAATATTTGATTTTTTTGGATTTTCTTACCTGAGTGATGAAAAAATCACTAAAAACTTAGGAAAAGTGGGTTTATGGGTTTACCGGGTGCTTCGAGTTAGAAAATGAGCACCCCCATAATTGAATCTGACTTTTAACTCCACTTTTATTACAAGACCAATTTTTCCATTTAGACTATTAAAAAATAGCCTAAGTTTTGTGGAAAAATTAAAATTAAAATTAAAAAAAAAAAACCTAGGGGGACTTAGTACATGTTCATATGACTCGACCATATCCCTAGCATGTTTATACATTGACACACAGATTCTAATAACCTCAATAGGCCTAAATGCCAAGCCAACCACCCCAACTTTGGAGGTATTGAGTGAAAAACTCAGAAATTATCAGTTGTTTATTCAACAACCAATAATAACCAAGGGAAAAAACACTCCGGGCTGATCGGATTGACAAATACAGTCCATGAGACCGAGTCTTTTACAGACACTACCATGCTAGAACATTTTATTACAACTCCCCCAAGGGGGTATGAACATGTGGTAGATAAAAAAAACACTTTCCAAAAGCAAGTCTGAAGGTCTTCTGAAGTCCGAACAAATCATTTTTGTCTGGTTCACCAGGCTCACTTGATAACACCGACTAAGTACAACTTAGGTGGTAACAAGTTGTATGTGCATTTTCTGTGTACAGAATCCCATCTTGCTCCCATGGTCCACATGTAGGGTGCATGGCTTCATATTGGAAAGGAGATGGGAGACTGGAGTGAAGATACTGAATAAGAGTAACTGTGAAAGAAGGAAGATAAGGGCGAGAAGGAACTTGAGAAATAAGCAAAGAACTTATTACAAGATATTCACCCATGTATGCAATCGTGGTTGTTACCAATGAATTTGGAGAACTGGGGGTCATCTTCAGCTAATAGTGAAGTACAATAGTTATATATATTATTGTTGGCCAAAATGAAATTTGTTTTTTAATACATTGATTCTCCTATTCTTTATTGAGTTATTGTTTGGAAAGATATACACACTAAATAGTGAAAGGAAAGAGCAAAGAAAAAAACCCATTTTTGGTTTCAATTTTAGTGATCATTTACTCGTGTTTTCTATTCATAATTTTTCACCAAACTATTCAGCCATATTTTTTGAACTTTACTCTATAAAAGTAAAATAATTTAGATCCGCTTGCTCCCTGTTGTGCTGAGTTACATTGCCTGAATCAAAATTCAGTGTTATGTTCTTCAATTTATTTCCAAGTCCCTGTTTTGTAGCTCCAGAAACGTGCAGCTCTGCTTTGTAAATAATCTTTCTAAGTTTCTACAGGTTTTGTAACTTTGTAATTCAGAACAGTGTATTTCCTTGTTTCGAAGCATTGCCACATTGAAAATGTACCGAAATCTCCACTAATGCAAATTACAATGGATGCAAGTTATTTGCTTTCACACTCCCACTTTTTATTCACATTGGGTATACTTTTGAGCCCCCATCTACTAAATCTGTGGTCGTTTGTTGGACATTAACGAAATTATCTTTATCTATATCTTATCTCTGTAGTCCTGCTTTTTCGTTCATTTCTTTTTTCATATCATGCATTTTTTCTTGCCTTTTCTGTAACTGTTCTCCAATTTTTTCAGAAAGCATCTTTTCAGGTTCAAGCCATTGAACCAAGTGTGAACTATTATTTCGGTGGTCATGATCTGTAAATGCTGCTAAGAATGTGTTGAAGTTTCAAATATGAGTTTGAATACAGTATTCTCTTTTCTAAGTTGATTCTATTCCTTACATTTGATGTTTTGGTGTTTTATTCCGTTTTCCAGGTTGTCACCTGTGGCAGTGTACCTTTAGAGACATCCTATCAGAGAGTTAATCGCTGCATTTACTCATCCACAGGACTTTATGAATATAGAGGATGGAAGGCTAAGCCTGCCAGGGTGGGGCACCGCCTCTTTACATGGGGTTTGAGGTATTTAGAGGTAATAATATGGCTAATGTTTCAAATATTTTGTCTATTACTCTATTTTTATCTAGGAATGAATAAATTTCCACAGTATCAAATATTATGTGCTATATAATCAATTAAGAAGCGGTATTAAGGCCAACAAACCACTTGCTTGCTATGGTATTATCAAACCATGTGCACTTGAAAAAATAAACTTCTTTGTGTTATTGTCTGTTGCTGCACAAACTAACATGTGAAATCAAAGCCCAGAAGAACATTGCTACCCCATGAGCTATTAAGAGGGAGGCCTCTGTCACTTCACCAATCCTCTTCTGCACTTTGAGTTGGCTCTTCTCCAACATGAGGGGGTCGATTCAAGGTGATATGAAGAGATGGTTTAGCAAAACACTTGAGTTGTAGCATTTAAAAAATATAAGGTGATGGAGGACTGAGACCAGTGCCTATCCAAGTTGGGAAAATGGAGTCAATAAGCAATAATGTGTGCTGCAAGTGGATGGTAAATGGAAGCGATTATTGCTATTCCAAACATGCAGAAAATCACAAGTGGCTGCTGATTCATATGGTTGAAAATAGATGAGAAAGCAAGTAAATCAGATGTGATCCTACCACTAGCTGAAAATTGGCACGCAGCCCGTTACTGAAATAGCATAACATAGATGTATCAACTAGGAAGTAAAACAAGAAGAATTTTGTAGGGCATCACCTCATCTAAAACTCTTATTTGAGAGAAATGACTGTTGCATGCACAAATTCCTTATTGTAGCAGAATTTGAATAGTATTCTAGCAACATAATCCAGTATTAACCTTCCAAAAGATCTTAAATATTCCTCAAGAGAGTTCTCTCACAAATCCAACCATGCTTTACAAATGAGGAGCTCCTCTTCTTATAATAAATATTCCAACGACTATTTTTGCATGGGACAACTGAGTGTATGAACATGCAAGAGCATGCCCATGGAAGAGTGCCACATGCAAGAAAGGAGGTGTGCTCACTATGTTTTGAAGTGATCATGCAGCCTCCTTGATCCTAGGGAGACATGTCCACCATAAAAACAGGGAAGAGAGTGCAACCCACCATAGTTTTAGGGATTTTGCTCTCCATTTAATCCTAGGGAGGTGTTCCAACTTCCCACCATAAATCAAAGAAAGAGGGTGCAACCCACCATATTTTTATGGAATGTGCTCCCTTTTGATTCTTAGGGAGGTGTGCTCACCATAAATCAAGGGAAGAGGGTGCAGCCCACCATATTTTCAGGGATTTTGCTCCCCCCTTGATTCTAAGGAGGTGTGCCAACCATTTTCCTAGAGTAAGGGTGCTCCACTCATACAATTATGAATTATTAAAATAAACCTTCACTGCATTGCACAAAATTTGATCAAGATTTACATGATGGTGTACCCCTTGGAAAATCATTTTTTTAATCTCTACTTTGATCACCATGCAAATATGAAAAATCTATCTTGATATACGTGCTTCAAGGAACTCTACTTTATGTCCAACTGATCATGGTGTGGTAGGATCCAGACTCTGTAGGAAGTCTTCAGAATCATTTGCTATGGAGAGATCTGCAACTGGATTAACCCTTATACAATATGAGGGGTGGCAATTGACTCCAAGCAGAAGAGTGCATGAGAACCTTAGAATCTCCAAATTGCACTTGTGACGAAGAAGCCAAGAAAGCAAGAAAACCATGTGGCGGAATAGATACATATCCAATGCCCAAACACCACATACAATGGCTCTATAATACGATACATAAAAAATAACCAAAATTGGCTTTATATCAAAAGGTCATAAGCCAACAATGCCAAAAATGACATGAATTGAAATCTAATGCCCATGATGTTGAGCTTATTCCTCCCATCTAGTTCTCTCAAACTTCAAAGAGCTTATTCATCCTACCCTATTCTACTATAGGAAGAGAAAATGATACTAAGTGAAATCATCCAACCAATGCAACTGTTTGATGAGCTCATCAAAATAATGAGGCTTCTATGTTTGGTCACTAATGAAAACAAGGACACATCTCTCACCAAGAAAAAAGACTGGGATTTGGGTTACTTCTTGGCAAACTCTGAAGTACGATCATGCACATGAGAGAGAAGAACAAAATCATGCCAAGGTTCACATGTACTGCTGCAAGTTTCTCCTATCAAAAGCTGGATGGGGTTGATGTAATCACCATCTTTGATACAAGCATATAGTAGTCCTTGAACTTGATTCATCATGCCATCAAGTAAGGGGTGTTTTGAGAGTGACCCCAACAGAAATCTTTAAGAATTTTGCTGCCTCTCTTTTCTCTCTTCAGTGAGAAAACTATATGAAATATGAGATTACAAGTCAGATTTGAAAGAAAGCAAAAATCCATGTCCTAGGGCTTGTTGCCCTTGTATAGGTGGCTTAAGATCCTTGCAATCAATCCAAACTTGAACATGCTGCTGTCCAGGATGTATAGCAGCCCCAAAATGATCATTTCCCACTATGTTTTCCTGCATAAAAGAAGTGAAGCTTGGGGATAGCAATGGCTGAAAAGTTTCTGAAGTCGCACGGCCTTGAAAACCCCCATGAAGTTCAATCAGTGAAATAATATAGTTGTTCATGCATCATAAGACAATTTTTCGCAGATATTTATTGTACAATTTTGTCCAAGAGATCCAAAATCTGTGCCCTTGCCATAGAATCCACACCATAAATATCGTAGATGGGATCTCCCTCAAAACAAAAACACTTTCTATCACATCTAAGTGTTTTGATATGGAGAAGGGCATTATATTTTCCATCTCATGGTTGTCATTCTATCAAACAAGGAGGTGACCAAATCCAAGGGGTTATCTACAAATTTTTCCCTTTTCAAATTATCAAATGATTCATAATAAAGCCCAAAACTTTGAAGAACACCACACCTTACCAAACCCTTTCCATCTTGAGTGAATGAAATGGATGCTTGTGTGCTTTTAACAATGTCCTCCTCATGATGTGATTCTTTTTGTGTTTGATCTTCCATGGAGAATGAGGTGGAAATAACTTCTTCATAAGGAATTGCAACGAGATCTTCTATAACCTTCTCGTACTTGTCTTCTTCATAATGATGACCTCAATGATTGATAAATACTTTTGCTAAAATATGCAAATGAAGATATTTCCTTTGCACCAAGATCTTCATACCATGCTAATGCCCATTCTTCTGAGGTCAATGAAAATGCCACATCACATACCACTAAAATCTACCATAACTTTCATGAAGGATGCAACATGTAATATAGCTGAATCAACGCACCCATGAAATAACCTAATATGATCAAGCCAATCTGGATCGTAGTCCTCATTTGGAAATCTCGAGATGCCTGAGAAATCCAATGGAGCATAAAACTCAACAAACCATGATCCATTGCCATGATTCTTCACTTTTTAATCTTGAATATCAAATCTGAAAATGCATGATCATCATACCTTATATCAATAAAGTGGAGTTGCCACGGTGAGTTTTCAAGTGCTTTCAAAATTTTGAATGTTTCACCTTTGCAAATAGCAAGTCTTCATAATTTGTAAGGAAAGGGGCTTCTTCTCTTCATGGAGTTGCGAGATGAGGACAAGATCTTTAATGTAAAACCCTCATCATATATCATGAAGCATTGTCTTCAAAATTTTTGAGAAATGAACTTTGTCCCTGACAACAGTGCCAAAAATGTTGCAGCAAAAACTAGCAAGTGAAATCAAAGCCCATAAGACTAAGTTGCAAGAAATGTGGGTCTGGCACCTGCTTCACCCCCAGAAACATCCTAAAATGCTGGAATGCATATGTTATGGACTTGAAACGCGTTTTAGTCCATATGAAACATGTTACACAATCTTGAAACACGTTCATACGGAACGAAACGCGTTTCAAGTTCGTTTTCTCTCCTATACGACGCATTTCACGTCCAATGAAAGCTCGCAACTTGAGAAACCGGGCTGGAAACTGTTTATCGCTTCGATATTGTTTCCATGAAGCCATTACCCCTTGATTGCTCACTTGATAAGAATATGGTATTGACAGAAGGATGGGTAAATGTCCGAGGATATCATGGGTCTTTGCATTGAAGAAGAAGCCTTTCGAGTGTATGGTCTCTAAGCAAATTTATTGACAACAAGGTTTCCCTTTGGAGGATTCATTGCACAACTTAATGAGGTAGTTCGATGGCGGTTTTATATTTTTGGTCTCATATGGAGATAACATGTGCAGGAATCATGTGCATAAAGTTGTAAGGTGGTTTTGAATCTGAAGAAACCCCATGGATTTGCTCAACACATGGAAATTTCCAAGCAGAAGTTGACTGGGCCCTCCAATGAAGCAAATGTGTTCCTCTTTTTGTGGGTTAGTTGGTGTATACATGGTCAAAACACTCCCTTGACGTAGTTCGAGGATTATGCAATTTTTGTTGGTCTTATTTGAGGCTGTCCACTTTGGGATAGTCGCTTTGGGGCTATCATTGTACATTTTGTGGGGTTTGTTAGGCTAACGCATCGACTAGAATGAAGTCATTGTCCAGTGTTTGGAGGGTGGTGTTTATGTTTTATAATAATTTTTTCCTTGTTCACACATACACACATATATTATGTTTCCTCATTTCGAAAGTTTGGGGGGGCCGTGTTTCCAACGTTCCTCATTTCCTTGTTTTGTCCTCGTTTCCCTGTTTTGTGCAACTTGGCCATAAGTACAATGCTAACCCATGAGCAATTAAGAGGGGGCCATTGTCATCTAACCGACCCTCGTTTTCACTTTGGATTGGCTCTACTCTAGAACAAGGCGGATTCCCTTATGGTAGGATTGCTAAGACTATAACAAGGAGATTCAAGGTGATATGAAGAGATAGCAAAACAATGAGTTGCAACCAATGTTGCACGACTCGGACTCGGCAAAGACTTGACTACCATGTGACTCATCGATTCGGGACAGACTCGGCAAGACTTGGCAAATAGGAAAAAAACTTAAAATATAGTAAATTTTGGGCACAAAAAAGAAGTTAATGACATTTCCAATACATATAAGTTATAAAACTACAATTTGTGCAATAATTCATAACATCATCTCATAAACTGTGATGTTATAACATAACACAATTGGTTTTTTATGCAAAAATTTAAATTTAAAAATATGATAAAAAATATGATTCCATGATCAAAATCAGAAATGCCATCAAGCTCAAATTCAAATAAGTAAAGCATAACTCAATATCATAACATAATTAGAAAACCAAAATAGACAATGTCTCCTTGTAGAATCTTGAATCTCATGCAAAGTTATATACATATTTTCAAAATATAAATATTCTGTAAAGCATCAACCAATCAAATATATTTTTATATTTTTAATATATAATAAATGCTAATAAATGCGTTTAAATTTTACATATAAAAGCATGTATACATTTATATTTAATGCATTTATATTACGAAATAAAAGATAAAAAAATATTCAATATATAATATAATAACCTATTTTACATATAAAAAAAATTATATATTTATGTTTAATGTATTTATCTATGTAGCATGGGAACCGCTCCTGGCTTTTAGGAAACTCGTTCCCGAAGTTCTGACGTTCCAAGGAACTTTGGAACTTGTAGGGAACTTTCCGAATCCAATGGGAACCGTTCCGGATGGTTGGGAACTTTTACCCTCTAAAATCAGGAACTTGGGGACTTCTTTTTGCGTGTTTCCTTCATTGGGAACTTCCACGCATTCACGATCGCCATGGTGGTTGTTAACACCATTCCTTTTTCCTTGTGACCATACATATATATGGTTGACTCAAAAAAAAATCTCTAGAAAACTAAATTGCAGCAAAAGTCTTTTTCGTGCTACCTTGTCGAGTTGGTGCATTGATCTCTATTTAACGCTCGTGCTAGAGTATTCACTCATCCCTACGCTGAATTGCAGCTATCGCTAATCAATAAATAGAAAGTAAACTTTTAACTAATTGGAAATGGTTTTAAATTTTACTTTAAAACTAAACATATTACATTTAAATAAAAAATATCTTGATTTTTATTTTATAATAATTTAAATTTGAATAATTATATACCTTTGCAAATACCTTGGCATAAAATGTTTTGTAAACATATAATATTCTAATACATTTTAATTATAGTCGACACAAAACTAAAACTTACTCTCTACATATAGCCACAAATATAGGGACTGTAACTTCTAAAAGTCCCCACTTTAGAAAGAGTTTACCTTATATAATCAATGAAGTGGATGGTAATCTTGATTTTATTGCCATTTCCATCTGCTAAGAGGTTCTAGTTACAACCGTAATACAAAGGATAAGTTAAGTCATCCGATTTGTGTTAATGTTTCTTTTTCTCTTTATGTTTATTCTCTTCTCATGTTTTTTTAATTATTAATTTTTATATTTTTAATATATATTATTGACGTTCCCAACCTGCCGTTTCCTGCAAATTTTGGGGAAACTTCTAGACGTATCCGATACTCGTACCCACGTTCCCTACGTTCCCGCGTTTCGGAAACTTGTGCAACATAGGTATTTATATTACTAAATAAAAGATAAAAGAATATTCAATATATATTATATAATATAATAACCTATGATATTTATATAAGATAGGGTATTTAAATAATATTTATATAAGATATGGTATTGTATGGTATAAGTTATTGTAATTTCTTATCTTTTAAATGGTATCGTAGAAGTTAGCACATATTACCACATTTTATTGTTTATGCAAATAAAATTGAGTACCACTAAACCGAATAGCTGAAAACATTAAAGTCTCATTTTAAAAATTAAACCTAGCCGACATATTTGCAGTTGGGAAGACAAAGGGAGAAATGGAATTGCTGAAAACCTTTTCGTTTGCCCTAATCTTCCTTGGGGCGTGATTTTATTTTCACCGACGAGTCTGACCGAGAACTGACGGTTTAGGGTCGAGTCTGCATGAGTTTCAACGAGTGGGCGAGTTTCTAAAAGTTGGACGAGTCCTCGACGAGTTCACTGCGAGTACTTGGCGTGAAGGTTGACTCGTGCTTTCTTGCGAGTATGCACGAATACTCGACGAGTCGTGCTTCACTGGTTGCAACATTAAAAAAATATAAGGTGATGGAGGATGGACACCAGTGCTTATTCAAGTTGGGCAAATGGAGTCAATAGGCAATAATGTGGGCTGCAAGTGAATGATAAATGAGAGTGATTATTGCTAGTTCAAACGTGTAGAAAATCACAAGTGGCATGTCGAGGCTGTGATTTAACCTTCTCAAATATGTTTATGCCTCTTATGATTTAACCTTCTCAAATCATAAACATAAGAGGCTATTATGATTTAAATAATAGCCTATTATGATTTAATATTGTTGTATTTAGAAGGTTAAATCACAACCTCTTATGTTTAAGCGCAAAATTAGATAAGATGTTGAGGGGTTGACCTTTGTGTTTGAATGAATTCAGACATGAGGGCCTTTGCTCGTCTAACAACCTGTTTTGCATTGAGGTTTTGATGATGGAAGATTAATTGGTTTTGTGCTAACCAATTTTTCTAGCTTATAAATTTTGGAAGAGTCAACCAACACCACTTTAAAAGTGGTTTGTTTTGCAATGATTGGGGGTAAATTCTACCTCATGATCTAAAGAAATCTCCAAAGCTTTGAATAGACTGGGAGGGGGGTTGAAGAGAACCTAAGACTTCTTCTCTTCCCAAACGTGTTACGCAAACGAGCATTCGATGAATAGGTGTCTGATTGTTTCCTCTTGAGATTTGCAGAAAGGGAATCTCGAAGGACCTGGGAATCCCCTTAGTTTAAGATTGTCCCATGTAAGAATTTAGCCATTGATCATCGCCCAAAATAAAATATTAATTTTGGTTCCTCCAAACTTCCTTCCATTTCTTGGAGATCTGGGTTTGTCATTCAACTTTTTGTAACTGCAACTACCCTTGTTATACAATGTACATTCCAATGAGGTCCCTTCATCCCCTCTAATCTTGTGAAATCTTGCTCAACGGGGATTTCTTAACAAGATGGTGGAAGACTATTTCCAAATCAAGCTTTTCATATCCCTAGCTTCGCATCCACCTCTATAGCTCGTGCAAATCTGGAATTGATCCAGGGGTGGGGGTCTTTAAGGATTCTATCTTCCCATATTTTTATTCTCTTACCATTCCCCAAAATCTAATATCTTTCTTTGTGAAAGAATTCTTAGGCGTCCTTGCACGACCTCCAAATTTGGGTTGGGTCTTTAAGGATGCTATCTTCCCATATTTTTGTTCTCTTACCATTACCTGGAATCCAATATAATTCTTTGTAAAATAATTCCTAGGAATCCTTCCACAACCTCCAAATTTGGGTTCCCTGGGATCTCTTGGGGGGTTGGTCTAGAATCTACACACCTTAGTCGGCTTCCTCCCACATATTTTTTGTGGAGGGCTCCTTTTTCCCATCCCTACTTGCTTGATACGACACTCCACAGAATCTCAGCTTCCAGTGCTATGTTGGCTAATTTTGGGTCATGGATCTAAAGCCCACCTTCATTAAAAGGGCCTTCGATAGTCTTCAAGCTTACCAAATGCATTTTGTGATTGTTGTTTCTGCCTCGCATCCAGAAAAGTGCTTAATGGATGTAGTGATATGTGTATTAACTCCAACTGGGGCAAAGAGGACATAAATTGAAATAGGGGAGGGAGGATAGGATTGATTTAATCAATGCGAGACTGCTTGCTAGGTTGAGCCAATTTGCTTCCCACTGCTTCATCTTATTTTTAAGTTTATCCAATATTTCTGGCTAGTTTGTTGACTTTTGAATCCCCTTAGATATTGGGATTCCTAGATATTTGAAGTGTTCTCGATTGACTCACCCATTTATTCCCATTGCCCTTGGGATATTGTTAAGAGTTCTTTGATCGAGATTCCATCCATATATTCTACTTTTTTTGTAGTTAACTTTATTACTAGAGGAAAGCAAAAAGAATCCATAATCCTTTTAAATCTTTGAGCAATAGTGACAAATGCTGCTACAATAAGGAGGGTTTCATATTCAAATTGGGAGTGATTAAGTTCCTTAACCCTTTTGGCAATCCGTATTCTCGAGATATTGCCATCACTTTTGGCGGCCTCTAATTCTCAACTTAATCAATATGCCATAATGATAGAGAGAAGGGGGGAAAGGGGGCAACCTTGCCTCAACCCTCTTAAGGCTTTGAAATTTTTTGTAACTCTTCCATTAACCAGGTGGGCTACCTAAGGCTGCCTAATGCAAGCTTTGGTCAAGTTTATGATGGAAACAAAGAATACAAATTTGTTTAAGACACGATAGAGGAAACCATGGTTAATCTTCTCAAAAGCATTAGCCATATCGAGTTTTCGATAATCAAACCTTTTTCTCCTCGGCTTCTAGTGGAGTGAATGGCTTCTTGAACCGGGATAATATTGTCTAAGATTTTTCTCTTTTGAATAAATCCCCCTTTGGTTAATTGAAATGATGCTAGGAAGAATATTCTTTTGCTTGTTGGCAATGATCTTTGTTATAATCTTGTATGAGACATTGCACAAGGATATGGGCTTGAACCTGTCAAAAGAGAACAAGGAAGTTTCTTTAGGGATCAATGCCAAAAATGACAAATTGGTTGTGCCCCTAAGTTTTGCTTTTTTTGTCTGTAATTGACCATTCTCTTGAGATCCTTTCTTATAGTATTCTAGCATAGCTTCTAAAAGTGAATTGTAAACTCATCAGGACCAAGGGCCTTGTCTAGTTCCATCATCCAAATGGCTTCCTTTAGCTCCTCCTCAAAGATGCTTTGGGTTAAGTTTGAGTTTATGCTCGAGTCAATGAGGGAATGTTTTGGAGCATACTTTGGCCCTCCTTATGGTCTTTGTCCTCTTCTTGGAACAACTCCTCCTTGATTCTATCAAAGTCCTTAATTCTTTCCCCATTTGAGTCTTGGATCTCCATGAATGCTTTGTGTTGAAGCCTGGCCTGGGTTTGCTCATGAAGAATGAAGTGTTCGGAAATGACAAAATCGTTTATTACACAAATACCCAATGCAAATAACGTAGATACTCCATGAAAGGAAAAATAATATATTATATGATTGATAAGATAATGATGATATTACAATGAGAATGTTGCTTGTATAAATACCCATGCTGGGTGCCCGTTCGTAAAGAGGCGTAACCTTTCATCAAGGTGTCTCTTCATTACATATTAGTTATTTAATTATTAATGTTTATTTATTATATATTTTGTTCATTATATTGCCTCTCCCTTAAAATTGCTTTGCCCTCAAAGCATAATAACTTTGTCCCTTGTTCTTACTCGTAACGCTTTCTCGTGACATTGTTTGTTGGTAGTTGCGACACTTGATGAAATGAGACGATATGTTCTTTTAAACATTATGCGGAAATGTTGCGTCATTTGTGAAGTTGTCTGTCCAAGATTTACCTTTAATGGAATTGTTTGTTGATCGATTGTCTGGAATTGTCGATTTGGTCTTTGCTCTTTGTAGGAATAATACTGGTAATTTTCCTCTTGTCCTTGTCATCGACCATAACGACTCTTGTGATTTGGATGGCGATACGGTACTCGAGTTGCTTGTGAAGTGTTTCTAGGAACTTCAACTTTTGGTGCCTCTAACGATTTTTGTGATTGTTTTTCGGAACCATTTTCGATTGATGCTTGTAGCGTTGTGACAATATGATTGTTCTTCTGAATTTGAGCATTGACAAGCTTTGTATTGCTTCCCTTTTCTGATGTTTGAATTTGAGCCTTTGACGACTTCTCTATTGAGCCAGTCATCGTTTCTTTGTCGACAATTGATCCCTTGCAATTTAGCTTTTCTTGTAAAGATTTATTCTCTTGCTTTAGCTTCCTAACTTGTATAAGCATGTCTTGATTAAGTTTCCTTGAGTGTAAAAAATCTTCCTTATAGTTTGACTTGATGACTTCATTTTGATTGTCTTGATTTTTGTATTTTTTCTTTTCTTTTAAGCTTCTTAATTGCTCTAGCAATTCTTGATTAACCTTTTTAAAGGAAGAGCTTTCTTCGTTTTTGCTTGATAATTCTTTTTGAAGATCTCGATTCTCCTCTTCTAACTTTTGATTGTGTTGAACTTTATAAATCCTTTGCCTTCTTGATTTGCAGAAGTAATTTTTGATCATGATCTCTTAGACAAGGGATCTCTTCTTCCTTACCTGTAATAACCTTGTTGAAATCCTTCTGTATCTTCTGTATTGATTTCTCATTCCCTTGTGACATCACCTTTGATATTTCTTTGAATTCTTCAAATGGTGCAACTTCTGATTCCGACTTCATGTTAATGTCTTGTAATGTGATTTTTTTCTTTTTGTAGGGAAATATCAGAAACTTCTTTCAACATTTAAGATAAAAGTCCCTAGTGTTTCTATCCACGGTAATCCCAAAATTAGGTCACCATCATTGCTCCATAAGGATTTAACTATGAATTGTGAGACGCTAGTATAATCTCCAATGTTCAATTGTAAATTGCTTATTTCATATTCTTTCGTATTCCAAAAGTCTAACCTTTCACTTATATTTGACACTGGATTCACTAACTCATTAGCAATTTCAACACTAATATAATTATTGCGTTCAATAGGAGTGATAGAAATAGTAATGTCTTTCCCTCTAATTGTTCCTTTTATTTGAAATAACACTGAAGCATAAGTTTTTGCAGTGCTTGGAAATCTTTCTTGTTTTTCACCATGAGAATTTTTTTTTGTTGTTACCATTTTCGCTAATCTTCTTTCTAAGATGCCTTGATTATGACTTTTGGCTTATATATTTCAATATTTTAGTCTTCCTTTGACTTTTTTTTTATAACTAATAATTATAATAAATACAATTATTAAATAATAATGTGGGTAGTTTTTATTTATTTATTTACCTATACTTCTTTATACACCTTTTATACTTTGTTGTCTATTTTTTTTCCACTTATATATCTTTTACTTTGTAACTTATACTCTCCTTCCACTAAAATCTTGACACATTTTTAGGAAATTTTTTATTTTCTTTAAATTCCTCTTATTCCTTATATTCAATTGTATAAACCTATCCCTTATTTCACTTTAAAAAGAGATTCCTTATAACTTACACTTCATCATAAAATAGATTTCTTATATCTTAAATTGGAACTCAGGAATCTTTTTAAAAAATTGTTTCTTACTAACCTATAACTTATACCACAAATAATGATGAGATTTCTTATAACTTATACCACTGAAACGACAAAATTGTTTGTTACACAAATACCTAGTGCAAATACCGTAGATACTCTATGAAAGGAAAAATAATATATTATATGATTGATAAGATAATGATGATATTACAATGAGAATGTTGCTTGCATAAATAACC
Source organism: Pseudotsuga menziesii (assembly GCA_001517045.1). Lineage (NCBI taxonomy): Eukaryota > Viridiplantae > Streptophyta > Pinopsida > Pinales > Pinaceae > Pseudotsuga > Pseudotsuga menziesii. The sequence goes on from LPNX010123065.1 coordinate 559,581, forward strand.
ATGCCGGGTGCCTTTTCGTAAAGAGGCATAACCCTTCATCAAGGTGTCCTTTCATTACGTATTAGTTATTTAATTATGAATGTTTATTTATTATATATTTTGTTCATTACATGTTCTTGTCCTCGACTTTTAGCCAAAGATTCCTCGATTTTAATCTTGAATATTTTTCTTCCTACATGCATGCCTTGTGAAATTCTTTTTGGAGTTGTTCCTCTTCTTGCAGATCCGAGTCTGTGATTTATAATTTCGCCATTTCTATTTGATGCTTTTCTAGTTTGGCTCGCCGATTCTTCCTTTCTTGAGTGGGAGGTTTTAGCTGCGTTTTGGCTCATGCCTTTAGCTTTTTTTGAGGATCCTAATTTTTTCTTCCCGACATAAAAGAGGGACCCCCTAACTTCTGTGCTCCATGTTGTGGAAACTAAAGTTTTGAACGCTTCCTCCTACCCCCCCAGATTGGGTCAAAATTAAAGGGGATCAAACCCATAGTCTTGATCTATTGTTTGTTCAAGTGTAGATTCATTTCTTAGGCTTGACATTTATTAAGCCTCAGTGCGCGATTAAATCGTCTTCTGCCTCCTTGAATGGGTCCCTAACTGTAGATCCCTTTTTATTTTCCACCTTATCTAATGTGACATTAAGATCGCTTGCTAGTAGTATGTTGGGTTAAGATCTTGGGCATTCCATTCTAGCAGGGAGTTCCGACATTATTTTTTTTCTAGATACATAACAGGAACATATACATTAAATACTGATACTTGATGCTAAGATTGAAGATGGGTTAAGGAGCTAAGCAACCATTGTTGAGTAGAATTTGAGTGACGAAGTCTGAACTTGGTCTCGTCCCATAGGGTAGCAAGGCCTCTTGATGCTCCCTTGGAGCTTATGGCTATTCCAGTGCTTCCTTTCCAATTTTTTTGAGGTCTGTTGAGGATTTCTTGATCCTCAAGCTTTGTCTCTTGAATCAGTAGAAGATCGGGTCTTTCCAGCCTAATAATGTTTCTGAGGGCTTCTTCTTTTTCTTACTATTATTCTAGGGGGTAATTTTCATTATTTGCCTTTGTAAGGAGTGGGACCCCCTTTTGGATCTGGGGGTTGCGGTCTTCCTAATCGCCTTATCCCATGCCCAATTTCATTTATGACTTTTTCTAGTGTTTGTTGAGTGTCGAGCATCTTATTTCTTTCCACTTCTTCTTGTAATTCCTTTATAGATCTCCTTCCTCTCTTATTCCTTATTTCTAATTTGACTTCTTCCTCTTGAGATTCTAGGCCTTGGTGTTCTAGATCTAGGTGGGGAGGTTTTGATTGGTCGAAGTGTAGTTCTTCGCTCCCTTAGGAGCAGAGGGGTCCATTCATTCCTTGGCGTTTCCTTTTTTTTTCTTGGGCTTTTGCAATTTTAACCGTTTCTATTTGGTCAGGGATATCTTCCTGTTGATAAAGATAATGCAGTTGCGAGACCCATTCTTGTTAAAGTTTAGGATTCGATTAGGATTTGACATAAAAAAAATTATACTTTAATGCATAAACACAATTAAACAAAGTTAGATTCATAATAGTGCTGCTGTAATAAATTCAAACATAATTTTCATCTCTTTCAACTTTAACACTCCACTGATCACTTCGTTAAAGTTGGTCCTTGAGATGATTTACCAAATGTCATGTACAATAACAATATTAGAACTGATAAAACAAAACAATAATAATGTACAAGAAATAACAATAGTAAAGAACAATAACAATACTAATCTAGAATTGTTTTGGATCATAACCTTATACTCATATACTTTTAGGTTCTGATCTTGTCATCGAAGGTACTAGTCACCTAGATGAACAAATGACTTACCTTGAGAGAGAGCTTAAGAGGGTTATAGTAGTAAGGGTACAGACCTCAAATTCTTAATCCAACATGAAGAGAAACTTCAATCATTTAATCAGGCTTTAGCAACACTTCTTAAGAAGGCAAAGACATAGGTCACAACTCAGTCGAGAAACACAACCGCACCAGCAGAGAGACACACAACCATGCCCAACAGAGACACTCAGTCACACTAGCAGAGAAACATACAGTCACGCTAGCACACAATCATACTCAACAGATACACTCAGTCACACTAGCAGAGAAACATACAGTTACGCTAGCACACAGTCAGCACACAGTCATACCCAACAGAGACACACAGTCATGCCCAACAGATACATACAGTCATGCCAACAAAGACACTCAGTCATGTCAGGAGAGAAACATACAACCATGCCTAGCAGGAAAGACACTTCATGGTAGTAGTAGAGAGGACATAGTCACGCCTAATAGGGAAGACACTTCACGACAACAACAGAGAGGATATAGTCACGCCCAAGGGAAGACACTTCACGACAACAACAGAGAGGATATAATCACGCCCAGCAGGGAAGACACTTCACAGTAGCAGCAGAGAAGATACAGTCATGACCTAATCTAAGACACTTAACAAGTCACGAACCAACCTTAACAAGGCTTCCAAAGATCAAAACATAGTCACGATTTGCCCAAGAAGGGCTTCTATCAGTCACAACCTGCCCAATAAAGGCCATGCCCAAAATTAGCAGCCTACAAAAGATCATGCCCAACTCAAGGAAGGTCAACATATGTCAAGGAAACCCTTAATAGGTTGAGAAGTTGACACAACTCATTCATAGAAACAACAACAACTTGGACAAGGAGATGGAAGCACTAGCAGGCTAAGTGGAGAGGTGGCAACAAATCATAAATAACAACAAAACCCTACACATCAACCAAATTAGCAGCAACGAACCCTAGAGTAGGTGTAGGATCAGATCTTCAAATTTCTCTTGTCAAGACACGCCCCTCAAATGAAGTTTAGGAATTTAATTTATAATCTTGATAATCCTTCTAGAAGGTTCACTTACGCAACCCCTAAGTTTTAGGAATGTTACCAATAAAAACATAAATAAAATTAGGTTGACCTAGAATAGTGTACCAAAGGTCCAATGGTTTTGCAAAAATAAAAACCATAAAGTTAAGTTGACTTAGGATAGGTACCAATGGTCCAAAAATATAAACCATAAAATTAAGTTGACTTAGGATAGGGTACCAATGTTCCAAAAAATAAAAACCATACGGTACCAATGGTCCAAAAATAAAAACCATAAAATTAAATTGACTTAGGATAGGGTACCAATGTTCCAAAAAATAAAAACCATACGGTACCAATTGTCCAAAAAAAAACCATAAAATAAAAGTCATCATACCAAGGTACACACAATAAGGGCGCTAGAACCAAGTAAAAAGATAAAGGACCATAAGTCAACCAAAGGGGTCATAATAAGAAGATAAGACAACCCTCATACTCAAAAGACCAAGTCAATTATAAAGGTGGACAAACAACCCTTTTTACCCATAGGACCAACAAGACCAAGGACTTTAATCTTTTCTCTCTCAAGGTATATTGTCACATGTGTTCCATATATATATTTTTATCATCACTGTATAAGGACATCCAAACTAGACGATGTGATCCTCTGGTTCTCAATACTGCTCCTAAGGTTTAGGTGCTACTGACATTATCAAGGGGTGGCCAACCCCTTGAGAAATAACCTAGCAATAACAGATTAGGAGAGAGGACATCACACCTCATCATCTTGGTCAACTTGACCAAGATCTACCTAGTTAATTGACCAGGAAGTCTTTGTTTCAACCTGCAGGATCTGCATGGACATCGTGTCCAAGAAATTGTCTTGTCCCAGACCAAAATACCCTGGAGACATAGGGACCCTATTCATATGTTAGGGACTTTGCCATGGCATCAACCTGCTTGGTCCTTGATCAAGAAACCTAAGAGACTATTGGGGGCCCTAGGGTACCTTCTAGGGTCTTACTCTGCTCTAGTTAATTGACTAGGGTACCATCCTCCCTAAGAATGGGTCATACTAACTTCAAAACTCCCTCTCAGCAAGAGGGGCATTTTCAACACAACGATAACATACTACACCATGACATGGTGATAACTCCTCTCGATGTGTTCCAACCTTTCATCAAATACACAGGATTTTATGAGAGCTTCAAATCAGTGTTGCAAACATCAATCGAGAAATTGCGAGTTTTTCAGCTTGTCGATTATTTCTCAAAAAATCGCTAAAACAATCGAGCCGATTTTTTCCCGATTTATCTCGAGATATTGCCGATGTTTTCTAAGCTGATTTTTCTCGAGATATTGTCGATTTTTCTTGATTTTCCTGATTTTTTCCTGATTTATCTCGAGATTTAAAAAATTGAAAAAATATTTTATTTTGTAAATTTGCTGATTTATTGTCGATGTTTGCCTATATGCTGGCGAGATATTCTGAAACGATGTTTCCTGGACCTTGCCGATTTTTTCCTTGCGTTGATGTTTGCAACACTACTTCAAACAACTCTTCATCTCAGCACGAAGCATGGTCTCACAGATCCATTTGGAAGTTATAGCTGACTTCCTCTTATAGCTGAGAAGATCATCTTTCCAAACCTGATGTTTGGTTGACTCCCCATAATGAGAGTAAACTGAATCAGTGACATGGCTCTCATTGGAGCAACCTTGAAGCTTTTCAGTAGGCTTCTCAATGAGATCAAATGCAGGCTTCTTGGCCTTCTTCCCTTGTTTCTCTAAACGTCTTATAGACTTCCATCTCTGAGTCACTGGAGGATCACATATTTCCTTTATTTTTTTGCAACCCCACTCTGTTGGGGACTGAAGAGCATAGTTGGCTCCCTCTTGATCTCTTAATCGTTACCGGAGTATAGAGCTTTTACAACATGTCCTTCACCAAGAACCCTAGGAGATTATTGGGGGCCATAGGGTACCTTCTATGGTCTTACTCTGCTTTAGTTAACTAACTAGGGTACCATCCTCCCTGAGAATGGGTCGCACTAACTTCAACACTCCCTCTTAGCAAGAGGGGCATTTTCAACACAACGATAACATACTACACCATGACATGGTGATAACTTTTCTCAATGTGTTCCAACCTTTAATCAAATAAAGGATTTTATGAGAGCTTCAAACCAGTGTTGCAAACATCAATTGAGAAATTGTGAGTTTTTCAGCTCGTCGATTTTTTCTCAAAAAATTGTTAAAAAATCGGGCCGATTTTTTCCCGATTTATCCCGAGATATTGCCGATTTTTTCCTGATATATCTCGAGATTTAAAAAATTGAAAAAATAAATTTTTTATTTTTATTTTGTAAATTTGCTGATTTATTGTCGATGTTTGCCGATATGTTGTCGAGATATTCCGAAACGATGTTTCTTGGACCTTGCCGATTTTTTTCCTGCGTCGATGTTTGCAACACTGCTTCAAACAACTCTTCATCTCAGCATGAAGCATGGTCTCATAGATCCATTTGGAAGTGATAGCCGACTTCCTCTGATAGCTGAGAAGATCATCTTTCCAAACATGTTGTTTGGTTGACTCCCCATAATGAGAGTAAACTGAATCACTGACATGGCTCTCATTGGAGCAACCTTGAAGCTTTTCAGTAGGCTTCTCAATGAGATCAACTGCAGGCTTCTTGGCCTTCTCCCCCTGTTTCTCTAAACGAGAGGTCTTATAGACTTCCATCTCTGAGTCGCTGGAGGACTGATGGAAGATCACATATTTCCTTTATTTTTCTGCAACCCCACTCTGTTGGGGACTGAAGAGCACAGTTGGCTCCCTCTTGATCTCTGAATTTTTACCGGAGTATAGAGCTTTAACAACATGTCCTGATACCTTATAGAGGTCACCTTCACGAACTCCAATCATAATGGCTGAGCTTATACTTCCACCTTTAGGTCTTGCCTTTTCTTTTCAGAAGGTTACAAAGAACCCCTTTTCTTCTAAAACTGTCACTGAAATAACATTCTTCTTTAGACTAGGAACATATAAAATTTCCCCAATATTAATCAATGTACCTGCATCAAGTTGTAAGGCAGTTGAACCAATTCTTTAATGTCATAGGTACTTCCATTTCCAAGTTCCACTTTCTTATGGAATTTCGTGGCCTCAAACACTGCAAGGGCCTTCTTGAATCCAGTCATATGTCTCGTGGCTCCACTATATCTACCAGGAATTTGATAGGTTGGGGATGGTACTTGTGAGTGCTGATTTGCTGAAGCCAAGAAATATTCTTTTTCTTGATCTGGGTCCTTGGTGTCACTCCTTGATTTCTTTGCCTGAGGTTGTTCTTTTTCTGTAGCAACTGAGGTATGATGTTTCTTCCTATGCCAATTCTTGTTAATTGGTTTCTTACAATACCTTGCATAATGACCAATCTTACCACAATTATAACACCTAACTTAGATTTATGAAAGTACTTACCTTGAGGTTCCTTACCATTATCCTTGTGCTGGGGAATATTCTTTCCTTTCATTGCTTTGGCATCTAGTGCATGATCCTTTTTAGGTGGAGGCCCGGATCTACTCTGGATCCTTCCTTCTTCTTCTAAACAATCATGCCACAACCTTCGAAGTTTGTCTGAACCTCTCTTCCATTTACTGATGCCAAGAATGTCTCCCAAGATGCAGGAAGACCATCGAATACTGTCTGCATGAGATCATCATCTTCTACTTTATCTTCAATGGCCATGAGTTGATCTCTTATTTGAGAGATCTTAGAGAAGAAGGTAGCAACTGGTTTCATCCTTTTCCATCTTTAGTGAACGAAGTTGCTTCTTCAAAGCCCTTCTCTGAGTAGGGGCTTTTTTTTCATAGAGATTAGCTAGAGCATCAAAGCATTCTTTAGCTGTCCTTAAGGGAGCTATCACAGGCATCAAGTTGTCTTTAGCTAATGGCTAGAATACTGCTGCTACTGCTTTTTAGCATCATATTGCAGTTGTTATTCTTTGGGTTGCAACTAGCCTTTTGTTATTGAGTTGGTTCTTAGTGCCAATGATGGTCAAGTGTGATATTTGCTTGCTTCTGTAGTGACTCTTAATTTAACATCTAGTTAGCTTCCTTATTGCCATGGAGGCATTGAAGGTTTTAATAAATTGTAAAGTATATATTCAGTAAATTAGAAGGTTATAATTAGTAAGATATATATTCAATAAATTAGAGTGAGAAATTGTGTGACAGCCTGCATCTTTATCCCTGGAGGGAAATCGCCCTCAGTAACTTACCATATTTTTGTAAACCACATTCCCTGGGACGGAAATAGATGTATCTGAATAGAATATATGAAAGTACAGTCATTCTATCATTAGTGTTAATGACACGACATGCACTTACACAAATTGGAATTTATAAAAAAATGAAGAATCCTCCCTGGGGCTTAGCTATGTTGGCAGTTAAACCTCCATTTGGGAAACCCTCAACCTTCATTTTCTAGTAACTCAACATAGGAAGAGTGCATTGCAAGTGGGGTTCATTTAACGTTGAGCATATAATTATTATTAATAAGTTCAAACTGTCAGGCCTTGCCCAAGCCAGCAAGGCCCTGATCCACCCTTTGTAAAAAATGGACACATCATCAAAAGGTTATGATTGCATTCTAATTTTTTGGTTGAAGGAAATTAACATCATTGTACATGCAATTTGCACCTTTTCAGTCTCTTGCAAATGCTCCAAAAAATGCTCTATTTAACTAATCCTAGAACTTTGCAAGTAATCAAGTACAACATTCTCATTCTTCAAAGCATAGTTACCAGGTTTGAATTTGAATTAGGGTTCGCTATGATACAGAAAAAATTCTAATGGAAATATTTCAATTCAAATTTTCTTAGTAGACACCTTAAATTCTATGCAAATACCAACAAATTTCTTTTTAAAGTTACTTAAATGAGACTCATTTTCTTCTTAAGTACTAACAAATGTAACAAATGAAATAAACAACTTTGCTTGCCATCCTCGTGCTTTTAAATCTCAGAGTTATAATATGAATTTATAAAACAACTATTCCTTACCACATTGACCAAGACAAGGAATTGCACAGGATAGGATCCGAGAATGGAATAGTTAATGCATTGATATCTGATGGTGCTGAAATGCTTGGTGCGGTGCAAATTAAAGTTATGAATGCATTTATGAATTGCAGTAATGGGGTAATGTCTTGGAGAGGTGCCTTGTGTAGCAGGATTGATGATGTAGAGGCTGAAGAGGAACGAAAATGGGGAATGTTCCCCTGGTGTTTTTAATACCTGCGAGACAAATATGGATGGAGTCTGAAATGCTGATAGACTGAACCAAATCTGATTTGAATGAATTATTCAGCCATACCAAATTATTTTTGAATGTGCATATTCTTTTGCCCAATTTGGCCGATCTTGGTTTCAGCCTGCGTGGACCAAGGATGGGGGGACTGGGTAGGGAATAACCATTGGCATCCACATCCTCTTGATTCTTTGAAGCTAGAAAAGATTCTATAATATATATGACATCTGTAACCAAAATTGACTCCTATGAACCTGCACCACAAGTGAAAACCTCAAAAACGTGTGGCTTTGATGTTTCTTAAAAACTCTCAATCTTGTACTCACATGTCAACCTTCTTCACTTAAATGAAAATGCAATGTTTTGTCGACTTGCACTCGTTTAGATGTTAAAAATTGCAATAGTGTAGAATATATCCAGATACAAGAACTTTATTTTATGAGCAGTATAAATCTCATATACATCTACACTGGTGTTCCACTGGGATTCTCCCCCCAAGGTTGGGAGCTCGCCCCCCTTGTTTCCCATGCCCCGGGGGCTTGGGGGATCCTTCTGAAATGTTTCCATGCGTCCCCAATTTGGCGAAACTTGGGGAAACGCAGGGGGTAGCTCGTCCCCCTGTTTTGAAGTGCGCACTAGTGAAGTGGGGGGCTCCTAGGCGCTCTAGTAGTAATGGTAATGTCAAATTCTTGAAGTAAAAGTGGAAGGAAAATACCACTTTTACTTAAATTTTTAACATTACCATTAAATTTTCATTAGATCCCATTTAAAATTCAACAGACTTAACAGTTTTCAGGTTTTCAAGATTGCAACGTTTCCACTGGATTTTATCATGGACAAGGTTAAGGGATTGCCATTTAATCAAGCAAAATCACTTATTAAGCATGATTTTTTTCTTCTAATTCTACCTTATTTTAATGCTTCGTTTAGGAAGTTTCATCAAAATTGTAGGGTGTTGAGTAATGTCCTTCGAGGATCAACTTCGAGATTCAAGGTAGGGGCAAGGGCTAGAAGCCTAGAGGAGGCGAGCGCAGGGTGCTATTGCTGAATAGGATCCCAATATAGGATTAATAGTTCACTCTTGCATAATTGTATGTCGGACTTGAAATCCTCAAATAATGTGATGCCCTCTGGAATCATGAAAAAATAGGGTCCTCTGGTCACACTTCCCCATTACATCTATGCCATGGATTTACACATTGTTGAAGTGTGTTGAATCATTGAAGAATTAGACGGTATTTATAGGGAGTAGCTTAAAGTTTTAAACTATATTTATACAGGATGAATTGTTATTGCCGAGATTTATAATATTATTATATTTTTTATAATTTTTATGACCTCCTGAATTTCCTTAAAATTTGGGGGTGGTCCCCACATGTCCCCAACGTGCGTTTCCCGCTCCCACGCTCCCGCATCCCAGAAACTTGGGGGAACATTGATGTACACAGTTTAGAATTGCTATGTTAATGAAATGAGTTTCAACACCAAGGCTTATCCTTGTCAGGAGATTTGAAAACCCTTGGCTTTTGTTGTCCAGCAACCCACCAAGAAAATGGTGGAAAGTAATTGGGCTTATTTTGTATCTTTTGCACTTTGGACACTTCCCTAGCTATGGCACAAATCTAAAATAATTTTTGCAGATGTGGAGTAATAAATCCCAAATAGCATTCATAATCTGAAGGGGATTTCATTGTAGTTTGTAGTGACCATTACCGTAACTTTATAATACTGGTAGAAAATAGATCAATATTAGGATCATTGCGATGGGCTTTCTATAGACTCAAGAACTCAACGTGCACCTATATAAGTGTGCATAACTGTTAACAACATGTGTTTCCTCTTGGGATGTCACAATTTTGAGTCCGGAGGGGGTTAGGGTATATAGGTTTTACTATTTATACCTTTGTAGACTTGAGCACTCAAATTGGTGCATGGATTGGCCCCCTTGCCCCACAAACAAGGGGGGGCTCATACATCAAGGGGGTTCCGTGTCTAGCAGCTAACTAGGACATGACCTTAAAAATAGATTATTATTATAAATATGATTACGCAATTCACAATGCCAAATGTCAAGACAATAGTTTGTTAGTTCTAGGTCAATTCACAATCCTAATATTGATCTATTTTCCATCATTGGATGTGGGAACACTGAAGTGCTTATTTACAACTGATGCTAGGTTTCTGGCTGTTATCAAAGCACATATAGAGAAGGTTTCACATTTTTGACGACTTGAGTGATTTGACATGCATATGATGGTTTTACAGGCAGTTCACAAGCTTGTCAAGGACTTCTATGTTATTCCCATGCAGAACACAATTCACCTCTTTGTTTAAATTCTCTTTAGCTTGGTTATTTCAGCTAGGACTATTAGTTGTTGACTAGAACCATAGCAATGCATGGGTTTGAAGGTGGCAGTGTAGCTGCAATCAAGCATTTGAGCATAAAATGGCATTTGGTAGCTAATACTTGAACGACGATTTAAAAATAGAGTATATGTTTTGAGCAGCCCAAAGGGTGGATGGATTTGAAATGTTGCAACAGTTCAAAGCGTTGATTTCACTAAATGCGGCTTAAATCAATCAGAGAATGTCACTACACTTCATGGTGTCTGACACAAATGAATGGATGAACTATACACACACACATACACATGCACACACACACACACACACACACAATCATTGCAAGTAGACTCTCGTTTTTCAGAGACAAACACAAGTCATCTTAACATGCAGTTGTCAAGTAGCTATCATTTACCATTTATAAACATTTCATTTTTCCAGTCCGGCTTAAATTGGCAACACAGAGTCAAGTACAAGACACAAGGCCCATTCTTTTTTACATACACATGCACACACACACACACAATCATTGCAAGTAGACTTTCGTTTTTCAGAGACAAACACAAGTCATCTTAACATGCAGTTGTCAAGTAGCTATCATTTACCATTTATAAACATTTAATTTCTCAAGTCCGGCTTAAATTGGCAACACAAAGTCAAGTACAAGACACAAGGCCCATTCTTTTTTATAGGGTATTCTGAAAATGATGATGACCTTATTACAGTGTAAGGAGCTCTAACTTCAATCGGAGATTTTCCTACCTTTGTTCTTCTTGCACTGCTTACATAGGTCTTCTAATCCTTTCAAATGGTTTTCTGTTACAGTGCATTTACTTTCATTAGAGTGCTTATATTGTAACTTGCATTTATTAATGGTAGTTTTGTCTTTCATTTGAATGGGTGTCATTTTAGGCCTAACTGGTAACACTTCTTTCTCGCAGAGGCATGTAGCAGATTTTTACATCTCAGATTTTCAATCTGGGTTAAGAGCTTTGGTGAAGGCTGGTTATGGGGCTCATGTCACTCCTTGTGTTGAAGAAAGTACAATTGTAGATATTGGTCCAAAGAATAAGGATCTACCTAGTGGTTTTGTCCGTTGGTTGGGTGAAAGAAACCTATCAGGTGATGATCGTGTAATGCGACTAAAGGAGGGGTAAGATCATTTTCTTGTTTCTTTCATTTTCATTGCGACTTTGATAAGAAAATGTGGAAAACCTTTAGTAGTTTCATAAAAAATATTTTAATGGGATACTTCATCTAATATTATCTCTTTCAGTTAATTTTTGTGGTCTATGGCTACCAAAGGCAAGTGTATTAAGTAGTGACTTTATTTGGTTTATGTATTATTGATTCTTGACAAAAAAGTGTCACATGAAAATGCCAATTTCATAATGTGGATCAGTTTGAACAATACCTTAGTCCTTCAGATGGTTTGATTATTTACATTGCACTTCAGGCACATCAAGGAAGGCAGTACAGTGACTGTCATGGGTGTTGTTCAGCGGCATGAGAATGTTTTGATGATTGTTCCTCCTCGGGAACGGGTATCGACTGGTTGTCAATGGGGCAAATTCCTTTTGCCAGGAAGTGTTGAAGGATTAATTATAGCTTGTAACGAGACCTCAAAGTTTGATGGAATACCACTTTGATAATTGAGTGCTAGGAAATGTTGCAGTCTTGATTAATACATTGTCTTTTTGCCATTGTAATTTTAAAATAGGCATCCATTATTTGTACTGAAGGATATTAAGAGGATTCCTTTTCCATTTATGAAGGTAGATTTAGGTTTGTTATTACATACTTTCAAGGATTGAACACTGTTCCCAGATAATTGGTGCAGAAAAAAGGACCTTGGAAGAACCTAAAGTATGTGTTCGTTAGGACCTCTTGGGGATTTGCAGGCTGTTTCTTCGGGCGTCAGTTGACAGATGTGCTCAGTGCTTTGTTGAGCATAAAATGTGTGACAGTCACCAGACTCCAGCACCATGAACAGAGTTTTGGTTCATTCGATTGACTTGCTATATTGGGATAATGTAATGTTTCAGTGGCTTGCTTGTCTTTATACCTTTTTAAGCATAGAGTATTTGCGATCATATTTTTTGTCAAACCGTGGGATTTCTGAAACTATTGAAACGCATTCCCTTTTTAAGATTGCTAAGTGCTTGCAAGTGTGCAAGGTGGCAATTACCTGATGTCTCTCGTAACTTTTGTAACTTTGTACTTTTTGGGTTATTTTTCAGAAGACGGACCTCTTTATCTGTTAATATTTTCAATTCATATGTCAATTTCAGTTCTTTAAAAGCATGGAGTATTTTTAATTAGTATCAAGTGTTCTAAAAGAAATTGTGAGGATTCTGGAGAGAGTTTTGAAAGATTCTCTTCTTGAATTTTCACAATGTTTTGTTACACATTGTGAGACTTCTAATTGCTTTGTCTTCATTTTTTTTGGAAATATAAACATCTTTACCTGTCTTATCATTTTCTATCTGCATCCAAAGAAGTTTTTTGTTCAAGGGAACTCTCAGTTTATGACAATAATGATTCAGTTTATTCTGGTATGAAAGATGTTTTAATCCCCCAAGAAATATAAATATGAATCCCCAGTTTTTTGGCAATGCTTTATCTTCCCTGTCCATATCTCAGAAACTGTTGCTAATTGGGAGATTTTGAGAATTGAGAAACCCGTTATGCTCCATTAGAGCTTGTTCTCTAGCACTCGAGCCCTGAGCTTTGACGGCTCAAAATCATAACCTGGGGCGTTGTTAATATATTCAATTTACTAATATTCATGTACTAAACAATAGCAGCATGGAAAATTTTAGGAGCAAAATTTAGCGCTAATTTTTGAGTTTTTTTTTCAAAAAAACTTTCGTCATTTTCCATTTTTTTCCAATATGATTAGTTCAAATTCCACAAGGTTAGCATTTTTTACTCTATAAATCGTTGAAATTATCCAAAAATGATATAAAATCCTTCGGAATTTGAACATTTAAAAAAAATTATCGTCTAACATTTTATGGTTGGAAAATTGATAATTAGTAAGATTTGCCAAGGTTTCTACACCTCAAAAAAATTTATGGATCCTTAAAATTTTCCATGTTTATGAGTTCAACTCCAATAGACATTGAGAAAGGCATTAGTCGCACACATCAAAACTATTTGTTTCATTACAAGATCAAATAAGAACCCATTTTAACTTGCCACTCGAAAACTTGTCCTTTTAACTTCCCCAAAAGATAACTAAGCTTTCATAAAATTTGATCTTGTGAACATGCCCGAAAATCAGTTCATACCTTTAATGCAGGTTGGCATCAGGTCTTTTCAAGTTAATTGGGAGTTGTTCCATTGAAAGTTTACATGTATGATACTAGTTGATCGACATTGCAAGTATTTCACAGTTGTTTCAGTACCATGTATGGGAGTAATTATGACCCCCTTCATAGCAGGCTTTCTGTATGAGGCTACACAAAAGAACACTACTGTAAAGACCCCCATGTTTTATGCTTAAATCAGTATCAAGTTTCAATTTCCCAGCTCTGATTAGGTTTACATATTCTAGGGCGCCTTGAAAGCTCATTTTGAAGGGAGGCAGCAACCTAAACTTGTCTATTGAAATATGACTAATAAATAAAATAATTTCATAGAGCTGTTCTCAAATCGAATTTTATTCAGGGTGAGGCGGCTGGATTATAAACTGGATGGACTAGAGTGACCTTCTTAGTCGATTTGATCTGAATATTCGAGTTAGGTAGGACATGGGAAATATAATAAACTTTGCCACTAGAATAATAGTGCATGTTACATTCCTATAAAAACAACCCAAACATCCCTATGAATTGCGACCAAAATTGCAAAATGTTTATGTGTTTGAAATACATTCAAAGCAAACATGCATAGCACCAGTGTTGTTTGACTTGTCTACGGCTCGTTCAGTCTTTCGAGTCTGGCCAAGTGATGTCTGAAAACAGTACTAGGCTCGGACTCTCTTAGCAGACCTGGGACTTGTTGAGAGTTACCAGTCTGCCCATACTTGGAAGACTTGGCTTAGGCTCCCCAGATGTGGCTCAGAATCTGCTCAAGCTCAGATTGAACAAAATGTGAGTTTTTATCTATTTGCCAAATTTTGGTCTTAAACTCAGTTTTGCCGAGTTGCTGACTTTCACTGAACCCCAGGTGCAGTTGCATTGCATTAAAGACTATGATAAAGTTTTACTATTTGCCAGTTTTCATAGCCTTATTAAACTCAGTTTTGCCGAGTTGCTGAATTTTACCGAGCACCAGCTGCAGTTGCGTAGCATTAAAGACGACGATAAATTTTCCGAGTACATGTACGTAAAATTATATGTTTTATAGGAGTAACGTTACATATATTTTTAGCTATGAGTTGCATTTTTGCATTTTCCTTTTAAAGTTTTGCACTTCGCTATTGAAGTTATAATTATTGCTTTCGAATGATATACCAGTAAACATGATTGATTTTTTTTAAATATTAGTTTATAAAACATTTTTACCTAGTTGGATGTGTGAAGAATTTAATGAAACGTATAAGCACGGTGCTTCGACATAAACTTGCTATGGATTGCAATTCCACCAAACTGAAAAAGAAACATGTGTAAGCACGGTTTACATTGCTTTATTTTGAAAGAAATAGATGTGAGAGTATGTATTGTTTTAATTTAAATATTAGTTTAGGTCGGTGGCCAGAGATGGCCAATGGGAAGTCTAAAGATGCCCATAAATTTCTCTTTAAGAATATAAGAAGATTTAAATTGATAATATCAGAATTAGTACTAAGAGGTTGTGAAGGTAGAAGCACTAGAATCTCATCTACAATTTGTTCATTAGTAACAATGTATTGAAGTTTTAATGTACCTTTCTAAACCATGTATTTGATGGAGTGATATTTCATTTAACAACATAACATATAATAGGTCTATTGTATATCCAGTTCATTACGGGTCCAATGAACTATCTACTAGGTAGCATTCACTTGATCTGATCCAAAATCTGACTTATTGTAGTTTCTTAATCGAGAAACTATTGGAGAAGTAATGGATTTTCAATCCATCATACACAACCTTTGCAACACATCAATTGTGTGCTTTTGTAGCAAAAGGAAAATCTCATCTATTCTTTGCCAAACCTCAAGAAAATAGTGCATAGGGCAAGTATTCAAACTCAAAAGTGAGCTCCCTCTTACACCAAACTATTTGTTGTTTCTTTCCAATAAGGAACACACCATAAACATAGAGAACCAATATCAATGGTTGGTTCTTCACAATATTGAAGTATAGGTTTGGAACGACTTTGCTCTTAGAGATACACAGTCTTTGAATATAGCTGTCAACTCTCGAATACCAAGCCTACAGGGCTTGCTTAAGCACATACAAGGCCTTCTTTAGTTTGCATACATGGGACTCCTTCCCATGCACTAGAAACCTTACCAACCAACTATATAGCTATCTAACCTCTCCAAGAGGTTGACTGTTGCTCAACAGTCCTGACTATAACTTGTTCGAGTATTTGAGACCTTTAACTAATATCTAAGGTCGACCTACAGTCTTCGACTACTCCCCAACAATCTTGACTATAACTATGCTCATGAATGTGTGCACTTTGCATGAGCTACAACAACCCTTGGTTGAGTCATGTACCTTCAATAATCGACATCTGAGTTTGGTATTTCTTCATGACTAATATGAGCTATGTACAATTGAGTGGTTTATCTGTAGCATGGCATAACTAAGCCATATACAACTACATAGCTAATTTGAACCATATACCAATATATAGCTAACTTGAGCCATATACTACTGTATGGTTAAACGATGTCTAAGCCATGTATCGCTGCATGACTTACTGGTGGCGATAACTCTTGAGTCATGTCCTACATGACTAACAGGTGGGAATTTTATCTATCTGCTACTACTCATGGAGAAACATCAATACTCCTCAATTAGAGGTGTTAGATCATGTTTTTGTTTTCCATTTTTTAATGCTTTTGTTTAAGTTTTGAAGCTTGGGGGTTTATTTATTATTCCTAGAAAATTTTGTTTCTTATGATAGTTTGAATCTTTTTTCTTTAACTTTCATGTTTATTTGATTTCTTAGTTTTATTTTTTAAAATTTTGGTTTGATTTCATAGTTGGAGGGCTTATAGAATGTTTATATGGATTAAAAGGTCTAAAAAATAACATAAAATCTTGATTAAGGTTCTTAAACCAAGTTTAAACCTTTATCATGAGTTTAATTTTTGAAAAACATTAAAGCAGACTTTCTTGTAGCGCAAGCCTGGAAAAATTGCACACATGCACTACAAGAAAGTTGCGCAGTTCAAAAAGTCATTATTTTTGGGTTAGATTTTTTGAAATTCTCACATATGAAGTGTCATTCATATTGCGTTGATGGATTTGATACGTGTTTCATCTAGAATTATCATTGTGACAGGTGTGAATACGTCAAAGAAATTATCACGAGGACGAGTCGTGGTGATTTGTTACAGAGTGATGGAATAATGATGGTTGAACATAATGAGACAAAGGCGCCTTGAATCTCGTATCCCCTGAAGTGCATGTAGAGCAGATGAAGTTCGTGGCGAAGAATCAGCAGTCTGTAATCAAATTTTGAAACATGGCGGAAAATTAGGGCTTTGAGGAGCGGTCATTTTGGAGTTATCGAAGTGGTCGGAGAAGATTGGGGAATGCAATTGGACACCTGACAGTCAAGAAAACACGATTCCAGCACCTGGATTAATCACTTTGACAGGTAGGCTGCGAATTGTTACCAAAGTTCATAAATTTGGGGTTTTTCAAAGTAGAGGACTAATGATAAAATTGATTGAAGATTATTAGTTTATAAACCTAATTCTTATTGAATGACGAATTCTCTGTCAATGGAATGAAAGTATTTATCAGTTTAAATGAGAGTTCAGTTTAGGGTTTTTAGGTTCCTCTATGCAGTATTGTTTGTCAGTTTATCAAGACTTGAAGATATTCAGAGTGTGTTTTATTGACAGAAGCTATTTGACAATTGTTCAAAATGAAAAGAAGTGGTAAGACTAATAGAGCAGAACCTTCAGACATGAGCTGGGTTCAAACCTTTCCAGATTGTGCAAAACTGTTTGCAGAAGCAAAGTGGTTAGTGTTTTTTGAAAGGATTGAAGGTTATCACTCAGAAGTCTCTTATAAATTTGCTCAATGTTTGGATAAGGATATAGTGTCTTTTGATACTTTGAAGTTTAAACTGACCAGGGAATTGTTAGCATAAGCAACATGAATTTTAGATGAGGGTGAATTCTGGTTTAAAAAAGTGCCTTTAAATTTTGATGCTCAGAGATATCTACTTCCTGATGTAGTAGTAGATTGGGGAAAGGGAGTACCTATTCAAAAGTTTAAACCAGAATGTATAGAGCCTATCAAAATCCTACAAAGCTATATCACTTGTGAAGGGAGATTTGCTTTTGTGTTTAAGTATCATTTAAGATTCCTTCAACATCTCAGTCATGAATCCAAAATGAATCTCCCATTCTTCTTCTTGAAAAGTTTACAGAAGATGTCAAGCAGGGTGAAAGAACATCAGGATCACACCAAACAATCAGTATTTCATCACGGGCTTATAAAACTTGTCATAAGCACTGTACTTCAGAAAAGAGAGAAGACATGGGAATATTTCTTATTTTGGTCTGGTTTCCAAACAGAGAAGGAAGAGCAGTCTCAGAAGAGACAGTTAGATAAAGGTCAGAATTTGATCAAGAAACTTAAAAAGAAAGTCTCAGTCAAGAATGAAGAGGGCGGCGAACTAGAAAAATCTCTGAACCAAGAAAATGAAAACATTGAAATTGAACAACAATTTAATATTGAAGAAAAGGAAGTTTCAAAGTCAGAAGAGAAGGAAATCGAGCCAGTAGAAGATGCTTTACCTACAGGATTAAATCAAGGTGTAAAGGAAGATGTAAAAGACCAGAAACAGATCCCTATTACAGTACTCTCTGAAGATGATGAAAAATCTTTATTTGATGAAGCTAGGGTTCATACTACTGATGAAGTTAGGGTTCATTCTAAACAAGAGATACATACCCATTCTGAAGAAGAGACAGTGTCACGAAGAAAGAAAATGAAAGTTGTTGAACTAGCTTTAGTTACACATCAAGGGAAAGCTTTGAAAATGTTAGGAGAGGTTGGAGCAGTTTGGAGGCCCAAGACAAGGCCAAAGAACAAACTCAAGTTAAATATGAAGAAGCTGCTATACCCTAAATTGGCTGAAAATAAGATTGCAATAATTGAAGATTCATCATCTCAGAAGAAATTAGAAGACAGTGAAGATGAAAACAAAAAGGTTGTGAAGGGTAAAAAACAAATAGTTTCAAAAGATAAACCAGTGTTCACTGATACCAAGATCTCGGAAATTTTCATGGAGGTTCGAGAGAAGATGATTCTAGAACAACATCAACATGATTTGAAGAGTTCTTGTATAGAGAAAGGAGAGGTGACTGAGAAATCAGTTAAGTGTAGTATTGAAGTTGAAGAGTATTCAGAAATTCCAATGACCTTGACAGAACATATGGAAGAAGATGAAGAAATTTTTAGGAAGCTAAAAATCCCTTGGATACCTGAAGGAGTGCAACTAGTGTTAGAAGGAAAATACATGGATTCTGAAAATGAAAATTTGCAAAGGAGTATCAAGCAATACAAGCATCAAATTGAGTACCTGCATAAAAGCAATGAAGGATTAGTGACTGCAAATAAAAGACTGAGAGAAGATCTGGAAGAAGTAAATAGTCACTATCAGGAGTTGATTTCAGTTTCTAAAGAAGCTTTAAAAAGAAAAAGACATACAGAGAACCAGTTTATAGAACTAAAGCAAACTATTAAGGAGCTGACATAGCATAATGAATAGTTGACAAGAATAGTTGCAGAATTGGAAGCAGATCACCAGAAGACCAGAAGGAAAGCCCAGGCTTTAGAGGGAATTGCTCTTTTAGCAGAGGCACCAAAAGATTTGTAAAAGTACTTTAAGAAGAGAAATTATTAGTTAGTTTGAAAAAGTTGTTTCATTTTTGTATAATGATAGTTTATATTGAACAATTCGATAGATGACCTAAAAGTAGTTTTGGATTAGTTATGTAACTGTTTTTGAAGAAACAAGATAAATGTAAGTCCGAGAAAGGACCAAGGGTTCGATTTTTGTTGCAAGGGGAGGCTATCAGGCTGTGATTTATGAGCTAAGTGTAAAACCTCTTGTGTTTTTGATGACTGGATTATGAAATATATGCAACTATATGCCCTTTTAGACTTTTGACTGGTTTCATTTCTAATTTGTGTTAATTACTCAGTTGGTATACTCATTTCCTGTTTAGGGGTTTTATGCTTGAAATGCTTGCTAACTGTGGGTGGAACTCAGTACTGTGTTTATTTTGTTTGGGTTATGGTTTATATGTTATGCATCTCAGTTCTTCAAATTCTCATAATTTAGTGTTTGCTCTGGTCTTATGAATTTTCTGCCCTCTTGTCTTCAAACTGTACAACCAAAACCCTAGAAAAACCTATTTTACTTAATTGTGTTTATTGAGATTGTGTTGGCTTGTTCTTTCGTAGTCTGAGAACAATTTCTGGCACTAACAAGAGGAATCATTTTGTACTACACCAACTTGTCTCGGAAGTACTCAATTTTTTTTTGTGTCCATAGACTTACAGTCCATCGTCCCGAATCTCTATTGTGTATTTTACTTGACTAAGTAAAATCTTCTCTAGTTTTGGCCACACCTCTAATCCTAAGAATTATGCTAAGATTCTTGAATAATGCAGTCTTATTCCTTCTGTATTTGAGCACCATGCAGATCTCCTTTTAGTAGGAGGTTCATCAACCAATTCTACCAGTTCTTTAGGAATTTAGTGAATTCGAGAACACTTTTGGATTCCCCCTTTGAACCTATGAATGGGGAGCAACAAAATTTGGGTCCTTCAACATGAGTCTCAAGCTCCTCTGTATCATATTGAATCTCATTTGACTGTTTGTATGCAATCTCTTCATGGAATGTCACAACCCTCCTTGCTTCAATGTGCCTTTTATCTAGTACGTATGTCCTGTAGGCTTTGGATTATTCGTTATAAGCAATAAGGTTTCCCTTCTTTCTGGATGGCTCCATCTTTGTCCTCTTCTCTATTAGGATCTGCCATCAGAATGACTCCATATTTAATACTTGTCATTCTCCACTTGTAGGTCATAGCATATGGTCTTTCCCTACAAACCAAATTTAGTCAAGTGATTAACACCTTGCTTAATCATGAACTTCAATCATTTCAATGCAATGCCAATAAGTCACACAGTCATGCAAACATTTTAACCAATGTTTAAGCATAATCTACATCCACATCTCATGGAGTGTTATGCAACACTATATGCTACTTACTCAATCATGACATGTACAACATGAGCTTTACTATTCGACAATAAAAGAAAACTATAACATATGTTCATCATGTTATACTATAACATACTTCCTAATTCTAGGATTACATATCTACATATAACTGTAATGAAATATATTAAAAAACATTCAAATATGATTTATAATAGTAATTGTTTTGTGGGATCCCTCTTGCGGAGATCATTGGAGTCCCTAGGCATTGTTTTTCTTTCTTCTTTGCATCTTAACTTGCAAATTTGGTTACATTCATGAGGTAGCAAATCTTTGCATGGGTGAAGGAAGTCTCATGTAGACTATAGTGAATTATTGCATGCATATATTTCTCTTTACCTCGAACTCATCAGTTCTATGTTCATCTTTGTTGTAAGAACAAGGTTTGCTTCTTTGGTGCACACACTCTTGCTTTGGATACACCCTTTCTTTTCATGCCACAACCTTTCGAAGTTAGGTTGCACCTATCGACCATTTATTGCAGCCAAGAATGTCTCCCATGAGGATGGGAGACCATCAATAGTGGTTTGAAGGAGATCTTCATCTACCACTTATCCAATACTATAAAGTTGATCTCTTATCCAGGAGATCTTTGTGAAGAAAGAGGCCATTGTCTCATCCTTCTCCATCTTCAAATTTAGGAGCTTATTCTCCAATGCCCTCTTTTGACTCAGAGCTTTCTTCTCATGGAGGTTTGACAATGTATTAAAACATTAATTTGCGGTCTTCAATGGTGTGATCACAAGCATCAAGTTGTCCTTCATGGAATAATAGACGATCCATTTGTATTTAGCTTGATTTTTCTTGTAATTGATGCACCCTGCATTAGAAGTGGGCTCCTCCACCACATTGAATACATAGCTATCCAAGTCATGTTCCTCTAGGATGTTCAAAATCCTCGCCTTCCAAGTGTTGAAATTTGAAGTGCCCTCAAGACAGTCTTTCGATCGTACAGATATCAATGCCATTGTCTTTAAAGCTTGTGTTCAACTTATTAGAATCTGCATAGGCTCAAGTTTGCTTGACAATACTTAGCTCCTTCACACCCTGAGCTTAATACCATGTTGAATTTTTGTGCAAATATGTTGAGCTTTGATCTTTAATTATTTAAGCACAAAGATACTGAATACTTGAATCAATAGGACAGTTAATCACATAAAACATTCAACCATAATACAGGATGTGCTACGGGGAAAACCCTCAAAACTACAAGGATGAAAAGCCCCATCAAATATTCAAAGTATAATTATAATAGATAACAAAGAATGTCTTTTGCAACAAAATATTGCTTTTTGCACCCCATCTGCAAGATAAGAGAATACCGAGCAATATAGAATAGAGATCAATCGGATGAACTTGGCAATGATTTCAATAAATTATATAACTTGTCAAATCAGTACCATGCAAGGAATAGTGAATCATGACATGGGGAATTAGCCTCCCACATAAACTATAATGAATTGCCTTTTTGGAGAATTGAGTTGTGCTTTGGTTTCTTCAATCCTTCATAACATAATGCGCAATGCCTTTCTTCTTTGACATTAAATAATTCTCTACTATCTTAAGAGTGAACTCACCTCATACCTCGATGTAGGATCACTTAGTATGCTAACTTTTTTTTGTTAAAAAAATACTATATTAACATAAGAAGCAAATTACATATCGATCAAACATAGTTTTGTTGGGCTTAGCCTCTCGACACTTGCACAGACTAATTCATTCTTCCATCCCCAGACTGTATCAGGTGGGTATACAAAAAAACCAGACCCTTCTTAACTACTCTACTTCCTATATGGAACACTAATCTATAAAAGCCTAGATGCATCGTTTAACCAAAAAAAAAGAAATGATTTGTCTGCATTGAAACTATACTTGGGCCTATCAATGCTCTGCGTCACCTCCGCTGAAGCCTTCTGTGTGCATGTCTTGTTTTGCTCCCATCTTCCCTTTCACTCCTAGATCAACTACCAACTTCTTTCCTTTAGCCTTACTGGTCTCTCCGCCATCACAATTCCGGGGAGGTGGGACATAAAATTTCAAACCCATTTTGTTGGCAATGAGATCAACCTTTCTTTGCATCAGGTGACAGTCTCGATGATGTTCTTTCTAGGGTTGAACCGGCTCCATATCGCCTCATCGCTTGTTTTCTCCCTCCATTATCACATGGGCCATGAGGTTCTTCATGACCCAATATGCCATCATTAAGCATTCATAGGTCGACACCCTCCCCGCTGTAGTTCCAGGGTCCATCACCCACTCTTCGACTTCCTCCTAGATCTCATCCATCGGGGCGGTCTTTAACCTATCCCATAGCTCCTTCTCTATTTCTTCAATATCATCGCAGACCACTGGTTGAATTTGATCGCGAAAGAAGGTAACAATAGTCTGAGCCAGTGTCTAAGCCCAAGTTATTCTTTCCCCCGCTCCCCTCGTATATCTACTGAATTCCCTTCTCCTCCCTCGACCTTGGGTAGCCAACAAGGGAGTAGTAGTAGTGCCTCCTTGCTTCCTCGATGACATCTTCTCTTGTTTGATTTTAAGCTAGGCAAGACTTGGGTTACGAGGAAGCACTTTGAGACTAAGTTAAACAACAAGTTCAGAATTGAGGAAAAATTTGGTATGAGAGGCCCCTATGCTCGTTTGGATTTATAGCAAGGTAGGCCATTATTACTAACATTGGATGGATCCTTACATCATTCGTTCTAACTTTCCATCGATCTGCTTTTGTAGTACTAGTCTCGATATTCTTCATAATTGGATTCCCAAACTCCTGATGCGAGAACAATATTGTATCCTTGTTGAATATCCCCATCAGGTGTAATAAGTGCCAATCTGTATCATGGACAAGGGTGGGAAGTCCTTTCCTTGTCCTTGCTTCAACGTTATTAGAAGAGGTGAGGTAAATCTGTCCCATTCACATGTGGGCGCGTGATGTGGCTAGGAGTCTCCTGCTCAACCCTTACCTCCCGTCCCATGACCTCATGATCATTGTTTTCTAGATGACGACATTGGTTTACCCAATGCACTCCTTTGAATGCCTGCAGCTGTCCTTCTCCCACACCCACATTATCCATGAGGTCAACAACTTTGTTAGCTTCCCTCCTAACATGGCCGAAGTGGGAAGCATGGTTCGTGGATAGTAGGGTCCCCAACGTTTCCATCCTTCTCAACAAACACCAGCTGGTTTCTACTCTCTCTACTTTATACCTCATGGACAATTTCCTGGCCATCTAGATGATGACTTGGGAGTCTCCTTCGACCATCACCGACAACCATCCAGATCTGGAAACCATCTTGAGACCTTGCATGAGGCTTTCTAACTCTGTTGTGTTGTTCGTCTCAAAACCAATAGAACCGTGGTAAACTTGGAGGATCGCCCTTGTGGAATCCCTACATACTCCCCAAACCCTGCCAAACCAGGATTTCCCTTCGATGCTCCATCAAAGTTGAGCTTGTAAGTTCCTTCTAGCGGTGGGGACCATGATTTTGGGATAATTGGATTGCAGATTGGAATTTTCTTTCGTAGCCCCCCTAAGTCATCTTTATTGATCCCACAACCTTCTGCTATTTGGGCTTCCAGTTCCGTGAGCTCCTTGTCCCTGTCCTCCCATTGATTATTCCGCATGATCTCCTAAATGTTGTGGGTTAGCCTCTTCCAAACTTCCTCTTCTATGGATTTCTCGTCTCGAAATATTCGACTGTTCCTCTCCTTCCATAAAACCCATGATATCATCCCTAGGAACATTTCCCATATCAAGTTGAGGATTGGGTTCTGAAACATTTTCATGTTCCATTCTTTGAGAGTCTGATCTGGTTGGCCTCTGACTCTATTAGTTCCACGAAAAATGGTTTCCCCCCAATCCCAAAGATTAGAGGAGAAGGGACATTCATCTAGGAGGTGATCAATTTATAGGGGACACTACGTTGGGCCCTCAAAACCCCTCTTCCTAATATTGTCACCTATTTGTGCTAGAAATTGTTTCTAAGGCCAGAGAAACAAGCCAACACACACTCAAATATAAAACTCAATAAAATTAAGATTTAGGGTTTTTGCAATGTGTTTTTGGTTGTGAACTTTGAAAACAGTCAGGGAATACATTCATAAGTAAGGAAACTACTAAATCATAAGCAATAGACAATGAAGATGCATGATATATCAAAAAAAAGATCCAACAGAAACAGTATTGAGGTTCAAACATAAATGATAGGCATTACCAGAATAAAAACATAGACCAGTCAATGAATCTATCAATTTAAGCCACTAAACAGATGAAAAATGAAGCCAATACAAACAACTGAAGAATACAGTCATATATATCTCATAGTTTCATCAACCACTGCATACAAGAGCTATGTACCTTACTCATAAACAAGTCTGAAAACCAACTGAGCTTCAAGACCTCCTGAAAGCTCCCAAAAATCGAACCCCCAAAATGTCTTTCTAACTCCTCTAAATAGTAATCTTCTACAAAATCAGTTAGGTCACTAACCCTAACTGTCTCCATCGACTTACTAAGGTAAAGTAAAAAGTACATTTTTACAAAATTACAAAATTGCTAAAAATAGCAAATCATTAACAAGAAATGTTTATCAAACAGATACACTAATTAAAGCATAACTGATTCAAAGCTCCTTCGCTGCTTCAGCAGGTAGTGCTATACCATCTAGGCTTTGAGCCTTTTTCTTTGCTCTTTTATTTTTCTTTTCCATATCAGCTATCTTCCTCTGAAGGTCTTCATTCTCCTGCTGTAAACTTTCAACTGTCTTCTCTATCTTTTTGCAGTGTCTGTCAGAAGTTCTTTTCCTGTTTAGCACCTCTTTAGAAACCTCTGATAGCTCCAGGAAATGATGATGGACATCTTGCAACTCCTCTATAAGCCCTTTGTTGACTTTAAATAACCTATCATTAGTCTCTTGTAAGTGTTTCATCTGCTGCTTGTATTTTTGAACACTTTCCTGCAGATTTTCTTCATCAAAACTAGGAATCTCAAGTATATTTACATCCTGCATTAGAAAGTCTGAAAAGTCAGTGGGAATACTAGGTTCTTTTAAAATTCCTGCTTGTCTGAGTATAGCTTCATCTTCTTCCTCCCACTCATAATTTTCAACAGGACATCTTTTTGCCTTTTCTTCTTGCTGCTGTTTTAAGAGTTTGTCTTTTATCTCAAAAATTATTTCAGATAATTTAGAAGCAGGCTGACTTGTCTCTTTTGCAGATTGTGACAATATTTTTAACACAGCAGGTTGAGGAGAAGAAGGTCTAACAACTGATTTTCCTTTGTTTTTGATGTCTATTTTACCAACTTTTGTTTCTTCACTTGAAGTAGTATCAATTAAAACAGTCTTTTGTTTGGAATCCAATTTAGGGTTAAGTATATTCTTCATATTCCATCTCAATTTATTGGTTGGCCTAGTTTTAGGCCTCCAATATGAAGTTACAGCCTTCTTTTTCTTCTTATGAGGTTTAGCTGCTTTGATGTCTGAGGTGAGGAATTCTTCACAAGCTCCATGCCTGCCTTCTGGTTCATCAATGGGCTGTGACTGCTCTTCTTCTAGTAGATATCCCTCATCATCTGAGGGGATGGTGAGTGGACTTCTTGGTTTAGTTTGAACTTCATCTTCAGGTATAGCAGCTTTTTCTTCAACAACAGTTTTAGTTTCTTCAGAATCTGCTGCTGGTACTGTGGGCTGTAGCAGCTGCTTTTGGTCTCCAAAGAGTGAATACTTGCCTTTACTACTTGCTGAAAATACTTTAGATTTAATCTCTTCTTCCATCTGCTCAGCTATTTTCTCAGTTTTGACCTCAAGCTTAGGTTTATGAACTAGCTTCTTCATCATCACAGTTCCTTTATCAGTTTGCCTCTTTGGCTGCTGTTCTTCCTTTTTGACATGAATACCAGACCAAAACAGAAAAAAGTCCCAAGTTCTTCCCTCATGCTGCAACACAGTACTGATGATTAGCTTGATCAATCCATGATGAAAAATAGACTGGGATGTGTGATCTTCATGCTGTTTAACCCTACTGGACATTTTCTGCAGGCTCTTTAAAAAGAAGAAAGGCAGGTTCATTTTTGAGACTCCCACCATATGTTGAAGGAATCTAAAATGATACTTGAATACATATCCATACCTACCCTCACAAGTCACATAACTCTGCAGTATCTTGATTGGCTCAACCCACTCCTTCCTGAAATTCTGAATAGGAATACCTTTATTCCAGTCAGGAGTCACATCAGGTAACATGTATCTCTGTGGTTCAAAATCAAAAGGTAATTTCTTGAACCAAGTCTCACCTTCATTACTAATCTCATTGGCCTTTGCAATTAATTCTACAGTCAATTTGAATTTGAGAGCATCAAATATGACCATATCATTTTTAAGACTTTGAGCAAATTTACATGACACTTGTGCATTATAGCCATCTATCTTCCTGAAGAAATTTAGCCAACCTGCCTACTGGAACAACTCAGCACAGTCAGGAAGCTGCTCAATCCAGGTTAAGTCAGTGGGCTCAGCCCTATTGACTTTACCACTCTTGCCATTCTTGCCCATCTTTTTCCTTCAGAAACTAGAAGCTGTCTGGTTTTAGGGTTCAGAGGATGCTTTATAAACTGGTTTTCTGTTTCTTCAAACTTCTTCACAATTTCCTGCACATTTCTGAACAGACTTGTTTATTTTAAAAAATAAAGTAAAACTTCTCAACAAGAGGACAATCTCACATCACCGAGGGCTTCCATATTGCTTTGCCCTAACAATACAAACTAGGTCTGTGTAGAGGTTAACTGTCAGCATGATTCATGAACATCTCTGCACAATAAAGGTATTTTATGAATGAACTCTGTTGTCACTTTGAGATTGATTGCAGAATGTTCATCTAACACTTATCTCTTTCAGCTCATCAAATCCCTGCAACTTCATCAGTTTCCAAAACAAAAAACTTCCACACATATCAATCTAGGTGCTGCTGCAAATTGGTATTCGGTTTCCTCTGTATTGTTAAAGAAATTAGGAATTCTGCACATTATTCAACTAGCCAAGGGATTTTCCTCGAACCCTGTGTATCAATGCCAACCTCATTTTTCAAAACCATTGACTTTGCATATGTGACAACAATTCACTGGCTTCTTAGTCTATTGAAGACCACCTGGTGTGAGGGGTGAATAAAACCAAAACATTATGCAATATGTGTACATGACGCTTCCTGTAGCATTAGTCTCAAAAATGGGGCTAGGTGTGCCAACAATCTTGATCAATCAACTCATTAAACCCAATGTTTATCAGTATCAGAGCTTTTGGTGTGAATTTGAGGGCTTAAACATTAACAGCTTTCACCTCAGATTATTTCGAACTTCAAAGACTGGATGCTTCAATCCTAGGGCTATTTTTTAATGCTCTGTTTCAACAAAACTCCTCAAAATGACTCAAACAACTATTTCTTTGGATAAGATCTTATTTAAAAGCATACTCCATCCTCTCCATCAATCAATTTTATAGAAAGAACTCCAACGGAAAAAACCCTAAATTGATGGACACTTCTTGGTAACCGAGAGATACCTGCTTTATGCTCTGCAATAGTTGATTTAAGTTCGATTCTGAGCTGTTAAATGCTTCTACTTGAGTGTACAGATGTCTTTCTATGATCACTTTGATTGGAGGTAACGAAATTGCAAAGCGCTAGTTTCCCTTCAGTCTTCAATACCTTGCTTCTATTTTGCAGCGACAGAATCCATCTTTTTAGCGGTTAAGTTTACTCCACGAACTTTCTTTTCCTCTGACAGTGCATGTGAAAGGTAAATCATGCCACATTAGACCGATATTTGCTGCTAACTGTCAAACCAACCCGCATTATGAGCAATGATGGCCATGATTTGTTTCACGACTTAAAACCACCTGGAATCGTGCTAAAACTGAAGCTAACACGTATCAAACAGATCACCATATGAGATTAGTCACCCACAAATTGAAATCATGACAAGAATTTGCTTGAAAATCGGAAAATAAGAGGGCGCGATATTCTTGTAGCGCGCCCTTTGTAATTTTCCGTTCCAGCGCTACAAGAATATCCTTGGTGCTATTTTTTCGCTCCTTTTCAGCTTTTTGATATTTTGTATAAGGTTTTAAAAGTTGCTTGAGTGAAGCAATGCTCAAAGTATGCCTTATGAATCCACTACTTGATCAAATGACTTTCAACCCTTTAACCAAAAAACAAATCTAAGGTTTAAAAATTCAAAATTTCTAAAGCAATCTCAAAATTTCAAATAAACACTAGACAAAACTTTCCAAAAGGAGGGCAAAATCAAAATTAAAGTCAATGAAAGCTTTGAAAGAAAATATAAATCAAACCAAAATTGGAGAAATCAAACCAAAATTGAAGAAAACATTTACTGACTTAACATCACCCATTATAAATCTTCTCTTTATTACCATCCAGTTGAAGGTGGCGGTATTTGGCCAAGGAATCATGATCCATATCTTTCTCCATATTTCCTCTTGATATTCCCCACCTTTGGTCTTTATGTTATAGTCCTCCTTTACAATGAAGACTCCTCTTGATGAGTACCCCAATCTTAACTTATCCTGGCCTTCTTGTCTTCATATGCATCTTTCATTGAGCATGTCCTGAAGTTATTTTGTCTCTTATGAAATTGTCAATTGTTCCCACCACTCCTAACCTTGCCAATTTATGTAGTCCCCATTAGTGTTTAGCTTAGACCATTACATGAATACTTTGATCCTCCCTTATCTTAATCCTCTTTCACTTATCTTCTGCCATCTGAGGTTGTCCTTAAGATTTGAGAATTGATTCCATGAATCATCCTAGAAATTTTCTTCCTAGCCATTTTTGACTTCCCAAAAGCTATGGTCCTGAACAAGACCTTTTTTTTTTGGGAATTCATCCATATATGTGAACCCAATTTCTCCTCACTGATTCAAACCAAGTCACTTACTGACTTTTCTTGGGCATACATCACATGCCACATCTTAGCCCAAG
Organism: Pseudotsuga menziesii; assembly: GCA_001517045.1. NCBI lineage: Eukaryota > Viridiplantae > Streptophyta > Pinopsida > Pinales > Pinaceae > Pseudotsuga > Pseudotsuga menziesii. The sequence continues at coordinate 589,492 of LPNX010123065.1, forward strand.
ACTTTTTCGTTTGGTTGCACCACCTCCACCATATTTTGGCTCCTAGGACCTCACTTGTAATCTCTAGATCCCTGATGCCAAGAACTCCCTTATCTTTTAGCTAACAGACCTTATCCCATCCTACCAAAGCTATTTTATATTTCTCTCTGCTTCGCCCCCATAGGAAAACCCATTGGATATTGCGAATTTCCTTGAGGATTGCCTTCAGAGATGCCAAAATTGGGAATAGATAAATTAGCATAGCTTGTAGGAGAGACTTTACCAGGACAATTCTATTCGGGAAGTTTAAAGGTCTTAAAGACCACCCCGTAAGCTCTTTCCTCATTCGACCAAGAAGATCTTGTCATGAAACCTTCCTAATGGTCCTTTCTGCCATAGGAACACCTAGATATTTTGACACGAGATATCCGAATGAATAACCTAGGGTGCGAATGATGTTCCTTTGAGTCACCCTTGGGGTGTTGAAGAATAAAATTTGAGATTTTTTTTGGATTTCCTTCTAGACCTGAAGCCTTAGAAAATAGAGTCAAACACTTCTTGAAATAACTTGCCTCTTGGACTGAAGGGTGCCCCATTAGCATGGTACCGTACACAAACTGTTGGTGAGTTTGTTTATCCAACCCCCTGTGGAGATTTAATCCACGAATTTCCCCACTAGACGATTGAGCCTGGATTAACTGGATAAGGTCCTCTGCCATGATGATGAACAAGAAAGGTGAAAGGGGGTCCCCTCGACAAATTCCCCAAATAGGATTCAAATTGCGAGTGGGTGAACCATTCATCAATATTGAAAAGAACGTGGATGATACCATGTTCACGACTCATTCTATCTAGTCTCTTCCAAAGGAAAAAGCTGTCAGGATTTCTCTCATATACTGCCAACTCAACTTGTCATAAGCTTTGGCTATGTCCAGCTTAACCAATAGGCCCGGTTTTTTGGTGATTTTTAGGGAGTGAATGGCTTCGTGGACAAGGATAATTCCATCCAATATTTGTCTGCCCTCAATAGACCCTGATTGCTTAGGGCCAATCGGGAAGGGGAGGATCATTTTTAATCTATTAGCAACCAATTTAAAGATTATTTTGTATAAGAAATTGCATAGAGCTATGGGTATGAACTTACTCGACGTGTCTGCTCCCTCCAAATTGGGGATGAGAGTCAGGAAAGTTGCATTGAAATCCCTTAGGACACCTGAGCTTAGCGCGATTCCTCAACGATTTTTCACACTTTCTGTTTTATGAGGTCCCAGAAGTAGTGGAAGAAGTTGGAAGTGAAACCAGCTGGCCCATGAGATTTTCCCAATGTCATTTGGTGCATTGCCTCCTTTACCTCTTGTAGTTATATAGGTTTTGTCAACATCTCATTGTGCTCTTGAGTGACCACCATTGGGGCGAGTCGAGTAATTTTATTAATGTCATGTTTCCTGTTTAATTGGTCCTCTGTCATGACATTTTTAAAATGTTTGACCAACTCTTCTTCTTTCTCCGCTCTTGTATCGACACACCATCCATTTTTCTTCCTTAGTTTATGAATCTTCGATCGCTGCCTGTTTTGTATCACCGTATTGTGGAAGAATTTCATGTTACGTTCTCCTTCCTAAAGCCATTGTTTCCTTGACTTTTGCTTCCAATATATTTCTTCATGTCGCTCCCTTGCAACAAGATGAGTGAGGAGGTATTTCTCTTGTTTTTTGAGGTCTTCCTCATACCCTTCCTCCATGCCTTTCCTTTGGATTCATTCTAGTTTTTCAATCATATTTTGTCCCAGAATATTTTTCCAAAGTCTTCTTTGGTCCATGTACGGATACGCTTTTAGGGACTTCAAATTCTACTGGAATTGGTACATCCCTGATCCTAGAGGGGGGACTAGTTCCTGCCACCATTTTTGGACCAGGGATTTGAAGTCTTTATGCTCAAAGCAAAATTGCTCAAATCTGAACAGTTTCCTGATTGGTTGATCTGACTAATTCCATTGCAGGAAAATTGACTAATGATTCAACCTAGCCGCCGGAAGGACACTAGTTGAAACCTCTCCTGCTTCTATGGAAATGTCCTCTATGCAATTAGAGTAAATTTCAATTTAAAATGGGCCTTCAAAAAAAATACAAATTTCATGTCATCATGTATTAGCCAATCAAAATGATTTAAAATTAAAAAAGGGAGCACCTCTTAAACAAATTTTTCATATAAATTTGGGGATAGGTATCATAAAAAAAACTACCTTTTTTGTTCGTATTTTTGACATATCTCCCTTTGTTTTTACTCAAATTTCGATTGAGAGAGCTCATTGGATGCAAAATTAAATTCTGCATCCAACGAGTACCCACTCGGCATACTTTTGACGGGCCCCGCTACCCCAAAAACAAGAAATACCTGAAAAAACGTGATGATGACATCATCATCACATTTTTTCAGGTATTTCTTGTTTTTGGAGTAGCGGGGCCGTCAAAAGTATGCTGAGTGGGTACTCGTTCATCATCACGTTTTTTCAGGTATTTCTTGTTTTCGGGGTAGCAGGGCCCGTCAAAAGTATGCCGAGTGGGTACTTGTTGGATGCAGAATTTAATTCCGCATCCAACGAGTTCTCCTGATCGGAATTTGAGTAAAAACACAGGGAGATATGTCGAAAATACGAACAAAAAAGTAGTTTTTTCTTTTCTTCCTCCAAAATTAATAAATATTATTTTATTATTTTAACTATTATTTTATTAATTTTCCTTAGGAGGCCCATTTTGAGTTGAAATTTCTTCTAATGACTAGAAATATGTCTATTCTAAAAGCTGTGTGGTGTTCCCCACCTCGTCGATTATTCCATGAAAACCATTCATTTCCACTTTCTATGTCTACTAGTTGACTTTGTTCCACAAATTCTCTAAACGATTCCTTGAATCTATCCAAACTCCTCCTCCCCCCTTTCTTTTCGTCCAGGTTTATTATCAGATTGAAGTCCCCACCCATTATCCATGGGTTACTCCTTACTTTCCTTTTTATCCATCTTAAGAACTCCAGAAAAGGGGGTTTCTAGGGGAACACACTTGGGCCATAGATGTTTGTTAGGGTTCCCTTTGTTCCTAAATCCAAAATCGTGAAATATGCTGTTAGAGAGAAACATGTAGCCCACCAATTTGTTAGGATAATTATTTTTGGGTGCCAGAGGATCGTGAGTCCTCCTGCTGTCCCGATAGAATCTATTGCCACTATCCCACACCCTTTCCAAATCCTTTGGCCCATCTTATCAAGTTTTTCAGATTTACACTTCGTCTCCTGGAGAAAAATAGGTGCTGATTTCTCCTTCTTGAGCTTCTTTGCCATAGTCTTAATCTTCCTGGGTTGGTTGCAACCCCATATATTCCATGAGATTGTCTTGATTAATTCACTCGATTAACTTCAGAGAAGGCCTCTACTATCATAGGCTATTATCATGACTCATTAAGCTTCAACCCTATCTCCACTATCCTTTGCTTGTTTGCCTTCCTACCTCTCCTCAAGTCCTCCTCATGATTTTTTCTTTTGTTCCCCTTCTGAGGATCCAATGCTATCCCGTGTTGTTGATGAGCCCTTGATTTGATGATCGCTTCCTGTAATCGCTCCAACTACTGCTGTGAGACATAATATTTCCCTTTTTCTCACATTCCTCCTCAATCTTGTCTAGATCTAATTCCACCAATTCCATATCCTCAACCCCATATTCATCCATGGAATCCATATGATATTTTGTCCCATGCTCATCAACCTCGTTATATTCCTTCCTACTCACTTGGGGTTTAATCATGGCATTTTCTACATCGAAAAGGAATGCATTAATAGTCAATCAACTACATCCATTCTTCATATTCCCAGTTTAGACTGATGGCTTCAGGTAACTCATTTGACAGATCGATATAGACAAAGATGCGGGAAAATGTAGTATACCGTTGTTGTTTGGTTTGTTCATATGCTTTCACAAATTCCCCCAACGTGTTCCCAATATCTTGGAGGATTTTGGGATCCCAGTACTCACACAACATGGAATACAAGCATATCCATACTAGGGAAACCATCATGTCTTTTTTATCTATATTTAATCTCTCCTTCCCTGGCCTTAGGTAAAGGCATGAAGAGAAGAAGAAATATGGTCCCCCTTCTAGGATCTGATCCCTCATGATTGAAAAGGATGATGATGAAGAACCCATTTGAACCTAGGTGCAGGTCATAATACCCTTTAGGGTTCCAAGTGATCTTGATCCATCTTACCAGATATCGTTCTTTCGTCCAGATCCTAATGAATTTTCCTATCAATGTTTTTTCCTTCTAGAGTTCAACTTTTTCACTTACCTTGTCTGATCGGGTATGAAGTACGAGAATCATATGGTATTGCGGGAAACACCCTCCCGTGCCCTTCTTTGATGATTGGGACGGGTCCCTCGAACCTCCGAACTCCTTGTTCTCCCCTTCTCTGCCATTTCGACCTTTGTCAAGCTTCGAGTTCGTCCTCATGTCGAGAGTGATGGATTAGGAGGGGGAGCGCCCCCCTCCATGAAATGTCTTTGCAGGGACCCAAAACTAACTGATAGTTGGTCAACAATACATATCGCCTGTGAGGGTTGACCCTCCAATCTCCTTCCAATCTTCCACAGGCCCAAAAACACTAGTGCCCCTCAGAAACCCCCCTAGTTAGTATGCTAACTTAAGTGTCATCATGCAATAGCGTTAACTCATGTGTCAAAAATTAAGTGTCATCAAGTTAGTTTGACTAAAGTGTCGTCATGAAAAAACACTTTAGTTAACCAGTTCCTTTTATTAACACATTACTTAACTATTCTTAACTGAAATCATATTGATTGATTTACTGAAGTGACCATTATGAGTTTTCCTTTAATTAACTGATGCATACATTGTTTCTTTAACTGAATCTTAACAATATTTAACTGAGGCATACATTGTTACTTCAACTGAATCTTTAACTAAGGAATGCATTGTTACTTTAGTTGAATATTTAACTTAAGCTTTTCCTGAGACATACATGGACACATATTGATTGAATTATAAATTGAAGTATAATAAATCGACAAATTTAATTTCTAACCTAAAAAACCCTAGAGTCGGCTACCTATGGACTGTTCTATATTTATAAGAATTGGAGGCTTAGTGATATTCTCCGACACCGGTATTGTCCCGAAGATGAGCCAAGGATGGCTCGAAATGTAGACACCAATATATCTCATACTGTAGAAACTCCAAAAGATGCCATCAACATCTATTGCAGATTCTTAGCCAAAACCATTTCTAACCGGTATGGAGCGGATATCCTGAGAAGTCTAAGAGGCATAGAGAATATCCGGATCAACAAAAGCAAGAATATTTCTCATTTATCATTTCTTAAAAAATGTAGAAACAATCAAATATTTCGACTTTTTCTAGGGTTTCACATGTCCTAATTATAAATTGAAATATAATAAATCGAAAAACCTAATTTCTAACCTAAAAAACCCTAGATTCGGCTACCTATGAAGTGTTCTATATTTATAAGAATTGGAGGCTTAATGATCTTCCCAGGCATTGGTATTGTCCTAAAGATGAGCCAAGGATGGCTTGAAACATAGACACCAATCTATCTCATACCTTAGAATCTCCAAAAGATGCTTTCAACCTCTACTGCGGGTTCTCAGCCAAAACCATTGCTAACCGGTATGGAGCAGATATCCTGAGAAGTCTAAGAAGCCTAGAGAAGATCCAGATCTCCAAAATCAATAAGATTGCTCTACTATCGTTTCTTAAAAAATGCAAAAACTATCAAATTATTCCAACTTCTGTTATGGTTTCACACGTCCTAATTATAAATTGAAATATAATAAACTGACAAACGTAATTTCTAACCTAAAAAACCCTAGAGTCGGCTACCTATGGACTGTTCTATATTTATAAGAATTGGAGGCTTAATGATCTTCTCAGGCATCGGTATTGTCCCGAAGATGAGTCAAGGATGGCTTGAAACGTAGACACCAATCTATCGCATACCACAGAATCTCCAAAAGATACCTTCAACCTCTACTGTGTATTCTTAGCCAAAACCATTGCTAATCGGTATGGAGCGAATCTCCAAAAGAATATTGCTCATATATCGTTTCTTAAAAGATGCAGAAACAATCAAATTATTCTGACTTTTGCTAGGGTTTCACACATCCTAATTATAAATTGAAATATAATAAATTGACAAACCTAATTTCTAACCTAAAAAACCCTAGAGTCGGCTACGTATGGACTGTTTTATATTTATAAGAATTGGAGGCTTAATGATCTTCTCAAGCATCGGTATTGTCCTGAAGATGAGCCAAGGATGGCTCGCAACCTAGACACCAATCTATCTCATACTGTAGAATCTCCAAAATATGCCATCAACCTCTACTGTGGATTCTCAGCCAAAACCATTGTTATTTTAATTGAAGATTTAACAATTCGAGTTCACTTTAGTAAACTGTAGTCTTCTCATAAGCAATTCAATTTCTCTTTGTTGTCTATGCATTTATCTTTTATCTCTTATCTTTTACTGCATGGTCAATATGTGCTAACTTCTATTATCTATCATATTGGCTTATACTAAGAATAATTATCAGATGCTGTGATCATATTATATTACTTCAGACCAAATGATCATATGCTAAAGTAATTCATTGTATAGGTGGCCAATCTCTAGAGGAGACTTAATAGCTTTATCCATATCGAATGACCAAGGTTAGTAATACATCACACAACATTATTTCTTCAACATGCAAAGAATTTACCTCTATAACTGGAGGTCCACCCCATTGGTACCTACTATAACTAGAGGTCCACATGATAATCTTGATTTGACACACTGCAAGTATGGAGCCTTGTCCAACAAGACTTTACAACATCATCACTTTGATATATCAAAGTATCCACCTCAACACATGACGATTAACCTTTTACAACTGAATGCTTAGTCAATCTTGAGTCCAACTCAAGAATTCTACTCCAAGTACTTGAGTCCAACTCAAGTTCCCTACCTCAACACATGAGGCCCAATCTTGACTTGGAGAATGACTCGTTATGTTGTACTTTTAACACTATCCATTATTCAGGGAATCCATGCACCTTTTTTCTAGTTATTATGAGACAATAGTTCCCTCCTTGAGTGTTTTTAGGGATGTGCACCTCACGCACATGCCTTTAGTTAGTTGCATGTGCCTTTGTTAATTGTAGTCAGTTTCTCCTAGTATGTAGGGAGATAAGACCACTTATGGTAGCCATAGGTTAGTTAACTCATCTTACAGAGAGTGCATGGCTATTTTGGCTCTAGTTAAGCATAAATAACATCTCATGCATTGCATGAGCAGTTCAAATTGCCTCCATAACCTATTTGATTGCCTTGCCTATTTGTACTTTGTAGATTCATTCATGGAAGGTTAATGTAATGCACCATTCTATCTTGTTATTGACTTCTTTTTTTTGTAATAATTAATGTTTAAATCATTTATTGCATGAATTTTTTAAATTGGTCATCTCTTTCACAATACTACTATGTTTCTTACTATCTAGATCTATGTGCTCAAATTCTACATGGTATCAAAGCTGCATGGGTGCTAAACAAGTTCCTATACTATTATTTTCAATGATCCAATCTTATTGAAGGTTGAAGGAGGTCCCATAAGCTTCACAACATAAATCCTATGAGTACATCTTCAAATCCACTGACAAGTTGAAAGATGCCTAGAATATTTGCAACATATGGCCTACAAGGACATATTCACATCCGTTGGATTTGCAAAAACCCTACCACAATGGGAGATGCACTGGTTTTGATCCAACACTCAGTCGAGGAAAACCTTTTTATAGGCCTAGAAGAAGAGGTGATCAATGATTTTTTAATATCCATTGGAGAACTTGTTCCAAATCAGGTTCTCATTAAAGAATACCTACATAATGTCTCTTAATACTTATGAGCTAGAGAACTTGTCCCAAATCAATTTCTTGTTGAAGAAGACCTCCATAATGTCTTTTCATACCATAGATCTACAACTTTTGCTCCTTCAATTCACCAAGTTCTCCACAAAAGATTTAAGGGGTTCCTCCATTTGAAACAAGGAGTGGTTAAGAACCATCATTGAAGCACTTTAGATTGTTGAGATCTCAATAGCTGGTTCACATGCATTCCAAGAGGAGTTCACAAAAGTTCGCTGGCATCTTTGCAAAGCCCTTCATCGAGAACCAGTTCACCAAGTAACGAATTGCCTTGAAATTGAAGGTTCTTTTTGAGAAGTCTCTTTATCCTTCTCATTTACATTCTCTTTTATGGTTTTTTTTCCATGTGGGTTTTCCCTCTTACTAGATTATAGAGAATATTTTGTACATGGGTACCTAGCAGGGCTGCAAATTGTTGGGACCCATTTTTTGTTTATTTCACATCGTTCAATTTTTTTTTTGGGGGAGGGGGGTTTAGAGCATAATAACCCTCTCCTCAGCTTCATTCTTCTACCTAGGGACTTAGGCTATGATATCATGAGTCTATTAGGACAAATCCCATTCAATTTGTCTCTCTAAGTCAACTTGGTGCTTCCTACTAAGCTCTAGGGTCCTAAAACATTCATATCTACTTTCTTTTGAACTCCTAAAGTGTTTTTTGGATTATGAGTGTGAATTCATTCAATTAGGGCTTATTTTTATTAATTTTAGGGTCTTAATTTGCAAGCTAGAGTTGTGGAGTGAATATAGGGAGTTTACTCCATTATTTAGGGATTCCATGCACCTCTTTTTTAGCTATTATGAGATGATAGTTCCCTCCTTGAGTGTTTTTAGGGATGTGCATCTCATGCAAGTTTTTTCAATTAGTTTCATGTGTATTATGTTAGTTGCAGCGAGCTTCTCCTAGCATGTAAGGAGCTAAGTCCGCTTAGGGTAGTCATGGGTTAGTTAACTCATATTAGAGAGTGCATGGCTATTTTGACTCTAGTTAAACTCAAGAAGCATCTCATGCATTGCATGAGAAATTCAAATTGCCTTCATGACCTATTTGAATTTATTTGCCTATTTATACCTTTTTAATATCATTCATTGAAACTTAATGTAATACAAGATTCTCTCTTGTTATTGACTTCTATCTTTTATGTAGATTAATTTTTAGCACATTTATTGCATGAGTTTGTTAAATTGTTGATTTCTTTCACAATATTGCTACGTTTCTTAGTAATCTAAATTTACATGCTCAAATTCTACATTTTTTGCTTAGTAACTTATGTGTTTGTATTTAAAATTTTGTATTAAAATAATGACCTTTTCTTTTCTCAACATCAAATTTTTTTTATTTCATTGAAAAAATATCAACTTTGCAAATGTTTAAAATTTTGTATTAATGACCTTTTCTTTTTTCAACATCAAAATGTTCAATTCATTAAAAAAAATCAAACTTCTTTTTATCAACTTTGCATTTGTCATGTTCAAGTACACAAGGTACTCCCAAAAGACTGAATACCAAGAACAACCACTCACACAAACAGATCACAGATCAACACATCGATGTTTTGACGTGGTTAAAAACCTGGAGAGGGAAACTGTCCACGGCCCAACCAAATAGATACTTGGAGCAATTTATTATGCAAAAGAAAGAAAGTTACAAATGAGCTTCTCATAATCGATCAACTAGCCAAGGACCCTCCATGCTCTTTAAATAGAGATCATGGACCAATCAGGTGTTAGGCCACATATCAAAGGTAGGTATGATTTAAGAGAAGTTGAACCGTCAGATCACTTTATGTCTAGAACATATCGTGATATATTACACACTTTCCCTAACAGGTATATTACACAAGTTGATCTTAACTAACTCGTAAGTGTCTAAATATCCTAACATCCCCCCTTAAGAACAACTTGGGATAGGATTGAAGGATTTACAAAAGTGACACTATTAGGAGAAGGAAGGAGGCATTAGAGCCTATCCCCTCTTAATGACACATTCCTGAACTCCTAACATAGATCGAAGTTTAGAAAACTTCGCTTCTGTAAGAGACTTGGTGAAGATGTCTGCAACTTGATTATTTGTAAGGCAATAGAGCACTTCAAGAACATGATCATGAACAAAATTTCTAATGAAGTGCATATGTAGCTCAATGTGTTTGCTGCGCTGATGTAGAACTAGATCTTTAGAAAGATTGATGGCATTTTGATTGTGACACCAAAGTGGAGTAGGATGTTGTTGCTCGAATCCAAACTTTGAAAGGATCTGTCGAAGCCATAAAGCTTCCTGATTGGCATTAACTACGGCTCGATATTCTGCTTCTGTTGAAGAAATGGCAAGAGCTTGTTGTTTCTTACAAGCCCAAGTGACAGGTCTAGATCCCATACTGAAAACATAACCTGCAATAGACTTTCAATCATTAGGATCGCTGACCCAATCTGAATCAGTGAAACCAACCAACGAAGGTGTCCCCCTTGTACTGTAATGAATCCCAAACTGAATTGTACCTCGAATATATCGAAGTATCCTTTTTGCTGCTTTCCAGTGACTTTCATTAGGCGTTTGCATATAACGGGAAACAAGACCAACGACAAAGGAAAGGCCAAGACGGGAATGAGTCAAGTATAAGAGACTACCAACAAGCTGACGATACAAGCCTGGCATCTACTTCAGGGGAAGTACAAGTGGCAGAAAGTTGGATTCCATACTAGAAGGGAGAAGGGGCTGGTTTACAATATTCCATGTGAAAGCAATGAAGAATGTCACAAGAATATTTAGATTGGTAAAGGAAGATTCCTTCTTTGGTTTGCAAAGCTTGGAGACAAAGAAAATAATGCAAATGTCCTAAGTCTGAAATTTCAAAATTTTGTTTAAGACTGGATTTCACATGGGTTAAAAGCTAAGGGTCACTACTGGTAAGGATAAGATCATCAACATAAAGAACAAGTATGATGAGATGGTTTCCTACTTTCTTGGTATAGACATTGGGGTCAGAATGGCATCTAGAAAAACTAGTGTGAAGGAGAAAGCTATCCATTTTGGCATACCAAGCTCTAGGAGCTTGCTTAAGGCCATATAAGGATTTCTTAAGGTGACAAACAAGGCTAGAGTTATTCTGAACATATTCAGGAGGTTGTTCCATGTAAATTTCCTCCTGTAAATCACAATGTAAGAATGCAGACTTGACATCCATTTGATGGACTTTCCATTTATGTAAGGCTGCAAGGGAAAGAACAAGGTGGATGGAGTTCATTTTTGCGACAGGGGAAAATGTTTCATTGTAGTCAATCCCTTCAACTTGGGAAAAACCTTTGGCAACTAACCTCGCCTTAAGTCTTTCACCACTTCCATCAGATGCATACTTAGTTCTATAGACCCATTTACATATGACAAGTTTTCTTCCTTGGAAGAGGTAGAAGATCCCAAGTATCATTCGCCATTAAGGAATGATATTCTTCATCCATAGCTGCATCCCAATCTGGTTTTCCTGAATCTTTTGCAAAGGTTTCTGGATCATGATTCTCGGAAACTTGATCCAAAAGGGAAGAGCCTCGTTGAAACTGAGAACATGTTCGATGTTGATCTCTAGGATCACTGACAAGATCACCAGTTGCTTCACATGTTGAACAGACCCATAGATGAAGCAATGGTGATGGTGGAATTGGAGGAACATGAGTAGGCGGAGGTGGATTTTCATCCTCACTATCATCATCAGAAACTGGAGTTGGAAACCTATCGAGGAAGTTGGAAGGAGAAGAAGGCACAATCACTGAATCAAGCATGCAGGCCAAAGATGGCACAACCGCTGAGTTAGGCTCGTAGGCCAAGATATTTTCATCAAATTTAACATCTCTTCTAATGATTACATCATTTGAATTTGGTTGAAGAAGTCTATAATCTTTTACATCTTCAGAATATCCAACAAATATGTACTTTTCACTTTTAGGCTGCAATGCTTTCCTTTTTTTATTCGGAACGTGAGCCCATGCTTCACTACCAAACACACGGAAATGACTTACATCTTGTTTAATTTTACTCCATGCTTCTTCCGGTGTTATACCTTGTAAAGCTTTAGTGGAGTGCGATTAACTGTTTAATTTGCACAATTTATGGCCTCATCTCAAAATTGAAGACTTAGTCCCTTAGATTGGATCATACAATTAGCCATTTCTTTTAAAGTGCGGTTCTTCCGTTCAGATACACCATTTTGTTGTGATGTATATGGAACAATGTCTTGTTTTTGGATTCCTTGTTCAGTGCAGAAAGTAGTGAACTTTTTGTTAACATATTCTCCTCCATTGTCGGATCTTAACTTAATGATTTGATGACCAAATTGTTTTTCAACAAGGGCCTTGTAGGCCAAGAACATGTTAAATACTTCGCTCTTATGTTTTAGGAAATAAATCCAAGTGCGTCTGGAGTAATCATCAATGAAAATGAAGAAATATTTGAAACAAGAAAAGGAAGCAGATGGAAGAGGACCACACAAGTCACTATGCACAAGCTCCACTGGGAACCAAGGCATGCCAAGAGGCACGCTTGTCAAAACTATCCCGATGATGTTTTTCGAGTACACAACTGAAACAAATACCATCCCTGCAAGATACCATCTAAAGACCTGTCACCATATTTTCTTTACATAGTTGTTGCAATGAGCGATAATTTAAGTGACCAAATCGCTCATGCCAAAGTTTGCTCAAGTTATCACTATAAGCAACAAAAACTGAAGGAAAAGGTGATGACCTAAAGTTGTTAAATTTCTACAACCTGGTAATATCATCAACAATTCCGGTAGCTAGGACATGTTGAGGATCTTTAAAATCCTTGATTGCAACTTGGTGAGGTGTAAACATTACCGTTTTTCCTTCACCAGAATGAGTGATTCTATAGACTGACAAAAAATTGCAGGAAATTCTTGGAACACATAGTACATCACTAAAATGACCATTTTCTACTGGAACTGTTTCAGATCCTACAACACTTAGAGATCTATCATCACCAACAAATATTTGTTTGGTGTTACATTCATGCATAGTAGAAAACATGGCTTGATCCTTAGCCATATGATAAGATTCTCCAGAATCAATGAGCCATTCATTTGAAGTAGAAGAAGAAGATGCAGTATAAGAATAACCAGAAGCACAAAATGCATGTCCATGAGATGTAGATTCTGAAGACGAATCTAGGCTGATGTGGTGCTTCTTCATTGCTGCTTCCAAGGCTGCCATATTCTTGAAACACTTAGATTCATCATGATTATATTTCCCACAAAAATTACAATGACGCTCAGTCTTCTTTCCTTTTGGCTTGGATCCTTTGTCATTTCTTAAAGAAGGAGCTGACTGAGAGGGTTTGGAACCATTGTTTGGCTTATTATTGGGGAAATTTTGTTTCGTGGGAGGCTTGGACTTTTATTTCTGTTGGGACAATAAGGATTTCCAAGATGTATCTGCATTGTTAATTATTCCAAAATGAATGAGCTTATCTTGCTTTCTAATTAAGGGATCACAAAATGATTCAAGAATAGGCTCTTGATAGCTAGCTGCAGTCAAGGATTCTTTCCTTGAGTAAAATGTAGATACAAAAACAGAATATGTAGGTCCAAGTTTGAAAAGAATATGATAAATACATTGTTTTTCTTCTCTCTTAATCTTGCATTTTTCACATAAGAGTTTAAGAGTTTTGTACTTAGATAAATAATCTTGAATGCATGAAAAATCACTTGGATTCAAAGAAATCAACTCATTCTCAAGTTGAAAACCTCGAATTTCATTGTGTTTACCAAACACATATTCCAACTTGTCCTAAGCTTTATCAAGTTCATCAATCCCAGATATGTGAAATCGCAAATCAGTAGAGATTGACATCCCAATCAATCCACGAGCTTCATCACATCTATTTTCCCATTTTATTTTCTTATCATCATCAATGTGTTCTGTTTCTTTCCCCGAGGTAATTATGAAAAGTCCCCTACTTTGTAGAACATCCTCCATACGATATTTCCATGAGAAATAGTTAGAACTGGTAAGTAGAATATCACAAGGGGAAACCATACTGTAAAATAATGGCTGAAATAACAGAAACTAACTGTCTGGATGCAAAAAGCTCAAAAAATTAGGCTATTTAAAAAAATGGCACTGAAAACTGATTCTGGATGATGAACTTATGCTTGATCAAAGAAAATGTTGAAGATGTCCCCAATAGTGACGTGGCAGATATTAACTTGACTAACTAAAAAAAAGAACCCCCTTGTTCCCAAAAAGAACTTTTGACAATCACTTACAGGAAAGTTGCTTTTAAGTGAATCACTTTTGTAAAATAAGTGATGTTCATGTTCGGGTACACAGGGTACTCCCAAAAGACCGAACACCAAGAACAACCACTCACACAAACAGATCATAGATCAACACATCGATGTTTTGATGTGGTTAAAACCCTCGAGAGGGAAACAGTCCACGGCCCTAGCCGAATAGCTAGTTGGAGCAATTTATTATGCAAAAGAAAGAAAGTTACAAATGAGCTTCTCATAATCGATCAACTAGCCAATGACCCTCCAAGCTCTTTAAATAGAGATCATGGACCATTCGGGTGTTAAACCACGGATCAAAGGTAGGTATGACCTAAGAGAAGTTGAACCGTCGGATCACTTTATGTCTAGAACAAATTGTGACCGTCGATTTAGAATATTTACAAATGCATACTAAAGAAACACACTTTCCCTAATAGATATATTATACAAGTTAATCTTAACTAACTCCTAAATGTCTAAATATCCTAACATGTCATGTTCTGTTCATTTTGTTATTTGTTTCCAATAAAATATAACTTATCCCATCTTTCCAAATCCAACTATGTGATCACTCTTATATTTGAACCACTTTTTCGACTCAAACTTTCTATCAACGCTCTAATCCCATTTCTTATAAACATGATATTTCATAAATAACCTTGTAGCTTAAATACCAATTATTAAATTTCAATGAGATTAATGTTTTAAGGTCATGTTCAGTATTTTTAATATTAATAATATATCGGGAGTTTTGTGACTGGTCTAGATAAGTATTACAATCAATCAATAAATAAAGATAAGTATTAGAAGAGAAATATAAATATAGAATATAATATGCTTATGTCATAAATTTGCACTTCATTATTCTTTTCATGATTACTAGTTAAAAATTAATTTATATCATGGGTACAATTTATTGTTATACCTTAATATAGAGGATGCATATGGTATAATGGGTTACACAATTGCCTTAGATTCCTTTCTCTTTTTCCCAAAGGCCAAATATTTCTATGGAAAAAACATTTTTATTCTTATTGTGTATGTACGCTTTTTTTCATTTAAATTTAGTTTATAAATAATATAAAATTAAATTTATGTATAGTGAAATAATAAATAAAGATAAAATAATCTAATTGTAGAAAAACTAAAATGAAGTTTGTGTGAGTGAATTGACTTGACCATGGGATGAGTTATTATAGAGTATAGAGCACCACAATGATCACTTTTAAACTATTTTTCACAACTTCTTGTTATGTGTATTTGGAAAATTCACCTTCTCATTGTGCCTAAGTTATAATTTAATATTTTGTGCATTTAACCTTTCACTTAATCACTGTTCACATTCAACCTTTCACTTAATCATTCAACCTTTCACTTAATCACTGTTCACATTCAAGCTTTCACATTCTCTTAGTTTGTCTTTGGATGTTCTTGCATTAATTTCCCCTTGGAATAGAAGAAAGCATGTCCTTATTTTATTCCTTCAGACATTCACTACAATCATTTTTGTCTTTGGGAAAAATTTCCCATACTATTATTTAGAAATCCAAGTGTTATGTTTCTCTAATTTGTTTTCTACTTAACCAAGTTTTGCTTATACTCTATGACTTGAGTCACGAATCCTTTCTCTTCTAGGTCCTCTATCTCTTTCATCTACTTCTTAGGCACATGCCTTTGTGAATATGATTCCCCAATTTCCTCAACCAAACCAAAATATGGTTCCACTATTTTGACTTGCATCTAATGAAACATCTCAAAAGATTTCCCAACCTTTGATTTCTCACTTCTATTCGTCCATTAGTCTAAGGGTGATATGATGAACTATAGTGCAACTTCATCCCTAGTATCTTCCACATTGTTCCTTAGAAATGACTTAGGAATCTCATATTTTGGTTTTATGTGATCATACTTAGTAAATCATGTAAATGGACGTCCTTAAAAAAAGATTCAAGTAATAAATTACATTGCAACTCTTCGTGTAAGGTAAGAAATGCACAATCATTGAAAAACCTATCGATGACAATAAGCACTATACCAAATCCTGGTTGGGTTCTTGATAATCCAAATACAAAATCCATGGATATATATTTACAAGGAATCTTTGGCATGTCTAGTGGCATATGCAATCTTATATTATGACTCATTCCTTACTGGTATTAAGTTATTACTAAGAGGGGTGGGGGGGTGAATTAGTAATAGTGCATATATATATTTTATTCAACTATGCCATATTTTCATCAAATAAAACTTCTTCAAGAGAAATGATAACAACCACAACAATACACATATATATGAAATATAATTGTATAGCTATAAATATGTGTATAATTACATCAATGGGAGATAACAATCTCCAAACATGAGCACCAACTCATTTAAGGTGTTAACCTGATCCCAAGTACAATATGCAGGATACTAGCACCGACCTACAACAACCTCTATCTGCACAAGCACCAACTCACGATCTTCAAGCACCAACTTGAACAAATATCAGTCTGTCGCGCAAACTGTGACTCGCAACTTCAAGCTTCATTCTGTGGAAAATTGCACTCTTATGTTGTGGAAGTTACAACTTTCATTTTTTCTCCAACACCGACTAGAAGGAGCCTATAGCCCCCTGAGTTTTATTTGCACCAATAGAAAGGATGCTGCTGCACCTTGATTATATTTTCCAGCACCAACTAGAAGGAGGCTACGACCCCCTGCTCCTTGCCCCGCCCGACCTCCTTTATATGAAATATGACTGTATAGAAGAAACTGTGAAAATACAGAATTACCTTGTATTCACAATCCACAAATGCTGCATCTTCTTATATCCGTGTATGCATATCTGCATCTAAATAGACATTTTACCAAAATCATAATGTGCAAAAATGTGTGCGATATGCGTCTTCCATATAAATAGTTTCCAAGCTCAGTCACACTTGCTGTTCTGCGATTTACGTCTTTATATCAGAGATACGTGTCTCTTCCATCTCAACCACTTCATCTACACTGTGGTGTGCATATTTTTCTGAGCAGGAAATTCAGGTATCTTCTTTTTTGTAAATTAGTGATCTGCATCTTTTGCTGAGCATAAACTTCACACATCCAAATACAGGTATCTTCTTCTGCATCTTTTGTTGAGCATAAATTTTGCACATCCAAATATAGGTATATTTAGTGCACTTCTTTATTGTTCATCTTTGAATTATTTGCGCACTACGACTCCACTATATAAAGATATTCATTGTGATCAACGAGCCATTGATATCCCAAAATTTTTGAAGCTTGTCTAACCAGTTATCTTTCGATCTTCATTTTCTACAAGATGACTTCACCTCATCCATCTCTATATTATTTATAATCTTCTTGATTCAAGAGATGTGTCTACTTGGTGAAGTCCTTTAACTTTGGATGACGTCCCACTGAATTGCATCTTCAACAAGTTAGGATTTGTGTTGGTGTGCCGCTTGCTGCAATTCAACTATGTGTAGTGTATGCTGCACATGTGGCAACATCCTTGTGGGAATTTTGCACAAATTGGTTTAAAACTTTGTACTACTTACCATATTCCTTGTGGGACTTTTACACACAAATTTGTTTTTCTTTAATCATTAGTATCCCAAATAATATTTGCACATTTTGTGTTATTTTCAATGTTCTTCTATGTGTATGATTATGTTCTTTCATGTGGATTTTGGTCCATTATTAACGCCCACACATACTTCTGATCAATGCTCGCACATATGACTTCCGATCCTTGATCTTTTGACATTAGTGATAACACATCTGACCTTTGAGATTTGATCAACGTCCACATATTCTTCTGATCTTTTTTCCTTTGAAATCAATGATAATCCAATATTTGATCTTTTGACATCAATGACAATGCATTCAACAATATCCCCCTTTGTCATTGATGTCAACACATATAGGCTCCCCCTATAAATGCTCCCCCTTTCATTGGGATGGTTCTTCCTTTCTCAGCTTCTCTCCCACTTTGACATCAATGGCAAAGGGACCTTTTGCTTTGCTATCTCCCCCCTGGATTTGTGCTCATTGCTCCAAGGATGCCAGGTCATTGATGATCCGAGGAGCTGAATTTTTTTGCCTCAACTTGTGAGGAATATATTATTCCTAGTTTCATTCTTAGATACTCAAATGCTTCTCTAAGGAAGTGGTTTTGTGAATATGTATGCAATTTTTTCTTTTTCGTCAACATATTCCAACTTGATTGCATCCTTAGCTACTTGTTCGCTTACAAAATGATATAAATAGGAATGTGTTTTTTTTTGAGTGCATCACCAGATTATTTGAGATACTGATGGGACTCGTATTGTCATAGAAAACCAAAATGGGATGATCATATTCTACTATGATCCTTTAGTGTCTTCCTCATCCATAACACTTGTGAGTAACATGCTATTGCCGCAATGTATTTCGCTTCTGTAGTTGATAGCGATACTGAGGATTGTTTCTTGCTTAGCCAAGAATCTAAGCATTTTTCTAGGAATAATGAAGCTCCATTAGTGCTCTTTCAATTGTCAATGCTTCCTGCCCAGTTTGTGTATGTATAAGATTCTAATGTCAGTTTGCTGCTATGTGGATACCATAAACCAAAATCTAGAGTTCCGTTTAGATATTTGAAAATTCTCTTTATTGCCTAAACATGCGTTCTTTTGGAACAACTTGAAATATTGCAACTAGGACTACCACCTGCATTATATTGGGTCTTGAGGAAGTCACATACAACAAAATTCCAATCATTGATCTATAGAGTTTTTGATATACCTCATTTGCTTCAATATCCTTGCTTAGTTTGCAACCAGTGATCATAGGGGTACACACTAGTTTACATTCTTCCATATTGAATCTTTTAAGCATTTCATTTATATACTTAGGATGGGAAATGGATTTGCCATCTTTCAATTGAGATATTTGTAATCCCAAAAATAATGATAATTCTACGAGCAAGGACGTTTCAAATTCTTTTTGCAATATTCATAGCAAATCTTTGACTAAGGATATCATTACTACTTCCAAAAATGATGTCATACACATATACCTTAATCATACTTATGTATTCACCTTCGAATGTTATGTATTTTTGTCAACATGGCCCTTCTTGAAACCATGTTGTTGCAGATACTTATCTAACCTAGAATACCAGGCTCTTGGTGGTTGTTTCAATTCATACAGTGTTTTTTTCAACTTGTAGACATAGTCCTTATTGTATGATAGAGAGTATACTTTGGGTTGTTTTATGTACACTTCTTCTTCTAGTTCTCCATTTAAAAAGGTTGATTTAACATCCATATGATATACAATAATATTATTTGATCAATCATAGGATAAAAATGTTCTAATTACTTCCATTATGGCTACCGGAGCAAAGGTTTCTTCAAAGTTAATTCATTCAATACGTGTGTATGCCTTGCAGTCTAGTCTAGCTTTGTTCCTTACAACATTACCTTCTTCATTCAATTTATTTTAAAAAAACCCATTTTTTTCCTATAACATTTTTGTCTTTGGGTCATGGAACTAGTTTCCATGTTTGATTCTTATGCATGTGATTTAGCTCTTCCTTCATAGCCTTGATCTAGTGCTCATCAATTTTGGATTCGTTAAAATTATTTGGTTCTATATGAGACAATAGTGAGAGATGTACCTGTTTGATGTTGTTAGTCAAGAGTTTTCTCCTGGTTTCTACGCCAACATTCTTATCTCTTATGATCAGATCTTTAGAGTGATTCTTTTGAACAAATCTAGAAGGAGTCTTTGTATCCATTTGATTTGCATCCTTTTCTTCAGGCATATTTTCCTACCGTTCGATCATTCTCTTTTCATTTTATGTAGGTTCTGTAATTTGTTCAGGAAAGGGTTGATTATCGTCTTCTGAATTGCTATATTTTAATTATTCATCTATTTTTACGTCTGGGACTCTCGAATATCTTCTTTAACCTAAGATTATAGCATATATATGCCTTACTTCTGACAACATAACCCTAAAAATACCTTCATCCAATATTGAATCAAATTTTCCAAGATTGTCTTCATTTCTCTTTATATAACATTTACTTCAAAAAATATTAACAGAGGTTGGTATTCCTTTCTAGAGTTTATATGGAGCCATTTTCATACCTATTATGATTTGTGCTCTATTTAAAATGTGAACAACTGTGCGAACTACCTAAGTCCGGAAAATATCAGAAAGCTTGGAATCATTGAGTAAGGTTCTGGCCAATTCTTGCACAATCCAGTTTTTTCTTTCAGCTAACGCATTATGTTGTGGTGTTTTGGATGCTGAAAATTGTCTCTTTATCCCATGTTGTTTGCAATTGTCCTCAAATTCATTTGAGATGAATTCTCCACCATTGTCTGATATTAGCCATTTAATTTTTTGATCTGTTTCATTTTCTAGAATTTTTTAGAGAAATTTGAAACACTCAAACATTTCAGATTTTTTATTGAGGAAGAAAACCCATGTTATTCTGGTGAAATCATCTATGAAAAGTGAAAAGTAGCGTTCACCTTTTAACCCTTTTATTCTAGTGGGACCCATAGATCCGTATGAAATAACTCTAGTAGTCTTGATGTAGATTGCTCCTTACCCTTGAAATTGAATCTGGTTTGTTTTCCATGTTGACAGCGTTTGCAAACTACCTGTAGAGGCCTTATAATTCTTAGATGTCTCACACTACTTATATCTTGCTTATTCTGACAAGATTGTCGAAATTTATATGTCCCAATCTCCTGTTCCAGAGCTAGAGTTCATCTACTTGTCCTATGAAATGTCTTTCATTTTTTTCATCAAGAATGTAAACATTGTTAGAGCTTCTGGTTGCAGCAACTACCAAACTGCCAATGTATTTGTCTTTTATCTTGCATTTTTTTGAATCAAATGTAAGAGTATGTCCTTGCTCACACATTTGACTCACAATGAGAAGATTATGTTTCATATTCTCGACCAACAAGACATTATCTGCTTTAGTTTGTTGATTTCTAAGAGTGACCATTCCTTTACGTATAAATTTTTCTAAGACATTGTCCTCAAAGTAGACATTTCCTCCACTTTCTTTTTGAGGCTTAAAAATCTCCTTTGTCTCTTGTAATATTCTTAGATCACCCACTATCAATGTACTGATCACCTTTCTTGTTCTGCACATGTAAATCCAGTTTGCATCCTTCATGCCTTGATTGAACAAGCTTATTCTGCCATACTTTCTTTGAAGTTTGTGTGCTCTCATTCGTCCTTGGCAGTGGACATTTTACTCTCGCAATATTTGGTCAAGTTCCCGTGGTTACCACATTATTGGCATTCATATTCTGCACTTAAGGGTATGAAAGGATTTGAATTCCCTTTATGTACTTTAGAATTTACTTTAGTATCATTTCTTTTGTATGCAAATTTTCTTTCCTTAGCATAGCTTCTCAATTGAGCTATACAGTCTACTGCCTTATGACCAACATTTCTACAACAAAAATAATTTCCTAAACAAATAGTCTGATACCTTGGGGGTCAAGAGATTCCAGGTTGCACGTGTTCGACGTACTGTGAAGAGGAGGTATTTCTTTCACAATCCTGTTTCCCTTTTGGTATAAACCCCTTGACTACATTCACATAGCTTTCGAAGTTTGTTTCTATATCTTCAAGTGGTCTTCTGTAGCCGTTTGAGTCTTTTGATTCCGTGCTGAAATTTTTCCAAGAATTCAATTGGTCGTTTTTCTTGAGTAGTTCTTCCTTTAGATGAATGACTTCTTCTTCTAGTTTTTCATACTTTTCTTCCTAATGTGATAATTTTTCCATTAATTCCAACATGAACTTCCTTGTTTCTTCAACTTTTTATTTATGTTATGCAAGTTGGTCTTTTAGAGCCTTATTTTTCTTCCTAGACTTGTTTGATTCTTCCAGAGCACTGATCAATTCTCCTTCAAAGTCCACTTCTGCAAACTCTTCCTCTTCATGTGCTTCCTCCATGTCTTCAGGAAATATTTCCAATTTCGTTATTTCTACACTGGATATTTTCTTCTAGATTTTAGTCTATGCAATACCCCCAATTTGACCCTTCTAATGTATTCAATTAAATTATGTAAATGATGTAAATATGCTAGCTTGGATTCCTAGTGCATAGCTCAAGGACAAGGCTCGACTAGTGAATGGATAGGCATATGTGATGTAAATATTGCTATTTGGACTGTATGGTTGGCTTGTCATGCTAACTTGGAATATATGTAAATATTATGTGGATAAATAATAAGATGGTCCAAGAATACCCAAATTCTGTCATATGACTTGAATAATCCAATTATCTCCCTTTTTGACTATTTTTCAATCATTGAATGCATATGTAGGGTTGGTGGGAAAAGTCACCTCATGCAGTTATTGAAGCATGGGACTGATTGCACTTTTGTGATAGATTTGTCAGCCACTAGAAGTCAATCTGTAGCTACCAGGAGTCCTTTCTTCTACTGTTAGAAGTTATTTCAGTTGTTTTCACAATTTTCACATACCTCTTGAAGTCAACCCTGATTCTCACACTCTCATGCAGATATACACTATCTAGAGCTCTGTATTGCTATTCATGACTTACATAACCCAGGAAATTTGAATTTATGGACAAAGCTACAAATTTGGAAGGGAATATTGATGGTTGTAGGTGAGATGAGAGGATGTGCAAGTTAGGGACCCTTTCCCATTGTTTTCTGCTACTTGTAGATGTTTGAGAAGCCACAAATAGAGGTTGCAGGTGGTTCTTCAACATCATTAGAAGGTTGGTGTTCTTCTATGCACACACGAGAAGCACTCGACAAGATGGATCACCCAAGAGAGCCGTGGATCGGTGAAGCGTATTCCTGAGCCAAAAAGGATGTTGTGTGGGGCAGGTGTTGTGTAAGCCAAGGTGGTGAGAGTTGAGTGAGATCCTTGTAGAGCATTGTATGAGAATTTAGCTAAGCATAGAGAGTAGATTGGGTTTTGGGATGAGAGGGAGAATCCTATAGGTGTTTCCTTCACCCTGGTGGCCTCATAGCCGGACTTGGGGGTGGATTCACAACAGAAAGAGTATATAATGGACAAAGTTCCTACGGTTGGGTGGAAAATCACTCTTACACAACCACTTGCTTAGATATGCATTGTTTAGAGATAAGTATTCTTGTGTATTTGAATGTGAAATGATTTTAAATGATTCATGTAATGTTTATGCTTGCATATGCATGTTAATCATGTGTGGATCGATTTATTTTCTGTTGTGTATGTTTATTTCTTTTTTGCACACGTATTTTATTTTCTATGAATACATAATCTGGATTTGGGACGAGGGCCAAGATCACATCTCACAAACCACACGTATTTTATTTTCTATGAATATTTGATACGACTTTGTAACTTCCCCCTCACCCAATCCGACCATCGTGAGGGGACATTACGCTGATTCCTCTAGGTGGTTTGCGAGGGCCAAGAGCGCATCTGACAGTTTTCTCATTAAAAAACAATTAAGGAATTTTTAAATATTAAATGTGAGACTTCATTACACACCCACTTTATTAATCTCATTACAATCACTTAAGAATTTATAAGTCACTTTTAATTTATAAAGTGACTTTAAATAAATAAAGTCAATATCACTTTATAAAATGGCTAGGGACCACATTTAAAGTGTTCATGTCCACCCCAAGGCATGAGTGAACAAACACTTCTCTAGGCAAAAAAATCAACACTCCCTCTAACCGAGGAAGGTGTTTTTCACCACTCCCATATTGTCTCTGAAATGAATGTGATTTCCTCTTCCCAAAGACTTCGTGAGAATATTTGCTACCTACTCATCTATAGAAATGTACTGTAGCTCAACAAATCCTCTATGGACATAATATCTAATGAAGTCGTATCTGATCTCAAGGTTTTTTGACCTGTCATGAAACATTGGATTCTCAAAGATCCCTTATGAAAATCTAATAGTCACAGTGAATGATAGTAGGCCTCAAATCCTAACCAAATAAATCAACCTCAAATTTGTGAAGCCACAATGCTTCACAACTATACTGACTGGCTTCCATGTACTCAGCCTTTGCACAAGTAAAAGCAACATACTTTTGCTTTCAGCTGAAACATGACACAACAACCGAGCCCAACCTAAAACACCAACCGAAAGTGCTCTTTCGGTCCGAAGCACTTCCTGCCCAATCTAAATCTGTGAAGACAACCAAGTCCACTCCACCTGATCTCCTATAGTCCATACCATAATCTACAGTCCCAACAAGATATATCAGAATATGTTTTGCAGCTATCCAATGCACTCTCCTGGGATCCACCATGAACTAACTAAGAGTGTTCACTACAAAACTCATATTTAGTCTGGTGTTGACCAAATACATCAACGAACCAATGACTTGACGAAACAGAGTAGGATCCACCAACTCTCCCTCAAAAGCATGAAGCTTCTTCTAGTTGGTGATCATGGGTGTAGACATAGGTCTATAGTCCTCCATTTGAAATCTCCTTAGAACATCTACAACATATTTTCCTTTCCCCAGGAAAACATGTATATCTTCCCTCCATACCTCCATGCATAGATAGTAGTGCACCAAACCAAGGTCAGTCATCATCAGGTGCTCACCTCCAGTAATGAACAAGTCATCAAAATTCAACAGAAGAATGAATATAACACCACCAACCACAGGTAGTAAAGGTTGTGATCTGTCTCATTCTTATGAAACCCAATAGAAAGAAAATAAGAATCAATCCTCGAATACCAAGCATGAGCGGCTTGCTTCAGACCATACAAGGCCTTTTTCAACCCAGATACATGAGAATCTCTCTTATAAATCTCAAAGAACTATGGCTGCTCCAAATATACCTCCTCCTATAGAAGACCGTTGAGAAAAGTGGTCTTCACATTCATATGATGGATCCTCCAACCCATATCTTCCACGACGAAGATCAATCCTAAGATCAAAGAAAATATGGAAACTAGCACAAATGTATCATCATAATAAATTCCCTCTATATATGAGAACCCACACGCTGCAAATTGAGCTTTGCACTTCTCGATGCTGCCATCCACAACATGCTTGATTTTGTAGAGCTACTTGTAAGTCACAGCTTACTTCCCCTATGGTCTCAGAACCAATTCCCACACCCCATTCTTCATGATGGAAATGTACTATTCCATCATGAAATATCTCCAAACCTGGTGTATAGAAGCCTCCTCATATGTTGTAGGCTCAGACTCATGTAAGCTAGGAACATGTTCCATGTAACTGGAAAATCTCTCAGGTTCCTTTCTCTCTCTGACCTCCCTTCCGGGTGGCCCGAAAGACTCCTCTGCTTCCTTCACAAGATCCTAAGCCAACTTGGATTTCTCTTCTTAGAATAAGTATCATGTCTCAAACCCTCCTCTACATCCTCATCAGACGAATGTCTCGTTGAAGAAATACCAGCTGTCTGAGATCATGTCCCTGGTGAACATGTATCCGAATCATTTGAAGGTGTAACCTATGAACCCGTGATCCGTGAACCTGTCCTTGTACGAGAAGTTCTTGTAAACTGAGTCCCTGAAACTGATGGACCTATAACCTATGACTCAGTCACTCCTGAAACCTGTGACCCTGTGATGCTGTCACCTATGGAGTACTATGATGCTTTGCTATCTCAAAATCTAGAGATTTTTTGAAGGCTCGGTCCTCCTCAAATATCACCTCCCTCCTCACCACAACTTTCCTTTACATAGGAAGGTAAATGCAGAAATCCTTCTAAGTCTTGTCATATCCAACAAAAATACCCCTCTCTCCAGTAGCCTCCAACTTTGTCCTCTTCTTAGAAGGGACATGTGAGTATGTAAGACATCCAAATATGCACAAGTGGCCTATCACATAAATCTTCCAAATGAACATATCTTCAAGATTTTTTCACCCCAAGGCATGGTGCAGACTCCTGTTTTGCATAAAAACAACCATACTACAGGCCTCTGTCCATAGAAATAAAGGAAGAATCTGATAATGCAGCATGGCTCTAGCTGTACCCACTATCGAACGGTTCTTCCTTTCATCCACTCCATTCAGCTGTGGAGTGTAAGGAACTGTCAACTGCCTCCTGATACCCTCTAGTCTGCAGAACTCATCGAATGCATAAGAAGTATACTCACCCCCATTATCTGATCGATGTACCTTGATATTCTTTCCTGTCTGGTTCTCCACAAGAGCTTTGAAATCTTGGAACCGAAGCAAGAATTCATCCGATCTCTTGCTTCTAAGAAACTAGATCCAGGTCTTTCTGGAAAAGTCATCGATGAACGTAATGTAATACTCAAACTTGTCAATGAGGAAGAAGACATGGGACTAGATAAATATGGATGTATCAACTCAAGCACTCCCTTTGATTTGATGTCACTACTTGAAAAAAGTAGTATTGGTGTACTTTCCCAAAGAACACCCTCTGCACACACCACTCTGGTTTGTGTTGAAATATGGAAAACCTATGGTCATGTCTCTTAGCATCCTCAAAGATGGATGATGAAGGAGAGCCATCCTCCCGTGCCATAAATCACACAACTCACTGCCGCTCTAAGTGTGTGACATTGCATGATGTGGTTGGAAGAAAATCTTGTATAGTTTCCAACATGTGACTCTAATCGCATATGAAGCAAATGGACCCTCTTCTTTGGGAAACATGTGAACTTTACCATATATGACATGTACCACAAGCCCTCTATCCTCAATCATGGAAACTGATACAAGTTTCTTCTTCAGCCTAGGGACATACAAGACATCCCTAAGAAACATAGGATACATAGACTCCTTGTCAAAGCAAACTGTCCCATGCTCAATTGCTATCACCACTGTATCATCACCTAATACAACCTCCAACTCCAAATTTGTCTTTGACATCTCGATGAACATGTCTCAATCACCTGTCATGTGAATCAAAGATCCACTATCAATGTACCAATTGGAGGAAGTAGTGGAAGCACTCAATGAATGCCCAACAATCATGGAATGCTCCATGTGATCCTCTATGTCCCTGTTGGTGATGGAAGATGATCTCTCTACACAAGAACCAAGAAAGAGAGAAAAATCTATCTCAAATATAGAAACATACTCATCAATATCTGCTGAAGTTGCTGTCTGTTGTTTTTTCTTATTCTTATTTGGGCATTGTCCAACATAATGCCAAAACTTTTGGAAAGCAAAGAATTTCACTTTTCTCATGCATTTATTCTCTCCATCTCATTGCTTGGTTCCACCCTTGGAACCCTTCTTGAACTTCTTCTTCTTCCCCTTAGCTACTAACGCCACATTCTCCTCATAATCATTGCTATGATATTTACTTCCATGTACATATCCTCTACATGTCTCCTTCTGTATGAAATCATCCCTAAGACGATCTCATGAAGGCATGCGCTCATGAGCAGCCACTGTCTCTAGAAATACATCCCATGGCTTTGTCACACCATTCAAGGATGTACGCACCAACTCAAGACTCTGTATGACCTCCCCAATAGCTCCAAGCTCATCACGAACTTGTGTAATCCTGGTGAGGTAAGTGGTCATATTCTCACCCCTGTTCATGCGAATTCTCTTTAACTTCTCCCTTAATACCATCTTTTGATTTTCATTGGAAATTTGGTATAAGTTAGTTAAAGCTGTCCACATCTGATGGGCATGATATTTACCTGAAATGTGCGGAATCACACAATATTTTATTGCATCAAGAATGATTCTTTTGTCCTTTATATCCCTCTTATCGAATGTGGCCTTAGCCACTGCATCTATGGGAACAATAACGATATTTGTAGTAGTTCTGTTCATTATATCCTATAGTTCACCATCCTGTAAAATCAACACTATTCTAGCCTTCCAAGCACTGAAATTTTCAGCCCCATCCAACCTGTATTCTATCCTAAGACCGATAGCCATGATTGAAAGAATGTTCAAGTATCTGTTTTCTACTCAACCCTATTTTCCCTTATTCCTCCCAATCTGAAATTTCTGTTTGTGTGCAAGTTTTCAATATTCACTTTGCTCTGATACCATGAATATTTTTCAAAATCCCAACCCGGTTCCAGTTCCAGTTTTTCATTGTTTAATTCCCAAACCCCAAGGTTAACACGTATATAAAAATTTAAAACTTTCTAACTGAAAACATAAAACACATGATATTTTTCTCTTTCTTTTGAATTCTGAAAATTAAAGGTAGCCCTAAATTCTTACTCAAAAATTAATTTCAGCTACACACATGAAATTTTAACACTCATGTTTTTGGTCAAATTGACCCAGGAAAAACCCCGAAGGGAAAACCTATTCTTGAGAGAGAGATTAATTTATTTTCAGGAAAATTTACAAAACCAAATCAACAAGAATTATCTCAGCATTTCATCCTGAAATGTGTGCCAATAAAACCTATGCATACTACCTCAATTTATGTGTTGTACATCCCCACACATGTGGCTGTATGGAATTGCTGTATGACCTCAAAATTTGTGTCTGTACGGACATCAATAATGCTATACTTTTCTGCCTTGAAACTTACGCCTGCTACCCCAAAAAATGTGCAGGTACGAACATGATTAAATTTCATACTTCCCTACCTCGAAATTCATGCCCATACAATATTGTACAGACTTCATGTATGGATTGTACAGAACAATCTTGGGAAATGTGCCCAAAAAAATTCTCTTCATGTCTCTGGAAATTTATAGAATTTCTCTTCTCTCTCTCTCTAAAAATTTTCAGGAATGAATTCTCTTCAAACCCTAGTTTCTTCTCTTGCTCCTGCTCTCTCAAAAATCTCTCTTGTGAAAGTGAACAATAGACCCAATTTTCCTTTCCCTGTCACTTTTTGTGTGAGTAACTTCCTCCTTAAATCCAATGGATGAGATTAGATGAGATCCTAGGGCCAAGATCACATCTCACCTTTTTCTCATTAAAAAACAATTAATGACTTTTTAAATATTAAATGTGAGACTTCATTACACACCCACTTTATTAATCTCATTAAAGTCACTTAGGACTTTATTACTCACTTTTAATTTTTAAAGTGACTTTAAATAAATAAAGTCAATCTTACTTTATAAAATGGCTAGGGGCCACATTTAAAGTGTTTATGTCCACCCCAAGGCATGAGTGGACAAACACTTCTCTAGGTAAAAAAATGAACAAACTCATTAGCTTGACCCTAAAGAAAAACTACCCCATCCACGTGTCAGTTGCTGGTGAGTTCAGGCTCACGAAAGTGAGTTCAAGAAACCACCTTCCATGGAGCCTGAAACCACCTTTGGGTTTGACATGAAAATATGTGATGTGGGTTCGAGATCTAATAGAAGAGGGTGACATATGTGATGGGACCTACATCGGTCATTTCAGTCTTGGAAGATCATGTGGATTTGATCGACGGTTGGTATAGATTTAGGATTGCGAAGGTGCACATGATTTAATTAAGTAGTGTGACCTCGAAGCAGAACCACTCCATCCACGTGTCATCCTCATGTGTGTTCAAGGTCACAAAATCCGGTTGGGGAAACTACTCTCCCATGATCCTCAAACCATTTTTGGTATAACAGGTAGTGACGTGACATGTGATTGCATTAGGTTTTGTTGGAAATGATGGGACCCTCTCCAATCCCGTGAGTGATGGAAGATCTTGCAGATCAGATTGATGACTGATAGAAACCACCATGCAACATGTCACCTTCTCATGCATTTAGGCTTGTAAAAGAATTTTTTAGAAACCACTTCTCATATATCCTGAAACCGCTTATGCCTGATAAGAGGTAAGGTGTTTGCGGTGGAATTTGGAGGGTGCGAACTAGGGGAAAAGGCATTGATTTTTGCAGTCATCTTAAGGTGTTGGGACTTGAAAAATGGAGTTAAACTCATATGCCAGATTGCACGAAATGGAAATATTTACAAAAAAAAGAGGGTGCTTGTTAGAAAAATAGGATTGTAGAGCAATAACAATAAACAATAAAGAAGACACAAATATTAAAACACATTACAAGAGAGACACATATATAACATGGGTTACCCAAGATGAGATACGCCCAAATGTAAATTGTGAGTCCTTTATTATTATACCATCCATCAAAATGAAGGGATACAACCTATAACAACCCTGTTGCACTTCCTCTTCACTATCTCACAATCACTCTCATACAATCATAGAGATTGTTTTACAATGCTACAATACAATACACAACCGTATTAAAATGCCTTCCTTTTATAAAGGGAATACGATGGGAAAATACCACGGGCTTCCCAAATCCATGGGCCCATAAATCACCCATTATTGACCAAGTCATGACTATGAAATTACAACATTTTACAAGGCATTTTTTCCTAAATTTTCGCTATAGGGGCACTTCCTCAGAACCCCATCCAGAGGGGGTCTCCCATAATAGTTGTCGCCCCCCTTGGACCCCCCTAAATACTATAGTAGGGGGGGGGGGAGGGGACACCCCACACCCCCCTGTCAAGTGTTTGGGATCCAAACAAAACTGAAATAACATCTCTAAATCAAGAGGATCAGGATCCACAACCAACAATGCTGCCCTTGACCCACCCCGCGGTGATGGAGGCTGCAGGAGGGAAAGCACCTTTGACCCCCATTTTTTTTTAAATCAACATAGTTAGTTCTAGAGTTCAACCGTGGCTATTGGAACAACATAAAATGGGGTAGATTGTGCACAATTAAATTCTGAATGTGGTGATTCAGATGTTTCAGTAATTTGACAGAAATGGACAGTATGGGTTGTTCCTAGACTGCATGAAATTTATTTTTGTGTATTTTTATGAATGCAATGAGGCTAAAATATAGAAGAATCAAACATAAGGTTTATTTATTTATTTTTGAAACATGTTTCAAGTTGTTTCAAATAGCAGGTAGAGAAAATCCTCTAGGCTTGATTGGGCATGGTAAAATTGCTTGTTATCTAGCAATGTGAAAAATTGAAGCAAACTTGGTTGGATGCTTGGTGACATGGCAGTTCCACCATTGAGTAGGGATAATCAATTGAGGATATTATAGAAATTATTGTAACATGTGGGAAGACATGTTGAATGGATAAGATCACACTCTTACATATTGTATTTTATAAACATGCAACTTGTAAGGAAGGTGGGTGAATCATCCTTGTGGGAAAGTGTATGGATGTTAAGAGAGTTGTAGGATATGAGCTAGAAACTTATGACCAATTAGTTTTAATGGGTAAGAAAATTCCATTCACCTAGAAGCTGTCACTAACAAAATAACACATTCTAGTATGTTGACTGTCATGTGGCTCATGATAGTGATAGAGTGGCCACACAAAGGCTTCCAATTAGGGAATGAGGCATTCCCATATGTGTATCAATTCTGTCATTGAAAATTGTGGTAAATATTTCCATGGGAAAGGAAAGCAAGTCTCATTTTTGAATGAGTCACAAGGGAATATAATGGACCTTGAAAATGATCCACATGGATTTGAAATCAAGTCAATTGCAACACTGATAAGTGTTAGGATGCCCAAGAAAGGTCAAGTTGGACTTTGCCATAATTGCTCAAATCAATTGGAGAAGCAACTCATGTGATTTGAGTGTAAAAAGATATGTTGTAATGACCAAGAAAATATACATAAGGGTGATAAGATGGTTGTAGTAGAAATTGGAGAATAATATTTATAAGGCAATATTGATAAAAAGATAAATTTCTCACCTTAAACTATTCTTGTTTATAGCATAATAATGGCATGCTTGGAAGGTAGCAAGTGTAAATGTTATACATGTGTATATGTATTAAATTGATGCTTCTTGAGAAAATCATAGCTAATCCCTTGTGTGATTGGTAGAGAAGCCATGAAATTATACCAAATATGATTGGAAATTGAACCCAAGATATAGAACAATTACACTCACAAAATTGCTAATCAAACATGCAAAATTAACATCAAAGGAGACTGAAATTGGAGCATAAAACTAATCTGTATTTAATAAGTGTACAATAGCCAAACTTGTGAAGTTATAGGCTGCTGAAATATATAATTACATGAGATATTCAAATGCATAAGGATACCATTCGAAAAGGTCAAAAAGTAGGCTTACTAAATCTAGTCAAATCCCCCATAGGTGCATAAAGTAGTTTCCAAATCCACCAAGATGCTCATGAATTGGCTAATTCAAGTAGGAAATCTAATTAGGGTTGGAAAGAAAACTCATACATGCTTTTATTAGGAGAAAAGGAGGGAGGATGATGTGGGAAAAAAAAATTCAACTACACCTAGTCTTGCTTTTCCTTTTGCCTTAATTCTCAATAAAACAGGCATCTTTTCAGAAAAAAGTAAACATGCACTTTGGAGGATCTGGAATAAAGCAGACATGATAAATATGGTTTCTAGGAGGTTTCCCAAGCATTCCATGACTCAGTTTTAGCAAGTGTTGACTTCTAGGACATGTAGAAGGTAACTAGCATAGAGTGGAATCTAGGAGACTAGGTAATAAGACAAAAATGATTTAATTAATGTCTAAGGTAGGTAACTATGGGTTGATTGTTATAAAACCCCCCATTAAGCCTGACTTTATGAGTAAATATCATAAAACTATAGGGCCTAGAACAAGGCTTAGTCACCCTTTACATACTGCTTGTCCATACAACCAAGGAAAGAGGCAAAAACCCAGTGGGGAAATCCTCCCTTAAACATGGACAGGAAAACAAAATTTGGAAATATTGTCATAAATCATGCTTCAAAACATGATAAAAAATACCCAGCAGTGATTTGAGATTGTTGAATGTATTCTCACAAAAAAACTTTGGTGAAGATGTCTGCTACTTGTTCTGAAGATGCACAGAAGAGTAGATGAATGGTACCATCATGCACAAGCTGTCGGATGTAGTGCATATGGATCTCAATGTGTTTGGTTCACTGTTTCTGAACTAGATCATTGTAGATTTGAATGGTGCTCTGATTATCACAATAGATAATAGTTGAAAACTTTGTTTCGAAGCCACATTCTTCAAGTATTCCCTGCAACCACAAACATTGAGTTGTTGCATTTACAACTCCTCTATACTCTGCTTATGTAGATGAGAGTGCTATGACACTTTGATTATTTATTGACTAGCTGATTGGTCCTTCTGCAAGAATGAACACATATCCTGATGTTGACTTTCGATTTGTTTTGTCACCTACCCAATCACTGTCAGTAAACCCAACCAAATCAAGATCATATTTTGCTTGGTAGAAGATCCCATGAGTTCGTGTTCCTTGAACAAAGTTAAGGATCCTTTTGGCTTCCATCCACACTAACTGCATAAGATAGATCAGGTCGAGTGTGTGTAAGATAAAACAAACACCCAATCAACTGCCTATACAGTGTATTATTTACCATAGGAGAAGAACCTGCTTCTTCAAGCTTAACTCCTGAAAGGAAGGGAATCTTGCTTGGCTTGCAATCTTCCATGTTGAAATTGTTCAGAAAATATAAGGCATACTTGGACTGATGTACTTTGATTCCATGTTGGGATTGAGCAATTTTGAGACCCAAAAATTGGCTCAACAATCCCAAATCTGTCATAGAAAATGCATGGTTCATTGCATCCTTCAAGGACACAATCTCTTTCTTTGAACTTCCTGTAATCAGAAGGTCATCTAGATACAAGAAAATAATCATGAAAGAACAATGAATCAAATTCAAATAAACATTAGGGTCATACTTGCATTGAAAAAAACTCAATGATAGCAGAAACCCATCAATCTTGGCATACCAAGCCCTGGGGGCTTGCTTGAGCCCATACAATGATTTCCTTAACCTGCACACTAAAGATGGATTAGAAACAAATCCTTGAGGTTTCTGCATGTAAATATCTTTAGTGATATCTCCATTTAGGAAAGCACACTTCACATCCATGTGATGTACCTCCCACTGCTTCAAAGCTGCAATGGCTAAAGCTAGCCTTATGGAGTCCATCTTTGCCACTGGTGCAAATGTTTCATTGTAGTCAATACCATGTAATTGTGAGTATCCCTTGGCTACCAATATTGCCTTATATTTCAAATGTGAACCATCAGTAGAAAACTTAGTCTTGAAAACCCACTTACATTGAACTAGCTTCCTCCCTGGGGGAAGATCAACCAGTTCCCAAGTGTTGTTCTTCTGGAGCGAGCTGAATTCTTCTTTAATGGATGTTTTCCATCTTGGATCATGTGCTACATCTTCATATGTCTATGGATCTGATTCAACCATCAGATAGCACTTCTCAGCGAATAAAGGATCTTTCATACAAACGACACTCTCAAACTGAGATCTAGTCCTCCTAGTGTCACTAGTATTTCTAGCTAGTTCCCCAGCTGCATGAATGGTATTTTTTGCCCATTTTGGTCTTATAGGACTATCAATATTTGCAATAAAATCATCATTATCAGACATATCAGAATCAACAAACTCATTAGTCTCTCCACTTACAATCAATGGATCTGGTGGTGAAGAAGACTCTCCAACTTCAACTGCTACTAAAGGCTCTTCTTGGACCTGAACACTTCTTTCAATGAAAGTTTTGTTAGTGCTCAAGTTGATCATATTGTACCCTTTTGAATCTTTAGAATACCAAACAAATAGGCACTCTTGGCTTTGGTGCTACAAAGCCTTTATCTTTTCAGTTGGAATTCTAGCCCGAGCCTTTGAGCCAAAAATCCTGAAATGGGTCACATCTGGCTTGTGCCCACTCCAAGATTCAAAAGGAGTCATACCATCAAGATGATTATGAGGCACCCTATTTTGGATGTAGGATGCATAGTTTATAGCCTTGTCCCAAAACTTTGGTGGCAAAGTCTTAGCCTCCATCATACAGGTTGCCATCTCCTTCAATGACCCGTTCTTTCTCTCAGCAACACCATTTTGCTGTGGTGTGTAAGGGATCGAATGCTACATCTGAATACCTGCATCTTTACGATATTAAATGAAATCAGACTTGACATACTTACCACCATTGTCAGATATGAGGATCTTGAGTTTCCTCCCAGGCTGGTTTTCAACCAAGGCTTTAAAGACTTTGAAGAGGTCAAAAACATCAGACTTATGCTTTAGGAAGTAAACCCAACAATACCTAGAAAAATCATCTATGAAGGTCAGTGCTTATTTGCTTTACTCATGGACATATGAGGAAATTGACCAACAATGTCAATATGGATCAACTCAATTGGTGTAGAGGTTCTCTCATGACTAGCTCTCTCAAATTTGTGCTCTGGGTGTTTTCCTAGGATACAACCTTGATAGACTCCCTTGGAAAACTTGATCTTTGGTAACCCTATGACCATATATTTTTCACTCAAATCAGAAAGATACTTGTAGTTAAGATGGCCAAATCTCTAATGCAAAGCTTTCTTGCCTCATTAGCATGAATCAGAAGAGCAGAGGGGTTTGAGTAGGGTAGAAAATGGGAAAGCATGTATACCTTCGAAGTGTGATCAACAACACCATTTGCTATGACTTTACGATTTGAAATCTTAGTGATTTCAACATCATCAGGGGAGAAGATGACCTTCTTTAGAGACCTAGTGTGAGTCATATGATACACTGACAAGAGATTAGAGGCAAGACTTGGAACATACAACACATTATTGAACTTACCACGGTCAAGATCAATCCTTCCTTTCTCGAAACTTTTAGTGAGAGAGTCATCTCCCAAAAATATTGGTGGACCTTTCAACATGTCAAGAGAGGAGAATGCCTCTTTTGTCGAAACCATATGTCTAGAATCTCCAGAGTCTATGATGAAGCTAGGTGAGATTGATGTGCCAGCAACCAAGGCATGTACTCTCTCTCTGTCCTCCGAATTTGATCCTCCTTCTGTCTTCTTTGAGAAATCAGAAAGGGAGATGTTATTCTTCTCCAGGAGTTGGGTCAACATGTCAATTTTCTTCTTCATACAAGAGCTTTCAGGATGATAGCCCTTACTGTAGTATGCGCACTTGCTCATTTCTCCTTTGTTCTTCTTCTTCTGGAAGTTATTCTTGGAACCTTGGGGCTCCTCTTGAGACTTGTTCTTGTCTCTCTTTTGCTCAGGTGGATTTTTAGATTTCTTCTTGCTTTTTGAATCCACCCTTGAATCTCCAGAAACCAAAGCTTGGTCTTTGGAAGGTTTGATTGTGCACATCATCACCAACTTATCTTGTTCCTGTGTGAGGGATTCCATGAACTCTGCAAGCTTAGGCATCTTCCAGGATCGAGCTGTCAACTTGCTAGCATGGAAGGTCGAAACAAACACTGAATATTTAGGGCCAAGCTTCGAGAGTATGGCCAAAACTAGTTGCTCTTCCTTCTTTTCGATCCCACACTGTTTTAGCTGCAAAACAAGGGCTTTAAACTTGGAAAATAGAGTTGCAAGGATTCAAAACTACTGGGACTCAAGGAGATCAACTCATTCTTGATTTGATGTCCTATCATCTCATCTGTCTTACCAAAAAGCTCTACAAGCTTCTCCCACACTTCATTCGGTGATGTCAATCCATCAAGATGGAAGAGGAGGTCTCTTGAAATGCTTAGACACAAAATACCATAGGCCTCATCCCTCCTGTTGTGCCATTTGATTTTCTCTGCAAATGCATTGGGATCTGCCTCAGTTGTCATGGTAACCCTGTAGAGACCTTTCAATCTCGACAATATCTCCATCTCAGCTTTCCACTCAAAGAAATTGAATGGAGTCAAGATGATCTTTTGAGATTGGTCCATAGAACAGAAACTGTGCCCTTCAGTCAGCAGATTATGCTTCCAATCAAGATGTCGAACCTGTAATAGCAATATGGAAGGAGAGAAATTGATCTACAAAGGCTCTGATACCATGTGTAAATTGAACCCAAGAGATAGAACAATTACACTCACAAAATTGCTAATCAAACATGCAAAATTAACATCAAAGGAGACTGAAATTGGAGCATAACACTAATCTGTATTGAATAAGTGTACAATAGCCAACCTTGTGAAGTAATAGGCTGCTGCAATATATAATTACATGAGATATTTGAATGCATAAGGATGCGATTTGAAAAGGTCAAAAAGTAGGCTTACTAAATCTAGTCAAATCCCCCATACATGAATAAAGCAGTTTCCAAATCCACCAAGATGCTCACGAATTGGCTAATTCAAGTAGGAAAGCTAACAAGGGATGGAAAGACAACTCATACATGCTTTTATTAGGAGAAAAGGAGAGAGGATGAGGTGGGCAAAAAACAAGTCAACTACACCTAGTCTAGCTTTTCCTTTTGCCTTAATTCTCAATAAAACATACAACTTTTCAGAAAAAGCAGATATGCGCTTTGGAGGATCTAGAATAAAGCAGACATGCTAAATATGGTTTCCAGGAGGTTTCCCAAGCGCTCCATGACTCATTTTTAGCAAGTGTTGACTTCTAGGACATGCAGAAGGCAACTAGCATAGAGTGGAATCTAGGAGACTAGGTAATAAGACAAAAATGATTTAATTAATGTCTAAGGTAGGTAACTATGGGTTCATTATTCTAACACTATGATGTGACATAGGAATTCCATGCTATAACGAGGAATTGGAAAGAGTGAACTTTTCAACTCTTCGCTTGCTAATATATTTATATTTTTCGAGTTTTATGTATAGAAATTTTGGCATAGGAATGCTGGAAATGCAATATATTAGATATTTCAAATGCATATGCACTAATGGGATATTAATAGATATGGAATAATGCACGTGAAGATGTTTTTGCATGCATATGATATTGCATATTGGTAAAAGTAGTTAGGTTTTACATATGC
Organism: Pseudotsuga menziesii; assembly: GCA_001517045.1. Taxonomy (NCBI): domain Eukaryota; kingdom Viridiplantae; phylum Streptophyta; class Pinopsida; order Pinales; family Pinaceae; genus Pseudotsuga; species Pseudotsuga menziesii. The sequence continues at coordinate 627,461 of LPNX010123065.1, forward strand.
AATGAGCCACTAATTACAATTATTGGGTTGGTGATAATTGTATGACCAGAGATGGTTGAAGCATGGTTGAACATGCTAATGATATTGCTATTGCATATGACCAAAAACATTGTGAAGAAAAGCTGGGCCAATAAATGTATGAGCAATAGGTTGGTTTAAGGGATGTCTAGTCCTTGGAAAGATGCCAATCGATCAGGTAACATACAAAATGTTGATGGAAGCCATGCAGGTAATGGTTTGTTTATGTTGATTTCAAAAGTACTGAAGGGGGATTGGGTAAGAATCCCTTTTGCCATATTTAATTATCATAACTTGGTTTGCATGTGATATTGGATGCATTTATGTGATTGTTATCTCACCTGGTATGGTAAGGTATGGGGTATTAAGGTGAGTAGCCTTATACCATCTAATTGTTTATGATTTTGAATGCATTCATATGAAAGAATATAATTCTAGGTGTGCATGCTTGTTATGAGTTTAATAACAAAATAATTTGGGGACTTATGGTCATATTATGGCAGTGCATGGTATATGAAATTCTCATAGGAAAGGTCATAACGTGGTTGGAAATGGAAATTCTATAGTGATACACAAGTATCCCATGAACTCCCTATTAGTTAATCTGGGATGAAACACCTTTTCAACAACCAAGGAGTGAGGGCACTCTTGACATTTTGTTCAGGTGAAGATGGAAGGCACCCAGATAGTTAACCAAGTGATTGGAGAGGTGGTTGGGTTATGTGTTGAGGCATTAGCCAGACATTCCAAAATATCAAGGTGGAATTCATGACACGTCATTATAGTATTCATGATTCAATGCAAGGTTGTGATTGAATAAATGCACATTAAAAGATTATGTAAATATTGTGATTGTGCATGAATATGTGTGGGTACATATATTGATATGCATTGTGTGAATGCATGGTTATGATATATATTTCATTGTAATTCATTAGTAATTAAAATTATAAAATTATTGGAAATTATGAGATCGTTTCATGAGTTACTATAAGCAGGGAAAGGAATTGCATGAAGAAGGTAGTCATGTTTGATAGCCTACCAAATTCTCTGTTGGGAGGAAAAATTTGCATAAAAGAATATGATTGCCTAATAACGAGTATGGGAAGTTTTATTTGGTTGCATAAATAATGTAATTGTATCTTGCAAATTTTATTGTGATAGTGATGCATATAAAGTAAATGTGTTTCATTTCCTTTGAGATATTAATATCTAAGAGTGTTAGAATTATCGTTGTTATAATTCTAAGATCACTCTAGTGTTTGTTGTGATTGTTGCAATGTAAATATTTTAAGCATGGATACTCACAATTTTTTTGGATTATTGGCGATTCTAGATTTTAGGTAGAATTGTCTTGGGTATGCCCATAATAAGGACTAGAATCTACCATGTGCAAAGGCCAAACATTATAAGAAGGATCTCATGGCTGTGGAATCTCATTTTTATAGGGAACATATTTATAAATTTCAGATTTGAAATTTTTGTTAATTATTGCTAATGATTGTTTGGATGATCTAGAATTGTTTCAAGAGGACACGCTATTGGTGTATTTTCAAGTTATAAACGCAAGTTTAAAAACATAAGGGACATTGTGCTTCCACTAACAAGATCCAAACAATATGAGGATGGACTCATGGTTAATAAATCTAAATTTTATAGGAGAAAAAATTGTAAATTCCATTTTGAATTGGATTATTAATTTTATTGACTAGTTGCTTGCTTGCGAATTATGTCGAGAGTACATATTGCAGGGTGACCATGTACTATGACCTACAAGAACTAGATATTATGAGAACGACCTCATGTTTGGGAAATATAGTTTTTGTATGAAACATATTTGAAAATTAATGATTTTTTTTTCTTTCATAATGACATATTATGTGAACTACATGCTTGTATGTAATGCATGCGAGATGATGAAAATTTTTCCTTGGGGAAGATGTTGGTTGTTGAAGATAAAAATGTAAAAAAATTCCAAGTGTGTCTTAGGGTGTAGAAACCTTGTAAAAAATTTGCATGTGCTTGTCTCTCTGTAGTGCCGCTAAACCTAGTAAGAGGTTGTGTACTAAGGAGGCTTGCATGGGTATTGGAAACTTCTTTACGATCACACTAAAGAGCATTGGAGGGATGGGTATTTCCAAGGGACTATGTAGCAGAGAAGGGTACCATCCTTGTTTTTTGTGAGTGGGTATTGTGGGGCCATACTATCCTACATCCAAGTGAGTTACCTATGGAGTTCTTGGAGGGAACCTATGGGTTGCATAGGAGAAGGAGATATGTAGTTGTATTACATTTTATTGTTTGATAAACCCAGTAAAGGTGTTGGATTGGAAATGGTTGTTGTATGCTTGATAAACCTGGTTAGAGAGATGGGTTATCATACTAGTTAATGACATTCCTAACACACCAAGTTTGTGTATTGGGTTGGTATTGATTATTTGAATGTTGTGGTGTATCCAACATATTGGATTAACATTTGTTTTATGTATATGCATAGGTGGTTTGAGGCTTAAAAAAAATTGGTTACCTTTATATGCACACCTGGAGAGCACTAGGAGTGGGTACACATGAGGGATTGTATATCAGAGAAGAGGTACCATCCTTATGTGGGGTGGGGTAGGTCTTGTGGGTGCCATAGTTGTCTAAAGTAAAAGAGGGATACCTGTGGAGATAAAGGAGGATTATTATGCAGATAAGTAGTTGTCTATTTTTGCGTCTTCTTGCTGAGTTAATCTGAATATACATGTGTATATGATTTAGATATGGTTATGAAAATCTTGTTAAGAGATGGATCCTATGAGAATGATTTTGACATGTGAATTGACTCATTGTTTGAGCATACGTATTGATGGATGCCAACGACCTTGGGGGTGTTCCAAGGTAACACAAAATAAAGATTGTGCATTTCCATCCAAAAAGCTATTAGCAAGTCAAAATTGCCGTGAAGAGAAAAGCATTGCAAAAGTAGCTGAAATAAAGGACATGGAACTTTGTTGAAAATAAAGAGAATATCAAGGATGATATTATTCCAAGGGGGAGGGGATTGTAATACCCCCAATTTTACCCTTGAAATGTATTTAATTAAATTATGTAAATGATGTAAATATGCTAGTTTGAATTCCTAGTGTAGAGCTTAAGGCCAAGGCCCGACTAATGAATGGATAAGAAAATGTGATGTAAATATTGTTATTTGGACCTATGGTTGGGTTGTCACGCTAAATAGAAATATATGTAAATATTATGTAGACAAATAATAATATGGTCCAAGAATGGTTGTGTAAAGAGAACCAAATGGGTTATGATTCTACTAGAGGGGAAGAGGAAAGGGGGCCCATGGGATACCGAATCCTTGTTTCCAAATGTCAACTTTAGAACTCACCCAAATTCTATCATATGACTTGAATAAGCCATTTATCTCCTTTTTTGACTATTTTCCAATCATTGAATGCATGTGTGAGGTTGGTGGGAAAAGTCACCTCATGTAGTTATTGAAGCATGGGACTGAATGCACTTTTGTGACAGTTCTGTCAGTCCCCAGATTTCAATCTACAACTACCAGGAGTCCTTTCTTCTATTGTCAGAAGTTATGTCAGTTGTATTTTCACCATTTTCACATACATATTGGAGACTACCCTCATTCTCACACTCTCATGCAGATATACACTATCTATATCTCTGTATTGCTATTCATGAATTGCATAACCCAAGAAATTCAAATTTAGGGACAAAGCTACAAATTTGGAAGGGAAAATTGATGGTTAGGTGAGACGAGAGGATGGGATATTTAGGGACCCTTTTCCATTGTTTTATGCTGCTCGTAGATGCTTGAGAAGCCACAAATTGAGGCTACAGGTGGTTCTCCAACATGATTAGTAGGTTGGTCTTCTTCTATGCACACAGTGGAAGCACTCAACAAGATGGATCACCCAAGAGAACCTTGGATCAGTGAAGGGGATGCCTGATCCATGAAGGGTGTTGATGTTTATACTTGCATATGCATGTTCATTGTGTGTGGATCGATTTATTTTCCATGATGTATGTTTATTTATTTTTTGCACACATATTTTATTTTCTATGAATTCGTAATTTTGAATTTGGGAAAAAATTTGGAGGTATGAATCAGCGTAATGTCCCCTCCTGATGGATGGATTGGGCGAGGGGGACGTTATAGTCTATTACTGAATACACCCACTAGGATACCAATTGTTAAATCATTAATGAGAGGGGGGTGAATCGATAATAACACATATATGTATTTTTTTCATCTATGAGATATTTTCATGAAATACAACTTTTTCAACATAAATGATGATAGCCACAACAATACACATATATCTGAAATATAATTGTATATCTATAAATATATGTGTATAATTACATCAGTGGTATATAACGATATCTAAACATGAGCATCAAATCATTTTAGGTGTTAACCTAATCCAAAGTACAATACATACGTTGCTGGCACTAACCTACAATAACCTCTATTTGCATGAGCACCAACTCACGATCTTCGGCACCGACCTGAACATATATTAGTATGTCATGTAAAATGCGACTCACTCCTTCAAGCTTCATCCTATGGAAAACTGTGCTCTCATGTTGTGGAAGTTACAACTTCCGTTTTCTCTCATGTGCTCTCATGTTGTGGAAGTTACACTGACTTGAAGGAGGCTATGACCCCTTGAGTTTTATCTACTCTGGTAGAAAGGATGTTGTTTTACTCTGATTATATTTTCTTACACCAATTGGAAGGAGGATATGAGCCCTTGCTCCTTTCCCCGTCCTTTAATATCCCCGGTTTTGACCCCGGTTGCATTAAAAGATACATGATGTATATGTTGTAATTAATCGTGGTGTGGAGCTAAAGGCAAAAGCCCCACCATCAATTTGATTGTGTTATGTTTCGGCAATTGAGATCGTTGCCGATGGTATATCGTGCTATTTGGCACATGATAATTTTGCATCATGTAAATATGTACATTAATTAAAATAAACCTACAGCCAGCTACGACGGTGCAACGTTAAATGAAAAGGGCATGCTTTCCTAAGGTTAAGGGGGGGGGAAATGTTAAACCATGAGCCTATGAGGAAAATCCATTTGTCAACCATTAAAAGCCTTGATGTTAGTTGGGCAGTTAATAATGGGTAGTGGTGGGTGGCAGGTTTTCCCCCATGCACTCTCCACCAGTTGTTTCAGTCACCCGCATGGACTAGGAATGGTTTCCTCACGCACCGTTTGGTATGCCCAATCGGTTCTGTCCACTCTCTCCATCGTTGGATGTTCATTCCTCACGTAGAGGGGAGTTAAAAGGATCCAAGATTCTATGTGTGGGGTTTCGTTCTCCTCTTCCTCACCGAATGTTGGCTTGAGGATCGGTTCTTCCTCTTGTTCATGCAGAAAGTCTGTGTTTTGACTCCACCATCGTCAGACTGTGAAATGTTGCCGTGGTTTTTCATTATGGGATGTTTTCCGTGGTTTCCTTGGTGATATGTCTTCGTCCTGTCTATGTTGAGGATCGATTTCCTGCCCGCGTTCCTGTTGTAGTTGTCCAGATATTTCATTATTGATCATGGACTGTGGTTTTCTTTTGTGGTTCGCTGGCTATTGTTTCCCACATTTGTTGGCTGAGTTGCCTTTGCGATTTGGGCTGCTGTAGATCGTTGTGGAATCGTTTTGGCCACGATAGGGCCAAGAATGATTCAAGGGTTTGTTTTCCCCTGTCAAAGCTATAATTGCTGGTTTTGCTGCATGCATGCATTGGTTGGTCTTTGGACTGTGTGGAGTGGGATTGAAGGCTGGGTATGCTCGAGAAACCTGGGTTTTGGGAGCCACACAGACAGAGTTAGATGGCTGGCTTTCTTCTCCACAATACCGGAAGAGCACTGGAAACGGAAGTTAGGGCCTGAGGGACTGTGAAGCAGAGAAGGGACTGATTCCTGGTGTCAGGTGTGTGTGGGTGTCTTAGAGGTCAGGCTAGCTCTGGTGTAGGTGTCCTTAGCTCTTCCATGAGCTCACCAGCTTAGCATTTGGCTTCTCCCAACTCCTTGATAGCCTGATAAGCCCTACTATGTGGGCTTGGCTGCTTTGTGTACCTTGGTTATGTGTAAGCCTTCTTAGTCCCTTATTCCTTGGGGAATCATGCCTAGCTTAGGGGTGGCAGTGTTGCTGAGAGATTGATGAGCACTCTGGCCTATGGTTGGGTGGAACGTTGCAGCGACGTAGCTGGTTGTGGGGCAAGTTCTTCATGAGATTAGTATCCTTGTCTATTTCATCTCTGCAATTATATTTGATGGCTGATGAACATGTTGAATGCCTGAATGTATGTTTGCTTCCGCTATGTATGTGAAAGACTATGCATCTTAGCATGTTTTATGTTTTAAGAATTTTATTTCAGCATTTTATGTATGTTCATGTTCATGGGGCTAGTTGCCCGGATGTTTGATGGTTTTGTAGCGTCCTCTTTGCCGGTCGGAGGGTCGGGGACGTTACAGAATGGTATCAGAGCTTTGGTTACAGCATGGGCCTGAATGGGCCATGAAAGGTTAGCTAGCAGAGGCAAGTTGCCTTCTGCCCAGCAAAAATCAGAAGGAATCTGTGCATGACAGGAGAATTCTGAGAAATTTGAAAAGTTTCTCTAAGTATTGGAACCATCGGCCCATCGGAGGACTAAGTGCGAAGGTCCTCATACACAGCGGAAGAGTTAGTCTGATGACCACTCGACGGAGGACAGTCGACAGAAGATTTCACAATTTCGCTAAGGTTCGTCGGTCGTCGGCGGAGGATAGAGGATGTGGGAGCCGCAGTTTCGGCGGAGACTAGCCAAAGACCACCGAAATGTCAGCTCCATTTAGCTGAAAGATCCTCTGATGTTGATTGTTGACGAGCGACGAAGAATAGAAGACGGTTGAGCCAATGAAGCAGCGGAAAGAAGATTAAAGGAAAATTTCAGGTTTGGATTGCCGATGATTAGGTGATGAAGTCGGTGAAATGTCATCACCATCGACGGAGTTTAGTTGTTTGGATCGACGACAATTAGCTGATCGCGTAGTCGACGAAAAAAAAAAAAACTTCTAAGTGTTAAAAATTTTGGAATTTGGCGAAGTTCAAAAGTTGTCGGCGATAGGCGGAAGAAAGAAGATGTAGATGCCGATACGTCTGCTCTGTATAGCTAAAGATTGCCGAAACAGTGGTGATAATTAGTTGTTCAGATCGCTGATAATTAGATGATGAGACCGTCGATAGTTGATGAAATCGCCGATAGTTGGTTGAGCCACTGACAGCGACGGCGGAGAAAATTTTTTTGGAAATTTTTTCTAAGTCGTGAAATCATCGGCCCTCAGTGATGATTAGTTGATCGAATCGCCGATGCTTAGATGATTAAGATGTCGATGACACGTCGGTGGAGGGAAGAGAAAAGTTTGGTGATAATTAGTTGAATTCATCGTCGATGGATAGACGATGGAACCGCTGGTGAACTACGTCGGATAAAATTAGTTGATTGGGAGTCCGTCATTGTGACTGGCTAGTGGACTATCCTTCCAACAGATAGAGTCCCTGACCGTCGATGCCGCAGAGGATATTTGTGCCAATAGCCAACGCAGCAGAAAAATTTACAAAATTTTTCTAAGGCATGAGGTCATCAGCGTTCGGAAAAGTTTACTTGTTGGGATCGCCGATGAATAGAGGACCGGATCGCCGATGAATAGAAGATAAAGCTGCCGAGGCTAGTGAAGTGGATCGGCGAACGTTAGTTGAAGGAAGAGCCAATGCAAGAAGAAAATTGAATTTTTTTTTAAGTGTTGCGTCCATCGACGATTGATGGAAGTTAGTTGTATTGGCAGCCGATGAACATCGGAAGGAGTTAGTGGTTCATGCGCCCGTCATTGCGGAAGTCTAGAGCACTAATCTTTTGACAGATAAAGGTTTCGACTGTTGATGCCGTAATAGTTGTGCTTCGGATCACCGATCATAAATTATTAGTGGATCAGGCCGTTGATCGAAAAAGGTTAAAATATGATGAAAGCGCCGAAAACGTCGGCTAGAATTAGTGGAAAGGAGAGCCGATGAAATGACGACAAAGAGGAAACTTCCATCGGAAGTCAATCGCGGAGGACCGCCAAAATGGCGGTGCAATGTAGTTGATGGAGTCGCCGCAGTGTCGGCGGAAAATAGTAGATGGAATATCCGATGGAGAGTTGCGGGAAAAACGACAGAGAGAAAAAAGTTTTTCAAAATTTTCTAAGTGTTGGTCATCGGTGATCGACGAATGATAGATGATTAGAGCATCGATCGGTGGAAGATAGTTGATCGAGCATCCGCCGTTGCGGCTATTTAGTAGACTATCCCTCTGATGGACAGTTGTTCCGACCATCGATCGAAAAGTTATGGTGGAAGTATTCGCCGACACCGCGGGAGATGGACATCGAAAAAGTTTAGCTGATTGCATGTCCGCAGTTGCGGAAGTCTAGAGGACTAACCTTCTGATGGGTAGAAGTCCTGCCTGTCGATGCCGTAGTGACTCGAGGTTCTGACCGCCGGAAGGAAATAGATGAGCAACCCGCTGATGCATATCGAAAGCTTAGACGTTTTGATCGCCGAAACGCCGGAAATATGGTGGGAAAGAGACCCGATGAACAGTCCGAAAGTCTATAGGACTGAAGGTCCAATACAACGAAATGTTAGGTGTTTCGACCGCCGAAGTGTCAGAAAAATTGTTGGGAAAGGGTCCAATTGGGCCAAAGGAAATTTTGGGTTTTTCAAAGTGGAGTTTTTCTCAGCAAATTCCAGCTAGTGTTCCAGTGGGTTTTGCAGTGAATTCTCATTGGATTTTTCAGTAGTTTCAGGACTGAAAAGGAAGAAAACCCTAGGTGGCTAAAGTTCTCATTTCAGACCAAAATTCAGTGATATGTTTTGCCATCATTTTTGAAATGGTGTGGTTTTCACACCCGAGGTCAGAATGAAGCATGTGGATAGGCGTTGGAAAGCTTATCCAGTAGGGAATAAGGGAGAGTCACCAGAATCTGAATGCGGAGAAGCAAAGTGCTAGTGATTGCTTGAAAAAGAAATGTGCTGCTGTCAATATGGACGATTATCCAGGAACTGCATGCCTAGAGGTAGCAAGACCATGAAGTCAAACCAGTTGTTGTGTCGAAGAGGAGTCCCATGCAAAGATGAGGGATTTGAAAAGGGAAAATTTCCTTAAACCCTGTCTTGCTAATTATGATTACAAGTTTTATATATGAAATGTATGAGGATATTCCTTGCACGCATAAGATATTACATGTTGGTAAGAATAGTGAGAATTATACATTTATAATGAGCCACTAATGATAATTATTGCATTGATGTTGGCATTAGTGGAAAAACCAACGACAACATGGACATGGCTGAATATGTTGCTGATGCTGACGAATGTGACTAGCAACCCTATGGAGAAAGGGATAAGGTAACAAGTCCAGAATCAAAAGTTGGTGAGCAAGTTCTGCAATATCCTGCAAGAGACCAACCAAACTGGTAATGTCAAGGGTGTAAGTAGGACCCATGATGGTAAGAGTTTACTTATGATAATTGCATGTTGTGGTAAAAGCAAGAGGTCTTATACCATGTGGGTATTTGAATTTTATACTACATTCATAGAGAAAGATGTCATGTCTGTATTATGTTGTTATGCGCTTAGTAGCCCAAGGAAAGTAAGCACAGATGATCTTGATTATAGTCATGCATCCTATATGAAGTAGTCATGGTTAGGCCACCATGAATGGTATGTTTGAATGCATAGTATTCCTGAATCAATGCAAGGTAGCATTGAGTGGGTATGAATTAAAATATTTTATAAATCTTGTAGTTATGCATTGAATGGATGCATATGAAAAGTATGAGTAAATGTTGTAGATATGCATACATAAGTATGGGTGCAAATGTTGCGATGCATTGCATGAATGCATAGAGATAGTGCATGTGTCATTATGAATAACTAATGGATGAAATGATGAATTGATGACAATTCTGGAACCATTTCAAGAGCTGACGTGAATGCAGGATAGTAAGTGCATGAATAAGGTAGTCATGATCAATTGGCTGCCAGAAATTCTCTATGGAAGGGCAAGGGGGTACAAATGATATGCTGGTGAAGTAAGGAGTATCTAAACATTTCATTTAAATTGCATAAATGATGTGACTGTACCCTATAATTTAAAAGTATGATAATGATTGCGTGAAGTAAATGGGTTTTGATAATATTGATGTGATTAATAGTTGGAAGTATTTGAATTTTATAAATTCTGAAAATGCTTCAGTGATGATTGTAGCAATGAAAAGGTTATATGCATCCAGACTTACCAAGTGTTTGGCTGATTGAAGTTCAGGTTTCAGGTAGATTGTTTGGAGCATGGGAATGTGGGTAAGACCATGACAAAGACCGGAATCTACCATGTGAAAGAGCCAAGCCTCATGAGAAGAGTCTCATGGTTGTGAAAATAGTTTGTATGTTGAATGAATTGTCAATTTAAAATTGTAAATTTCAGATTTAAGAAATTGCTGACAACTACTAATCACTATTTGCATAGAATTGTGTTAGGAGGATGCATTGTAATAGGGTGTTCATGTTATGCTAGTAAGCATAAAATCATAATGGCCATGATGGTGCTGCTTACAAGAGACCTACAAATGAGGATCACCTCATTGCCAAGCAAATCAATTTCTGTAGTAGACAGAGTTGCAAATTCCGATAGAATTTAATTACTAATGTCATTGCTTGGTATGGAACAATCAATTTGGATTGTATTATCAAATAATGATTGAATATTTGGATACTTGATGAATGTGCCAGGGGTACACATTGCAGGAAGACCATGTGTGATGGCCTGAAGGAGCCAAACTTTATGGGGAAGTTCTCCCCTATCTTGGAAATGGGTTTCGGGTGAAACTCCATTGGACATTTTGGAAATGTCTCATCTGCACTACATGTTTGGTAAGCAACATGAGTGAGATGGTATAGATTATGTCAATAAGACATGTGTGGATATGAAATGTAAAAAGGAGTTGGGATGGTAAACCGAGGGACTGTCAACTCAGAGAAGGGAGCCCCCATTCCTCCTTAATGAAGGAATACTGCCTCAAAAAATGGATAAGTGTTCTCTGACCCTAGCTAAGAATATGCATGCCAAATTGTTAAATTCAATATGCAGACAATGTTTCGATTTTATTTCCATTATGGCAGATTTCTTGAGTATGAATAGGGCCTACATGGTTCACATCGAAAATGGGTGCACACTTTCCCGATGTCGGATCATGAAAGGGTTTTCAATATTGATTACACCCTAGGGGGGTGGATGCAATCCTAGTGTCTCAATACTTGATAGTGAATGATATGAAATGTGATTACAAGAACAATAACACTGATGAGTTGCTTGTATTATGTGTGTTGTCAGGATAAACAGATGCAGTCTGGTGTTGCACACTAAATGGACAATGGCTTGGGCTCATCCTACCTCCTACTGAAGAGCACAGAGAAGGAGACTTTCCCGAGGGACTGGAGAGTAGAGAAGGGGGTGGTTTCTTGTGTTGTATGGGGTAGTGGAATTAGATCTCACTGTTGGAAATGAAACCTAGAAATGGTAATGATAAAGTTTTCTTCCCAGTCAGCATAAAGATGTACTGGAAGGAGATGTTGGGCTATTATATGCCTGGGGATCCATAGTAGATCCTGGACCTGGAAATGGTCGTTTATTGTTGATATAAGTGCATGTGTTATTGTTGATGGCCCGATAAACCCAACTGCGTTGGCTTGGCTGATTGGTTGTGGATATAAGTGCATTGTTGATATAAGTGTATTGTTGATATAAGTGCAGGTGATTTGTTGATGGTTTAATAAACCCAACTGAAGGTTGGCTTGACTGTGTAATTATTTGATGTTGACGAAATTGTGGAAATGGTACAATGTTGGCTTGACTACCTGTAGTATGATAAACCCAACTGTTAGCTGGCTTGTTTAAGTAGCCTAATAATCCCAACATTGTATTGGCTTGATTGGATGCAGCATGATAAACCCAATTGTATATTGGCTTGGATGGATGGTCTGATAAACCCAAATGTAGGTTGGCTTGACTGTGCCTGATATATATAAAAGGATTTTGTGAAGCAGCCTGCATGCTGACCTAACATCCAAGTCCATAGGCGATCCCAAGGCTTGCAAGGCGAAGCAGGATCCTGTGGACCAGAGAGGAAACACACAATACAAATAAGTATAGGATTATTTTGCAATTTCTTGCTTATGAATATACATGTGTATATGATTTGGTTATGGTGTTTTAAGCTCTTTTTTTAGAGATAAAAACCATTGAGAATAAACTAAACATGTGAATCTATTCAATGTTTGAATATAGGTATCAATAGGAGCGAGGACTATGAGAGCATCCTAGGGGTGCATGTGGACATGTGACTGTCCTAAAGAGCTCAGAATGAGCAGTAATGAAAAAGGTGCTAGTGAGACTGTGAAGTTCCTAGCAGTCGAGACAAACCATGTGGGGAGGCTCCATGGTTGAGAGGTCTGAAATAGACTAGAGACACTAAGTGTCATGACCAAGAGGGATTGGTCCAGCATTCACGGTGAAGTGAAATATCCTGAGAGCATGAAAACCACAGTGGTGGCATGGGTTCCAGGATGGAATAGGACAAAGAGGGGAAAAAAAACCTCTTGCTGCTCTCTCTTTCCTCTTTGATTATATATATATACACACACACACACTTATGCATTGTTTTCTTGTGAAAACAAAAGATTGTTGAATGCATGTATGACTGAAAATAGAATGTGTGTATTTGCTTAAAGTAAATTGTGATTGCTGGAATAGTTAATCCTTGCCCAAGAATGGACATGAATGAGCTCATGCGCCTATTGGGAAGGCATGAAAAATGTGAAAGTCTCCTTGATGAGACTTGGACTGTCATGCCAATTGGGCAATTAATTGATTGATTTTAATGCCTATATTATGCTTGGTCTCACATAATTTCAATGATGCATTTCACAGGTGAGAAAAGTGAAATCCAGTAGTGCACATTGATCATGGCAGTAGACCAAAAGATGCTGGACTTGGCTGGAAGTATTCTTCAAACAATTGCCAAGACCCAAGAAAATATTGGAGAGATACTCAAGATACATAAAATTTCCTAGACTTGGGGATGAGCCGAAAGCTAAGAACTGGAAAGAGAAGCTTGTGGAAGCCGAGGGGCTTGGCCCTGAAAGTTCAAGTAAATAATTGAACACGGGACAGATCTGCAAAATTTTGAAATTTTGATGTGCAAATGGTATATGCATTCCTATGTATTGGAACACCGAGGAAGGTGTTATTCCAAGGGGGAGGGGATTGTAATATCCCCGGTTCTGAACCTGGTTGCATTAAAAGATACATGATGTATATGTTGTAATTAATCGTGGTGTGGAGCTAAAGGAAAAATCCCCACCATCGATTTGATTGTGTTATGTTTCAGCAATTGGGATCGTTGTCGATGGTATATCGTGCTATCTAACACATGATAGTTTTGCATCATGTAAATATGCACATTAATTAAAATAAACCTACAGCCAGCTACGACAGTGCAACGTTAAATGAAAAGGGCATGATTTCCTAAGGTTAAGGGGGGGGGGGAATGTTAAACCATGAGCCTATGGGGAAAAGCCATCTGTCAACCATTAAAATCCCTAATGTTAGTTGGGCAGTTAATGCTGGGTAGTGGTGGGTGGAAGGTTTGCCCCCACGCACTCTCCACCAGTTGGTTTAGTCACCCACACGGACTAGGAGTGGTTTCCTCACGCGCCGTTTGGGATGCCTGATCGGTTCTTCCCACTCTCTCCATCATTGGCTGTTCATTCCTCATGCAGAGGGGAGTTAAAAGGATCCATGATTCTGTGTGTGGGGGTTCATTCTCCTCTTCCTCACCGACTGGCCTGAGGATCGGTTCTTCCTCTTGTTCACGCAGAAAGTATGTGTTTTGAATCCACCATCATCGGACTATGAAATGTTGCCATGGTTTTTCGCTGTGGGATGTTTTTCGTGGTTTCCTTGGTGATATGTCTTCCTCCTTCCTATGTTGAGGATCGGTTTCCTGCCCGTGTTCCTGTTGTAGTTGTCCAAATATTTCATTATTGATCATGGACTGTGGTTTTCTTTTGTGGTTCGCTGGCTATTGTTTCCCACATTTGTTGGCTGAGTTGCCTTTGCGATTTGGGCTGCTGTAGATCATTGTGGAATCGTTTTGGTCACGATAGGGCCAAGAACGATTCAGGGGTTTGTTTTCCCCTGTCAAAGCTGTAATTGCTGGTTTTGCTGCATGCATGCAGTGGTTGGTCTTCGGACTGTGTGGAGTGGGATTGAAGGCTGGTTATGCTTGATAAACTTGGGTTTGGGGAGCCACACAGACATAGTCAGATGGCTGGCTTTCTTCTCCACAACCCTAGAAGAGCACTGGCAAGGGAAGTTAGGGCCTGAGGGACTATGAAGCAGAGAAGCGGCTGATTCCTGGTGTTGGGTGTGTGTGGGTGTCTTAGAGGTCAGGATAGCTCTAGTGTAGGTGCCCTTAGCTCTTTCATGAGCTCACTAGCTTAGCATTTAGCTTCTCCTAGCTCCTTGATAGCATGATAAGCCCTACTGTGTGGGCTTGGCTGATTTGTGTACGTTGGTTATGTGTAAGCCTGCTTAGTCCCTTATTCCTTGTGGAATCATGCCCAAATAAGGGGTGGCAGTGTTGTTGAGAGATTGATGAGCACGCTGGCCTATGGTTGGGTGGAACATTGCAGCAACGTAGCTGGTTGCGGGGCAAGTTCTTCATGAGATAAGTATCCTTGTCTATTTCATCTCTGCAATTACATTTGGTGGATAATGAGCTATGATGAACATGTTGAATGCCTGAATGTATGTTTGCTTCCACTGTGTATGTGAATGACTATGCCTCTTAGCATGTTTTATGTTTTAAGAATTTTATTTCAGCATTTTATGTATGTTCATGTTCATGGGGCTAGTTACTCGGATGTTTGATGGTTTGGCAGCATCTTCTTTGCTGGTCGGAGGGTCAGGGATGTTACACGTCCAACCTCCCTGATATAAAATATGAGTGTATACAAGAAACTGTAAAAATACATAAGTACCTTGTCTTCACAATCCACAACTGTTGCACCTTCTTAGTTCTGAGTTTGAATAGACAGTTGCCCAAAACCACAATGTGTGAATATATGTGTAATCTACATATTCTTTATAAATAATTTCCAAGCTTAGTCACACTTACTGTTCTATGATCTGCATATTTATATATAAGATCAGTGTCTCTTCCAGCCCAGTCACTTTAGCTATATTGTGGTTTGCATATTTTTCTGAGCACTAAATGCACACATCCAACTCAATGTATCTTCTTCTTCCATAAATCAGTGATCTATGTCTTTTCTTGAGAAAAAAATCTGCACATCAAAAAATGAGTATCTTCTTCTACATATTTGCTGAGCATAAACTTCATACCTCTAAATACAAGTATCTTTAGCTCACTTATTTTCTATTAATCTATGACTTATCTGCGCACTATATTGACTCCACTACATAAATATATTCACTGCAATCAATGAGCTATTGATATCCCAAAAATTCCAAATCTTGTCTAATAAGTTATCTTCAGATCTTCATTTTCTACAAGCTTACTTCACCTCATCTATATATGGCTCATTTATAATTTTCTTGACTCAAGAGATGTGTCCACTTTGTGAAGTCCTTTAACTTCCAATAATGTCCCACTGAATTGTGTCTTCAACAATTTAAGATTTGCGTTTGTGTGTCACTTGCCACAATTCAACTCTGTGTAGTGTATGCCGCACATGTACCAACATCCTTATGGGATTTTTTCACATGTTGGTTTAAAAATTTGTACTACTTACCATATTCCTTGTGGTACTTTTACACACAAAGTTGTTTCTCTCATGAGTCTACTTACACATTTTGTGCTATTTTCAATGTTCTTCAATGTGTAGGATTATGTGCGCATTGTGACAAATGTCATGGTGGCATAGTTGCTTTCATGTTGATTTTGGTCCATTATTAATGCTCACACATTCTTCTGATCAACACCCACACATATGAATTCTAATCCTTGATATTTTGACATCAATAATAACACATCTGACCCTTTGAGATTTGATCAACGTCCACATATTCTTCTGATCTTTGATCCTATGAAATCAATGATAATATGATCTTTGATATTTTGACATCAATGATAATATGATCTTCGATATTTTGACATCAACGACAATATGATATTCGATATTTTGATATCAATGCCAACATATATTCAACATTCCTTTATCCACACTACATACTTGCTAACGTATTTCTCCAAACACAACTAATAATACTTGGATTTTGACAAAAAATGCATCTTATCTTTCACAAAATGTCCAACTAATCTACCACTATTTGGAAAACCTCTTACCAATTTATTCAACAATGAACAATTCATGAATCAACTTTTTTGGTTTCAATAAATATCCATCCAATATAAAATAATCAAACTATGGGATTATATCCTTCAATACCATATTTCTAGACCTCTCTACAAAGTAAGAAAAATGCTTGCAACACTTATAGAACTCCTTTATCTACTTAAAACCAAATGTTTCATTCTTCATTTATATTAACATTGTCATCCTCTTGTTCAAGGCATTTGTGACCTTATTATATTTTCTTGACTTATTCTTTAATACATAGATGTAACTTTGTAAGGATAGATGTTTCACTTCCATCATAATCTACTTGAAATACGTTATCGAAGTACAATAATGTTAGTATAGGTGATTTTATGGTCTTCCTGAAATACATTATCAAATTCTACCTTTTTTTGTTTTCTAGTTTGTCTGTGACTTGTGGGACTAGCATGTGGTCTAAGAAACCGTGACCTTGGGGCATTTGTGAAAATCCTTATCTTTATGTGTATGGAGTGGAATTGAATATCTGTGTCTTTGATATTATCTCAATAGAGTACATGAATATGATCACAAATTATTTGTATGCATTAGGGTGTGGGGGAAGATCCCTCAAGGGGAAAATTTTTGGAACCTTCCAATGTATTTTAGTTCTTTCTAGAATCTTCTATGTATTTCATAAAATGGAAATGAACCCTAACAATGTGGTACACAATCGGTGTAATTTTTTTGTCAAGAGATAATAAAAGATCAAAGCTACCATTGTATTGTGATTTTACCTACACACAATAGGGTTTCCATGTAAATATTGTGTTCTATTGTTGGTGTTGTTTGCTTATGTTTTCATATTTTTAGAACATCTATTATCGAAGATTGGAAAAATCACAAGCATATGGTTTTCAATGAGTGGGACCCGAAATAATGACATGAGGTTTATCCATGTTTAAGATTGAAAATTTGATGGAATTGATTTCTCCCTTTGGAAGATGAAGATGGAATATTTGTTGGCTAAAAATGACCAAGACCTAGACTTGAAAGGGATTGCCCATAAACCTAGCAACATGACAAATGAAGAGTTTCTACTACTTTTTTTTGCTTAGAAGACTCATGCTTGTTCAATGTTGTTGAAGAAAAGGCCATAGATATCCTTTGGGAGAAACTTAATTCTCCATATGAGACTAAATCGTCAATAAATAAGGTTTTCCTAAAAAAATAACTTTATAATATGAGGATGAAAGAGGCTTCATTTGTGGTAGATCATTGGAATAAGTTTAATACCCTAATCGGTAAATTGGTCTTGATTGGTGTAAATTTGGAGGATGAGGATAGAGAAATCATTTTTCTATGTTCCCTCCTAGATACCTAGGATCATTTGGAGACGAGTATCACCAACTCATTAATAGGAACTCCAAAATTTGATGATGTGGTAACCGCTTTGATGGGAAAAGAGTTGAGGTTAATATTATCTCTAGAACCATCTACCAATGAATTCCTATTTGTGAGAGGGGTTAACCATGTAGATCACAATACATATCTAGTTCTAGAGGGCACGATATGAAATGGATGTGCTTAAGCTATGGGAAACTAGGGCACTTGAGGAAGGACTGTTTGCATTTGAAAAATGAAAATAATGACGAAAATCCAAATTAACCTTTAACTGATGCTAGTACAACAAATTTAAAAGAGATGAAAACATATGAGGTCTTCTGTCTCGGTAATAATAGATCTCTTTTATATGCTTGGGTTTTGGACTTAGGTGCATCTTTCCACATGTCTCCACATAGAGATTGGTTTGTCAAATATCAACCCTACAATGGTGGGATGGTCTACTTGGGTAATGATCATCCTTTAGAAATTATGGGAGGAGGGGACATCATGATAAAGTTAGATGACGTGAGAAAAATGAAGCTATGTGATGTACGACATGTACCATATATATGAAAGAATTTGATCTCAATTAAGAATATGGATAAGCTCGGGTATTCTATTACCTTAGGTGACAACTATTGCAAAATTACCAAATGATCCCAAGTGGTAGAAAAAGGAGAATATTATGAGACCTTATATCATTTGTGTGGTGATACCTTGATAAACCATGCAATAAAACAAACTCACTCGATGATCTGGATGCAGCGACGCTATGGTATCAACACCTTGGTCATATGATTTTTTTTTAAATTTTGCATGACAGAGGTATGCTTTATTCAATTAAGTCTTGTAATTTAGACATGTGTGAGCATTGAATTTTTGGTAAACCTAATAGAGCTTAGTTTACAAAAGAGCAGACTGGGGAAGCTGTCATGGACAAATCCTAGGCAGACAAGAAATAGGAGACCACAAATGGAGCATATTTGAATAGCCAGAGTGATGCCATGGAAGAAGATGAGGCGGAGGAAATGGAACTAGGAAAACTAGATCTTGATGCAATTTAAAAGGAATGTGAGAAGGCGGGTAAGGGTTATGTCTTCCGTGAGAATCTAGAACTTCTCTAGGAAGCCATCATCCAATCCAAAACTCATCATGCTGTGGGGATCAGTGTAGATCCTCAGAAGGGGAGCAAGAGGAAATATTCGGAGGAGGATATGAAAAGAGTCCGAAGACAAACAAGTAGAGGATCCCAACAATTGGGGTCAAGCTAATTGAATCAGGCCAGTACCCAACGATAAGGGATACCTTCTATGAAGTTAGTAAGGTTACTCAATGAAGATAGTTTCTTGTAATATTATGGGGTGTAACCACCCAGCTAGAAAGATCAAAACTCTGGCTAGGAAGGTTAAGCAAGAAAGGCCAGACACTCTATTTCTACAAGAGACAAAACACAGTTTTGAAGCCATGGAGAAACTAGGATAGAAGATATGGAAAGGTAGCAGGGTCATGGAAACGGACGTAGATCGTATGGCGGGGGGGATGGAGGTGCTACGCTACCCAAGCACTATCAACCTTTATGAGTGGCTGGCCAATCACTTCTCGCTGATGGAAGAATTTAAGTTTCTAGGATCAGGAATCATAGGGACTTTGGTCAATGTATATGGGCCCAGTGCTTTCCCTTAGAAACAGGCCTTCCTTTTCCTTCTACACTGGCTGAGTGTGTCAGCCCATGATGGAAACTAGATCATAGGGGGATATTTTAACTTGATCACTTATCTCGGGGAAAATAAGGGGGGCTGGTGTATAATGGACAAATACCAAGAAGAGTTTAGGGAGTTGTTGGCTCACAGCCCCTTAGCGGATATTGATATAGGAGATAGATGGTTCACTTGGAATAATAGGTGGGGTGGAGAGAGCCTTGTTTCCACCTGTATTGACAGATTCCTTGTGTTAGAGATTGTCATTCACATGGAATGGGAGATCATGCTAGTGTTATCCCGGTGACGGGCTCTGATCATTGGCCAATCAGTCTCAACTGGGATTGGTCGAATGCTTTCCTGAGAAAAAAATTTCACTTTGAGAAATTATGGTGGAACATAAGGACTTTAGATATTTGGTGGAACAGTGGTGGTAGGAGCTGGTCCCCCTGGGGGGATAAGAATGTACATATTTTAGTAGAAACCAAAGGCCCTAAAAGCAAAAATCCGCACGTGGAAAAAAGAGGACTTTGGAAACATCTTTGAAGATAAAAAGAGACTCATCAAGGAGATTAACATCATCCAGCAGAAAGGAATGGAAACTGGATGGGATATGGAGATGAAAGAGAAGGAGAAGGACCTGCTTAGTCAACTCGATGCAAGAGAAAGACTGGAAGAAATATACTAGAAGAAGAAATCTAGGGTCAAATGGCTCCAATAAGGAGAGAAAAAATCTAAATTCTTCCATAACTCTGTGATCCACAATAGGCAAGGATCAAATATCCATAGAATCAAAAAAGTATATAGATCCTAGGTGGAGACTAGGGGATAAATTGAGGAAGAGCTAACCAAATACTTCAAAGGGATTATGACTAAGGATGGAAATAACAGGGATTAAGACATCGCTCGGATCATTGTGCTCATCCCCGAGGTAGTAACCAAGGAGGACAATGAGATGCTCAATAAACCTATATCCATGCAAGAGGTGGAGGACGTGGTAAGCCACATGGCACAAGGGAAGGCCCCTGGACCAGATGGATTTACAACTAACTTCTTCCACTTATTCTGGGATATGATCAAGGATGAGTTTTGTGAAATTGTTGAGGAATCAAGATGCAAACGAGGGGTGCTTAGAGCTTTCAATGTGACTTTTCTATCCCTGATCATGAAAGGGGAAGGTGTGTATTCACCAGGTAAGTTTAGACCTATAGCCCTTTGCAATGTAATATATAAAATTATCTCCAAGGTGATTGCGAACCAATTAAAACCCCTCCTTTTGGGTTTGATCAGTACGGAACAATCAGGATTTTTCGAAGGAAGACATATCCTAGATGGCATCATTGTTGTCCATGAGACAATCCACTCTCTCAAATGGACAAAAATTCCCAGAATGCTCATTAAGCTTGATATCGTCAAGGACTATGATAAGCTCAGTTGGAAATATATGGAGAAGACATTGATTGCGTATAGTTTTAGCCTGTAATGGGTGGAGTGGGTCATGGATTTGGTCTACGTCCGTTTCCATGACCCTGCTACCTTTCCAGATCTTCTATCCGAGTTTCTCCATGGCTTCAAAACTGCGTTTTGTCTCTTGTAGAAATAGAGCGTCTGGCCTTTCTTGCTTAACCTTCCTAGCCAAAGTTTTGATCTTTCTAGGGTGGTTACACCCCATAATATTACAAGAAACTATCTTCATTGAGTAACCTTACTAACTTCAGAGAAGGTCTCCCTTATCATTGGGTACCGGCCTGATTCAATTAGCTTGACCCCAATTGCTGGGATCCTCTATTTGTTTGTCTTTCAGACTCTTTTCATATCCTCCTCCGAATATTTCCTCTTGCTCCCCTTCTGTGGATCTACAATGATCCCCACAACATGATGAGCTTTGGACTGGATGATGGCTTCCTAGAGAAGTTCCAAATTCCCACGGAAGACATAACCCTTACCCACCTTCTCACATTCCTTTTAAATCACATCAAGATCTAGTTCTCCTAGTTCCATTTCCTCCGCCTCATCTTCTTCCATGGCATAAGTCTAGCTATTCAAATATGCTCCATTTGTGGTCTCCTATTTCTTGTCTGCCTAGGATTTGTCCATGACAGCTTCCCCAGTCTGCTCTTTCCCTGAATATGTAGAATTAAAATATAGTTAGCACCCCACTTCTTCCACACTTCATGAAGTTTTCTTCCGAATAGTGTCCTAGAGTCGAAGTATAGAAGATAGGCATGTATCATGTGCAATATTCATCAACAATAGGGAGCATTATGTTCTCCATGGTGAGAACCAAACCATATATTGTTGAAGCAGTGGGACTCATTATTAGCATGTTAATCACGAACCTTGGTAAGGATCATTGGAATGCCGTGAACTCGACGCTCATATATTTAAGGGTCACTTTAGAATCATCTAATTACTATAGTTCGATAGTTTTACAAAGTAAAGGTTTTTTAGATTGTCATTTTGGTTGAGACTGAGACGGATAAAAGTCTACTACAATATATACTTTCACTCTTGTTGGTGGAGTTGTGACTGTACATCAAAGTTGTAGCTAATGATGTCCTTATCAATCACTGAAGAGGAATATGTGGAAATAAATCAGGCCAATAAAGAGGCAATATGGCTAGAGAAAATATTGGATGAATTCAAGATAATGTAGGGGAAGATTACTTTGCATTGTGATAGTCAAATTTCTATTCACTCTGTGAAGAATTCAACATTTCATGATCACTTCAAACGTATTGGTATTAAGTACCATTTCATAAGAAAATTGGTGGAATAAGGTGGGTTATTGTTGGAGAAAATTGGCATTGGTGTGAATACTATAGATGTGCTTACAAATATGCTTAGAACATAGAAGTTTGAATGGTGCAAAACTTCTTTGGGCTTGATGAAAATGTGATGAAGGCAACATTGGGTAATGTCACACATGTGTAAAACATATGATAGGAACTTCCTTTATATAGAATTAAAGTTTGATAATGTTAGGAGGTGAGGTCAATAAACATATCTCTAATATTCTTCCCGTCGAATAGATTACTAGGCCCATGCATGATTCGTGTGTGTCGGTGGAAGCCCTGAGGTGAAATTTTCTAGAACCTTCTAGTATATTTATGTTCCTTTGGAACCCTTTTATGTATTGTATAAAAGTGAATGACCCTTGGAATTGTTGTACCAGAAAGGTTTTTTTTATTTGAGTGATAAGAAAAGATCAAAGATACCATTTCCCATGGTTATACTTGCACATAAAAGGGTTTCCATGTAAATCTTGTGTTATGTTTTTATTGTTGTTTGCTTCTGTTTTTAATTTTTTCTAATATTATGACTTATAAGATTTAGGTGACACTAAAATCATGTGGACCTTATTGGATCCATGCTTAAGGAATTCTTGGAAACTATAAATCCAATGTATAAGAACTTTCGTTGAACATTTTAAATTTCTTCAAATTAATGTGTAGTTGGTCTTTTCTCAATGCTACAAGTAAATAAATGATAGAAGTATACGACCATAAAATTACCAATGTACAATTTCAATATTTATGTCACTGGTATCATAAATGTGCTTTATGCACTTATTAGTCCAAAGGGGATGAATAACCACTCACAACTTGTCATTCATATTGAATGCAATTGCATATTCATATTCTTATCTAATTATTATCCAATGATATCCACTCTTCAAATTGATCTTTACGGAGTAATTGATGCCACTTAAAATATCATTAAATCATTCATTTTTGGAAATGAAAATCTATACTTGATCATAAAATTTTCAACATTTAAGAATCGATACACATGATCTATTGGCCATATTTGTTTTTTCATAATTGATGTTGGTATCACACATGGCTCGTGCTCTCTTTTAGGCTTAATAATTTCGACAATAAGTCTCCTACTTATTAGTTTAACTTTTTGCTTTCCATCAAATTCATCATCTGTGTAATTTGATTTGATACTGTCTTGCCTAAAAAATTCAAAACATGTTTAATATTTTTATTTCATGATAATACATCTGATTATTATTTTCAAACTATATCAACATACTCTAACATCTTCTCTTTCTTTTTTGTTGCAATCTTCTTCTTCTTTGTATTCTCAATAACATCATGTCACTCTATCTGTTTTGTTACTCTCCTTAGCACACATACACAACTCTTATTTCCTTTACTATTCTCAATAATTTATGATCATATACTAACAAAACCTCTTAGGTCCTCATACTTCATCTAAAACAACTGTTTAGACAAGGTATTATGGAATTTTAAGTGATCCATACAAATGATTAAAATGGAGTATTGAGAAATTAGAATACTTTAAAACTTCTTCATTCTCCTCTATGAGGATTCTTTCTCTCTTCATTATGGTAGAAGAAAGAGTAGAAAACAAATTACTGGTGCTTGAGTTTCCCATTATGGACACAAACTAGGAAGTAAGAATGAAAAATATGTTAAATATTAACATAGATATCATTCCTTATTTCTATGGGATCACAATAGAGGACCTTGATCTTTTCCTCTTTTAATTTCAACTCCTTTATAGAACCTATGATTACAAGGCTGATGGTTTTAGAGATTTAGAATATTTCCTTGTATTTTGAGGCAGGTGACATTCCAATGGTTCATGGAATTGGAATAAAATTGTATCCATATATGGAAGAAGATGAAAAAATGGTTTACAAGAAATCATTTGTAGTATTGCAAAGGAATATACATGAAATATGAAATCATCTAGATGACCTAGGAAGAATATGAGTCCTTAGAGGACTATGCTGGGAGGTTTCACTTTAGCTATAAGAGCTCTACAAACT
This sequence comes from Pseudotsuga menziesii, assembly GCA_001517045.1. Classification (NCBI taxonomy): domain Eukaryota; kingdom Viridiplantae; phylum Streptophyta; class Pinopsida; order Pinales; family Pinaceae; genus Pseudotsuga; species Pseudotsuga menziesii. Next base: position 651,808 of record LPNX010123065.1, read on the forward strand.
ATAAGATAACAAAAAAATACCTTACAATAATACTCTTGATATGAATGAGAGACGAATCAATGAATATTTAAATATGATTGCAAGTAGATACATCTACAAGTGCTCCTATCATGAGATAAGTGATATTTTTTTTACATCTATTTAAGAGTTTCCATAAGAAAGAAAAGGGTCAAAGAGGAGTTATTTCACAACCCTCAAATTATATAGTTGAATTGAATAATGTGGAAATTGAACCCAAGTGATAGAACAATTACACTCACAAAATTGCTAATCAAACATGCAAAATTAACATCAAAGGAGACTGAAATTGGAGCATAACACTAATCTGTATTGAATAAGTGTACAATAGCCAACCCTGTGAAGTAATAGGCTGCTGCAATATATAATTACATGAGAGATTCGAATGCATAAGGATGCCATTCGAAATAGTCAAAAAGTAGGCTTACTAAATCTAGTCAAATCCCCCATAGGTGCATAAAGCAGTTTCCAAATCCACTAGGATGCTCACGAATTGGAAAATTTAAGTAGGAAAGCTAATAAGGGATGGAAAGAAAAATCATACATGCTTTTATTAGGAGAAAAGGATGGAAGATGATTTGGGAAAAAAACAAGTCAACTACACCTAGTCTAGCTTTCCCTTTTGCCTTAATTCTCAATAAAACATGCAGCTTTATAGAAAAATCAAATATGCGCTTTGGAGGATCTGGAATAAAGCAGACATGCTAAATATGGTTTCCAAGAGGTTTCCCAAGCACTCCATGACTCAGTTTTAGCAAGTGTTGACTTCTATGACATGCAAAAGGCAACTAGCATAGAGTGGAATCTAGGAGACTAGGTAATAAGACAAAAATGATTTAATTAATGTCTAAGGTAGGTAACTATGGGTTGATTATTCTAACACCCCCCATTAAGCCTGACTTTATGAATAAATATCAGAAAACTATAGGTCCTAGAAACAAGGCTTATTCACCCTTTACATACTGCATGTCCATTTAACCAAGGAAAGAGGTAAAAACCCAGTGGGAAAATCCTCCCTTAAACATGGACAGTAAAACAAAATTTGAAAATCTTGTCATCAATCATGCTTCACAGCATGATCAGCAATCCCTAGCAGTGATTTGAGATTGCTGAATGTCTTCTCACAAAAAACTTTGGTGAAGATGTCTGCTACTTGTTCTGAAGATGCACATAAGAGTAGATGAATGGTGCCATCATGCACAAGCTGTCTGATGTAGTGCATATGGATCTCAATGTGTTTGGTTGGATGTATTTGAACTGGATCATTGCAGATTCGAATGGTGCTCTGATTATCATAGTAGATAATAGTTGAAAACTATGATTTGAAGCCACATTCTCCAAGTATTCCCTGCAACCACAAACATTGAGTTGCTGCATTTACAACTCCTCTGTACTCTACTTCTGTAGATGAGAGTGATATGGCACTCTTCTTCTTGCTTGACCAGCTGATTGGTCCTTCTGCAAGCATGAACACATATCCTGATGTTGAATTTCGATCTATGTTGTCACCTTCCCAATCACTGTCAGTAAAATTCAATCAAATCAAGATCATATTTAGCTTTGTAGAAGATCCCATGTGTTCTTGTTCCTTGAACAAAGTTAAGGATCCTTTTGGCTGCTCTGAAATGGATCTCATGAGGCTGATCCATGTATATTGAATCCACACGAACTGCATAAGATAGATCAGGTCGAGTGTGTGTAAGATAAAGCAAACACCCAATCAACTGCCTATACAGTGTATTATTTACCATAGGAGAAGAACCTGCTTCTTCAAGCTTAACTCCTGAAAGGAAGGGAGTCTTGCTTGGCTTGCAATATTTCATGTTGAACTTGTTCAGAAAATCTAAGGCATACTTGGACTGATGTACTTTGATTCCATGTTGGGATTGAGCAATTTTGAGACCCAAGAATTGGCTCAACAATCCCAAATCAGTCATAGAAAATGCATGGTTCATTGCATCCTTCAAGGAGGCAATCTCTTTCTTTGAACTTCCTGTAATCAGAAGGTCATCCAAATACAAGAAAATAATCATCAAATAACCATGAATCAGCTTCAAATAAACATTAGGATCAGATTTGCATCGAACAAAACTCAATGACAGCAGAAAGCCATCAATATTGGCATACCAAGCCCTGGGGGCTTGCTTGAGCCCATACAATGATTTCTTTAACATGCACACAAAATATGGATTAGAAACAAACTCTTGAGGTTGCTACATGTAAATATATTTAGTGATATCTCCATTTAGGAAAGCACACTTCACATCCATGTGATGTACCTCCCACTGCTTCGAAGCTGCAATGGCTAAAGCTAGCCTTATGGAGTCCATCTTTCCCACTGGTGCAAAGGTTTCATTGTTGTCAATACCATGTACTTGTGAGTATCTCTTGGCTACAAATCTTGCCTTATATTTCAAAGGTGAACCATCAGCAACAAACTTAGTCTTGAAAACCCACTTACATTGAACTATCTTCCTCCCTGGGGAAAGATCAACTAGTTCACAAGTGTTGTTCTTCTGGAGTGAGTTGAATTCTTCTTCCATGGATGTTTTCCATATTAAATCATGTGCTGCATCTTCATATTTCTATGGATCTGATTCAACCATCATACAACACTTCTCATCAAATAAGGGATCTTTCATACAAAGGGCACTCTCAAACTGAGATCTAGTCCTCCTAGTGTCACTAGGATTTCCAGCTAGTTCCCCAGCTACATGAATGGTATTTGCTGCCCATTTTGGTCTTGTTGGAATGTCAGGATCTCAAATCAAATCATCATTATCAGAAATATCATAATCAACAAACTCATTAGTCTCTCCACTTACAATCAATGGATCTGGTGGTGAAGAAGACTCTCCAACTTCAACTGCTACTAAAGGCTCTTCTTGGAACTGAACGCTTCTTTCAATGAAAGATTTGTTAGTGCTCAATTTGATCAACTTGTACACTTTTGAATCTTTAGAATACCCAACAAATAGGCACTCTTGGCTTTGGGGCTGCAAAGCCTTTCTCTTTTCAGTTGGAACTCTAGCCCAAGCCATTGAGCCAAAAATCCTGAAATGGGTCACATCTGGCTTGTGCCCACTCCAAGATTTGAAAGGAGTAATACCATCAAGCTGCTTATGAGGCACCCTATTATGGATGTAGGATGCATATTTTATAGCCTCGACCCAAAACTTTGGTGGCAAAGTCTTAGCTTCCGTCATACAGGTTGCCATCTCCTTCAGTGACCTATTCTTTCTCTCAGTAACACCATTTTGCTGTGGTGTGTAAGGGATCGAATGTTGCATCTGAATACTTGAATCTTTACAATACTGAATGAACTTAGACTTGACATACTCACCACCATTTTCAGATCTGAGGATCTTGAGTTTCCTCCCATATTGGTTTTCAACCAAGGCTTTAAAGACTTTGAAGAGGTCAAAAACTTCAGACTTATGCTTTAGGAAGTAAACCCAACAATACCTGGAAAAGTCATCTATGAATGTCAGTGCATATTTGGATTGACTCATGGACATATGAGGAAATGGACCAACAATGTCACTGTGGATCAACTTAAGAGATGCAAAGGTTCTCTCATGACTAGCTCTCTCAAATTTGTGCTCTGGGTGTTTTCCTAGGATACAACCTTGACAGACTCCCTTGGAAAACATTGATCTTTGGTAAGCCTATGACCATATCTTTTTCACTCAAATCAGAAATATACTTGTAGTTAAGATGGCCAATATTTCATGCCAAAGCTTTCTTTCCTCATTAGCATGAATAAGAAGAGAAAAGGGGTTTGAGTAGGGTAGAAAATGGGAAACATGTATACCTTCGAAGTGTGATCAACAACACCTTTTGCTATGAATTTACAATTCAAAATATTTGTGATTTCAACATCATCGGGGGAGAAGATGACCTTCTTTGGAGACCCTGTGTGAGTCATCTGATACACTAACAAGAGATTAGAGGCAAGACCTGGAGCATACAACACATTATTGAACTTACCATGGTGAAGATCAATCCTTCCTTTCCCCAAACTGTCAGCGAGAGAGTCATCTCCCAAAACTATTGGTGGACCTTTCGACATGTCAAGAGAGGAGAATGCCTCTTTTGTCGAAACCATATGTCTAGAAGCTCCAGAGTCTATGATGAAGCTAGGTGAGCTTGATATGCCAGCAACCAAAGCTTCTACTCTCTCTTTGTCCTCTGAATTTGATCCTCCTTCCCTTTTCTTTGAGCAATCAGGAAGGGAGATGTTATTCTTCTCTAGGATTTGGGTCAACATGTCAATTTGATTCTTCATACAAGAGCTTTCAGGATGATAGCCCTTACTGCATTATGTGCACTTGCTCATTTCTCCTTTGTTCTTCTTCTTCTGGAAGTTCTTCTTGGAGCCTTGGGGCTCCTCTTGAGACTTGTTCTTGTCTCTCTTTTGCTTAGGTGGATTTTTAACCTTTTTATTTCTTTTTGAATCCACCCTTGAATCTCCAGCAACCAAAGATTGGTCTTTGGAAGGTTTGATGGTGCCCATCATCACCATCACCAACTTATCTTGTTCCTAGGTGAGGAATTCCATGAACTCTGCAAGCTTAGGCATCTTCCAGGCTCAAGCTGTCAACTTGGTGGCATGGAAGGTCGAAAAAAACACTGAATAGTCAGGGCCAAGCTTCGAGAGTATGGTCAAAACTAGTTTCTCCTCCTTGTTTTCAATCGCACACTGTTTTAGCTGCAAAACAAGGGCTTTAAACTTGGAAAAATAGAGTTGCAAGGATTCTAAGATGCCGGGACTCAAGGATATTAGCTCATTCTTGATTTAATGTCCTATCATCTCATCTGTCTTACCAAAAAGCTCTACAAGCTTCTCCCACACTTCATTATGTTATATTTTTAACATTAAGCTAGCATAACATTAGGATCTTTAAAATGAGAGAACAACAAGCACATCAATCAAACACAAGAGACAATGAACATAGTGTTTTTCCTTGGGGAAACCATAAATGGAGAAAACCCCGCAACTTCCTTAGAGATAGAATCAACACCAAAGTAAAACCCAAAAACAGTAAGACAATCTCCCAACAGCAGTAAGCTCTTTCCTCTTTCCCCATTGTGTTTCTCTTTCTCAGCTATGCACTACAAATGCGTGTGGATGAGTGTGTGATAAATAGAGAGGTCACCTCTCTATTTATACGAATTCTCGACATAACTAAAACCCTACTAGGGCTGACTTCACTAGGTGAGTCTAATAACCCTAGTGCCCCGAAACTATGGGGACTTTAACCCTTAGACAATACGAGGGTTACCCACAATGACTTGACATGACTTGTTTACATTATAGATCCTCCCGATAGGAACATCGGGGCATGACATGACACAAGAACATCCCGGAATAAACATCGGGTTACAATAGATAAGAAATACAAGTGAATACATTCCGAAGTTACAATTATAATAACACTCCCTCTTAACTAGGAAGGTATTCTCTTGACACAATTTTCATCACTGGTCTTCTTCTCTGGATCATCTTGTCATCTGTATCATTAAGTCATCTTCATCTTCAAGTCATATTCGTCTTTACGTCATGTTCATCTTCGGATCTGGATCATCACTGGATCTGGATCATCATCACTGGATCTGGATCATCCCTCGATTTGGATCATCTCTAGAGCATAATCTCTGGATCTAGATCATCCCTTTTTCTGGATCATCTCTACTGGATCATCAACACTGAATATTCACGGGTGTTATCTCATGATTCTTCTCGTCATAGGAAGTTCTACAGAGCCAGTGCTTTTTCATGCTGGATGTAGGCCTAGCCTCCATGTAGGTCTTCTTTAGCACTTATATCTGACATTTAAAGTCAGAATGACCCGCCCAACACTCACATCTGACCTACTCATCAGAAAGGCACGCCCAGCACTCACATCTGATCATATAGGAACAAAAACTATAATCACATCAGAAAGGACCAGCACTCACATTTGACACATGCGAGGAACCAATCCAACATGCATGTTCAAAAAGGCTCAAAACTTATATTTGACACATGCGAGGAACCAATCCAACATACATGTTCAAAAAGGCTCTGCACTTACATCCGACACATGCGAGGAACCAATCCAACATGCATGTTCAGAAGGGCTCTGCACTTACATCCGAGACATGCGAGGAACCAATCCAACATGCATGTTCAGAAGGCCTCTGCACTTACATCCGACACATTTGAGGAACCAATCCAACATGCATGTTCGAAAGGGCATGCACTCACATCTGATCAAGTAGGAACCAATCCTACAGTCATATCAGAATGGCCCTTAGTCCCAGATTGAGCTACCTGGTAACTAACTAGGTGCCTCCATTCCCAGAATGGAATTCAACGCTTACTTCTGATCATGTAAGAACCAATCCTACAGTCACCTCAGAATGGCTTAGCACTCATATCTGACATGGGAGGAACCCATCCTCACCATGACAGAATGGCGTAGCCCTTACATCTAACCTGCTCATCAGAATGGCTCACGGATTTAACACTCATATCTGACATGGGAGGAACCAATCCTCACCATGACAGAATGGGTCAGCCCTTACATCTGACCATGGAAGGAACCAATCCTCTCACCATGTCAGAATGGCTATGGGTTTCATCACTTCCCCTTGGAGGAAACCTCGATCTGGAGAACACCAAGCTTCTCCCTGAAGTACTCGAACTTCATCCTAGCCAATGGATTCATCAACACATCAGCTATCTGTTCCTCTGTCGCAACATACTAGAGCTTCACTGCTCCCCTATGCACCATATCCCTGATATAGTGATACTTGATCTCGATATGCTTCGACTTGTCATGGAACACTGGATTCTCTGAAAACTTCACGCAACTCTGGTTGTCACAATGTATACAAGTAGCATCCATCCGGAGATCAAATAAATTAGATAGTAGCTTCCGTAGCCATACTGCCTCACAACTAGCTGAACAAGCTGTGACATACTCTGCTTCAGCTATATTCAGTGCCACACAGGATTGATTCCTGCTAAACCAAGAGATCACACTTGATCCCATACTAAAGAAACAACCTGAGGTGCTCTTCCTATCGATGGCATTACCTGCCCAATCTGAATCAACATAACCCTCCAGGTTAATCTTCTGATTCACCTCGTACTTGAGCTCTTAATCAATTGTACCCCTCAGGACTCTCAGAATATGCTTTGCAGCAATCAAGTGAACATGTCTCGGATCTGTTAAGAACTGGCTCAAGGTGTTCACAGCAAAGAAAATATCTGGTCTCGTGTTCGTCAGATACATCAAGGACCCAATCATCTAACGATACATCGTAGCATCAACCGTCTCTGATGAAACATCACTCAATAGATTCAGTTTCGATGCCATAGGTGTGGGCATAGCCTTGCAGTCCATCATCCCAAACCTCTTCAAGATCTCTACTGCATACTTCCCTTGTCCGAGGGAGATTCCATCCGCATTCTGCCACACCTCCATGCCTAGAAAATAATGCATCATACCTAAGTCCTGCATTTCGAACTTGGCAACAAGATTTCTCTTCGTATCAGCAATCAACCCATCCATACCTGTTACAAACAAATCATCTATGTACAGTAGAAGCATCACTGGGTTGCCATCTTCAACCTTGTAGTAAAGGTTGGAATCTGCTTTACTCTTGGTAAAGCCCAAACTGGGTAGAAATTTGTCAATTCTGTCGTACCATGTCCCGGGTGCCTATTTCAAACCATACAGGGCTTTCTTTAGTCTGCATGCATGAGACTCCCTGTCATGTGTCTCAAAACCGAGTGGCTGTTCTACATACACTTCCTCTTCCACTACACCATTCAAGAAAGCAGTCTTGACATCCATTTTGTGTATCTTCCATTTCATTACTGCAGCCAAAGCAAGTACCAATCTGATGGAAGTGTATCTAGATACAGGAGCAAAGGTTTCTTCATAATCTATTCCTTCCTTCTGTGAGAAGCCACGAGCCACAAATCTTTCCTTATATTTCTCTATGCTACCATCTGCAGCATGCTTGATCTTGTAGATCGATTTGGAAGTTACAACTGACTTCCCTTCTGGTGTTGGGACAAAATCCCAAGCATCATTCTTCATGATCGATTGATACTCTTCGATCATAGCATCCTTCCATTCTTTCCGTTCTGCCGCTTCTTCATAGTTGGAAGGTTCTTTATTGATAACATCACATAGTAAGGCTACATATCCAGAGCAGGATCTGGTTCTCTTTCTTTCTCTGTGATTCTTTTCTGGAGCCCCATATCTTTCCGCATCTTGGATAATTTGTCGTACCCAAGAAGGTTTCGACTTGTGAGGATTCTTCTCCTGAGGTGGATCTATAGGTCGTTGTGGTTCTTCAAATTCTCGATCTTCTTCTTGAATTTCCTCAATCATGGTTGTATCATGAATTTTGGGAGCTTCTGATTCTTCAGGTTCTTCAGCAGGTCTCTTCCTGGATTTGTTGTAAGCTGTGTCTTCGTCAAATGTTACATCCCTATTGATGTCGATCTTCTTGTATCCTGGGAAGTATATTCTGTAAGCCTTCGAGCTTTCAGACTATCCCACAAATATACCCTTCTTTCCTGAAGGATCTAGTTTTGTTCTCTTTTCTTTTGGTATATGTATGTACACTGGACAACCGAATATTCTGAGATGGCCGTCTTCTGGTTTCTTGCCGTAGAAGACTTCTTCAGGAGTCTTGTTCTCGAGTACTCTATGTGGAGTACGGTTCTATACATACACTGCTGTTCTAGCTACTTCTACCCATAGATGCATAGGAAGATCCTGATCATGAAGCATTGCTCTTGCAACTTCCATGATAGTTCTATTCTTCCTTTCTGCAACCCCATTCTGTTGTGGATTGTAAGGAGTGGACAACTCCCTCTTACTTGATTCTTTGCATAAGTCTTTGAGTTCATTTGATGTGAATTCTCTGCCATTATCTGATCGAAAGGTCTTGATCTTCTTTTTTGTGTGGTTTTCGATTAAGGCTTTGAATTCCTTGAACTTGCTGAACACTTAATCTTTGTTCTTCATGAAGTAAATCCATGTCTTCCTAGAAAAGTCATCAATGAAAGAGACATAGTATACATACCCGCTTAGTGAACTTGATGACATTGGTCCACATACATCGGAGTAGATGATTTCCAAGATTCGTTTTGCCTTGCTCTCGCTACTTGGAAATGTCTTCTTTGTATTCTTTCCTTTCACACATCCTTTGTAGACCCCTTCATGTTTTGCTTGAATTTATGGAAGTCCTTCAACAACTTTTCTTGCAAGTGGTAGTGCTCTGTAATGCACATGTGCAATCCTTCTATGCCATAGTTCATTTGGATCTACTGTGTCATGGACCATAGCTTGTTCTGGATGGCCCTTTAGCTTGTATAAGCCTCCTTCTTGTTCTCCAATCACTATTGCATCATCAATAGTCTTTCCTCTTAGCCACATGATGACTTGGCCATCTACAAATGCAACCCTCATACCTTTTGCATCCAATGCTGATATGGATAGAATATTATTCTTCAATCCTGGTACAAACATGAAATCCTTCATTTTTATAGACTTTCCAGAGTCTAGCTTGTAGGAGGATTCACCACTACCTTTTATGGGATATTGGTAGTCATCCCCAAGTTTCACCTTATGGGGTGAGTTATGTTCAGATAGTTTCTCAAAGGATACCTTGAAACCTGTCATGTTTTTGGAAGCCCCACTGTCAATAAGCCAATATTTGCTTCCATGAGTGACAGTTCCCGTGAGTGCGGATATCAGAACATATTCATCTTCACTTTCTTGTTTTACTCTCTTCCTTGGAAGATCATCATCCTCAGCAGTGTGAGCATGATGTTTTCTTTTGGAGTTCCTTTTCTTCTTGGATCCATTCTTATTCATGGGACAATTTCTAGCAAAGTGTCCTATTTCATCGCATGTATAACATCTGAGTTTAGATGAACCTTTCTGATGAGAATGCTTACCTTGGTGATGATGCTTTTCCCTTCTTCCTCTCTTGGAGTGTACTGTGAGAGCTTGATATTCATTTCCCATCTTTTCTTCTCGAGCTGCTATCCGAGCTTCTTCTTGAGAGCATTCTTCCCACAGTCTATTGAACTTGACCAACTTCTTCCTAGCACAGATTCCTTGGATGAAAGAATCCCATGACTTAGGGAGGCCATTCAATGTTGTCATCACAATTTTTGCATTCTCCACTTCTTCATCTACAGCTTCTAGTTGTTCTTTGATCTGGGAGACCCTTGTGAAGTATGACTGGATGGTCTCTTCATTCTGGATCTTGACATTCTTCAACTAGTTCCTTAGAGTCATCTTCCGATTGATGTTCTTCCCTTCAAATAGTTTGGTTAGGGAATCAAACATGGCCTTAGGTGTCTTGAGGGAGGACACCTGTGGAATGAGGTGATCCTTGATAGAATCTGCAATGATCCTCTTTTCCATAACCAACTTCTTCTTATGTAAGGCCTTGGCCTCATCTCCCTCTGGGACTGGAACCTCCTCATGGATATAGGAGTCCAACTCATTTTCTTCCAGGACTAGGGATATCCTATGCTTCCAAGCTCGGAAGTTATGAGCTCCCTCAAAATTTTCATCAAGCTTGGTATGATGAGACATCTTAACTGAGAACTTCAAATGGAAATACAAAAGATTTAGATCTTACTAGGTCAAGTTCTCGGATCTGGACTTTGGAGCTGAAATCCTGTAGTGCTGGTTTAGGAGCATATTAGGGTTTTGCTTTTCCAGAGTTCTGTCCAACCAAATGCTTTGAATTTGATCCCTAACTTTGATTTTGGGGAGGAGATCAATCCAGGACTGGGCTCACTGAAAAATTCCACTTCTGTGAAAAGGCCTAATTTTCGGTAGTAGTGTCGGGTCCAAAACTGAAAAACCTCAGAATTGGATTCTGCTTCGACAGAAAGATGCGCCCTGGGGAGGAGAGTTATTTCACCCTACTTTTGCTGAAAATCTGTGGAGAGAGATCCACAAAATAGGAAGCCCTAGTTCCTGTAGCTGCATAGTGTCTTCTTCTTAGGTTAGCTCTAATTCCATGTTAGATTTTAACATTAAGCTAGCATAACATTAGGATCTTTAAACTAAGAGAACAACAAGCACATCAATCAAACACAAGAGATAATGAACACAATGTTTTTCATTGGGGAAACCATAAATGGAGAAAACCCCGCAACTTCATCAGAGATAGAATTAGCACCAAAGTGAAACCCAAAAACATTAAGACAATCTCCCAACAACAATAAGCTCTTTCCTCTTGCCCCAATGTCTTTCTCTTTCTCAGCTATGCGCTACAACTGAGTGTGGATGAGTGTATGATAAATAGAGAGGTCACCTCTCTATTTATACTAATTCCCGACATGACTAAAACCATACTAGGGCTGACTTCACTAGGTGAGTCTAATAACCCCAGTGCCTCGGAACTGCTGGGAATTTAACCCTTAGACAATAGGAGGGTTACCCACAATGAATTGACATGACTTGTTTACATTATAGATCCTCCCGATAGGAACATCGGGGCCCGACATGACACAAGAACATCCCAGAATAAACATCGGGTTACAATAAATAAGAAATACAAGTGAATACATTCCGAAGTTACAATTACATTAATAGATTAGGTGATGTGAATCCATCAAGATGGAAGAGGAGGTCTCTTGAAATGCTCGGACACAAAAGACCATAGGCCTCATCCCTCTTGTTGTGCTATTTTATTTTCTCTACAGATGCATTGGGGTCTGCCTCAGTTTCCATAGTAACCCTGTAGAGACCTTTCGCTCTCAACAATATCTCCATCTCAGCTTTCCATTCAAAGAAATTAAATGGAGTCAAGATGATCTTCTGAGATTGGTCCATAGCTCAGAAACTGTGCCCTTCAGTCAGCAGAAAATACTCCTAGTCAAGATGTCGAACCTGCAATAGCAATATGGAAGGAGAGAAATCGATCTACAAAGGCTCTGATACCATGTGGAAATTGAACCCAAGTGATAGAACAATTACACTCATAAAATTGCTAATCAAACATGCAAAATTAACATCAAAGGAGACTGAAATTGGAGCATAACACTAATCTGTATTGATTAAGTGTACAATAGCCAGCCTTGTGAAGTAATAGGCTGTTGCAATATATAATTACATGAGAGATTCGAATGCATAAGGATGCCATTCGAAATAGTAAAAAAGTAGGCTTACTAAATCTAGTCAAATCCCCCATAGGTGCATAAAGCAGTTTCCAAATCCACTAGGATGCTCACGAATTGGAAAAGTCAAGTAGGAAAGATAATAAGATATGGAAAGACAACTCATACATGATTTTATTAGGAGAAAAGGATGGAGGATGATGTGGGCAAAAAACAAGTCAACTACACCTAGTCTAGCTATTCCTTTTGCCTTAATTCTCAATAAAACAGGCAACTTTAAAGAAAAAGCAGATATGCGCTTTGGAGGATCTATAATAAAGTAGACATGCTAAATATGGTTTCCAGGAGGTTTCCCAAGCGCTCCATGAATTAGTTATAGCAAGTGTTGACTTCTATGACATGTAGAAGGCAACTAGCATAGAGTGGAATCTAGGAGACTAGGTAATAAGACAAAAATGATTTAATTAATGTCTAAGGTAGGTAACTATGGGTTGCTTATTCTAAAAAATAAGAAGGAAATTCACAATTTTTTGGAGGAAATGAAGACACATATCTTTCATTTGGTAGAAATGCAAAATGATACTCTACTAATCATGATGAAGTAAGAGGAGGTAGAGAACCTTCTCTGATATTTGTTTGTCCAAAATGTACCAAAAGTCACCCTCATATTGAATGCCCATTTAATATTGAGGAAATTTGCATCATTTGTAAATAATTTCATAACACAAGGTCAATTTCCTCAATTGACTAGTTAAAATGCCACGAATGAAGGAGCTGAGAACCAAAATAAACAAGTAGCAGCTCAAAAAACACGTTAAGTTATGCTTTATTTCCATTCTTAGTATTTCAATTATTCATGGGATAATAAAATGAATCCTTCCACAAATGGGTACTACCCACTCCTTAACCTTTCCGAAATCAATCCCACACCATAGCAATGGCATATTATGGCAATATACAAACCACTTACCACTTCAATGGAATTTATTCTATGGAAAACATTGAACATCAATAACCAACCGAGTTCTCTTCAACAACAAGAGATAGTGAATTTAATTCAAATATGTGGCACTATTTTTTCTTGGGAATACTAAGATATGATAGGAATTGACCCCAACACTTGGAAGCATATTGTATATACCACTAAAAACCTATAACCAATCAAAAACCTTAACATCAAATAAATTCTACACTTAAAGATAGTGTTAATACAAATATACATAAATTGCTAGATGTTGGTTTTATTTATCCAATTTCAAACAATGAATGGATCTCTCACTGGCCATTGTCCCCCAAAAATGAGGAAAATGGAAAATATGTGTGGACTATTGAGAGATCAGCAAGGATACCTTGAAGGATCACTTTACATTGTGTTTTATTGACCAAGTGGTGACCGTTGGGCCTAGGAACAGGAAGGAAAAATTCATTCAGAATTCTACCTAAGTATGGAGAAGAGCTAAAGGAAAAGAAGAAGGAGCTACGACAGAAGGAAGGAGTGCGAAAAGGGAAGGTATGATAGAATATCAACATCAGAAGGTGTGCAAGTAACATAACATATAGAAAATGACAGTAAGGTGTAATGCTCAAAAAGTGACAGGACTCAATGATCATGGGTATGAGTTCATATAGAGCTGACGGAAATTGCACACATGAATGCATCTCTGTAAGTCAAGCCGATAGTGTCTCTTGTTAGGTGTTACCAGAATAGGAAAGATAGCATGTTGGATGGATACAGGAAGTCGACTGAGAAAGCGACATAAAACTAGTATGTATTGGGTATGTATGGAATCTGTTTCGAGTCTGTAATGAGGCTATAAAAGAAGGAACCCAAGCTGTATGCATGTTAGAATCCCTATGGTCAATATCTACGGTTAGTTCTAAATTGTTATACTCTCGATCTCGACTTCAATTAGACAAGAATAGACTCTCATTAGTGGGGACTGTTAGCTTTTGGTCGATGGATATGTATTGTTGAGTGCATAAGAGTAAATGATTTTCAACTGAATGCACATAAGAGTAGGAAAGGTTGAGTTGATCCAGGATATGTGCGGATCACTAGTAGACTAAAGTAGGAAGAGATCAGAGAGAAGATCATAGATAATGAGAGGGGAGGAATATTATATAAAGAAAGAGAAGGAGATCTTGAGAAGAGTCCGTAGCTTAGTGTGCAGACAAAAGGTGCATCTATTTCGTCATGTCAGATGAAGAGCACCTTGTGGTTTTTTCCTGGATGGGTTTCGATGTTATATTCTGTGTATATGTGTGAATGTTGAATGTGTTTAAGATATATGTGTAGATTTTGGATCGAATGAATGATTGTAGGCTTGCTTACAAATGAATAGATGTATATTGGTCACAGTGTATTAATTGGACATGATTATGCTGCACAACCATTGTTGATATAATAAGATTGCATAAGAGAAGCTAGTTTGCGGCCTAACTATTGAGTTATAGTGGACGCAAATAATCCAGCCCCATAATTTGTTGAGAACCTTGGTAATAGGGCAAGGAACCCTAAATTCCCCACCCAACTACGGAAACGTGGTTCTGGCAGTGATCCATCAAGAGAGATATCTCAGGTGAGATGACATATGCGTCGTAGGTGATGCCTACTGAGCTCTCCTCTATCAAGATTATATCTTGGGATTTGTTGCCCTGAGTAGAAGGGACTGAACCTGGGCCAGGATCCCTAGAGGAGAGGGACACTAGGAGAAATCCAACAAATGGTTCCATTGCCGGGACTCGAATCATTGTGGTGAGGGATATGTTGTGGCAACCAATGAAACCAGAGATCGAGGATTGGGTGGAATTCAAGGAATTAGAATTCACACAAAACAAAAGTGAAGGATCTCGATGGACCCAACATAGTGGTTGGGACGATACATCTATATAAAAATTCATGAGATTTTATTTTTCAAGTTTCCCATTGTGTTGCATGAATGGTTGTCTAAGTTCGCAACCTGATAAAGAAATTTTCAAGGAGGAGAACTTATGGAGTGGATTCCTTAGTTAATTGAACGACTAGAAGGAGTAAGAAACCTGTTTCAAGGGATATGGATTTTTGGATAGATAGTATATTTGAGGGATACAATACTGAGTTTTTTGTTGATACAATAACCTCATACAATGAGGCAAAGCAATATTTTTTTCAAGGAACATGCAGTAGATATTTGTCATCTTTAAAAACGTGGATAAAAATGCTTGTATGTGAAAAAGGTATTTTGTGAATGTGACAGGAATGTGTATAAATAGAGTGGCCAAGTATTAGAATAACCTTGAATTGAGATGTTCCCAGGAGATAATGGAACTGAACTAGAGTCAGGATTTCTAAGAAGTGGAAGAAAGACTCTTTTAGGAAGAGGGATTTACAACACAAATAGAGAAGAAGAAGGCTATGAGGTTGCATCATCCTTGGAAGAAGGGTCTTGCGATGAAGAAGAAGAATATAAACCGATCTCTGAAGGAGACGAAGAGTCAAAAGAGTCAAGTGAAGCCCCAGAATGAGAATGTGGTTACAACTAGCCTACATCACCGCATACATCACTAGAGGTAATATCTAGAGACTTATCTCCAAGTTCATTTGTAAATACAAGTAGTATTAGTGCTGTAAATAGAGGACAAGGAAGTTCGACTAGCCAAGATTTTGGTCCAACTGTACCAAGAGTAAATACAATGGCTGGAGCTGACATTAAGTTACCAATATTCAATGGAAATGGGTTGGAGGACCCAAAACAACATTGGTTCCTTTGTGATGTTGTATGACTATGAAACAGATCCAAGATGAGAATATCAAAAAGCACATATGATCACGACTCTACGAGGTTGTTCGCTTGACTAGTATGTGAAATTTTCCATTGTACTCGTAGGAGTTGTCTAGAAAACACTCAACGAGATTCGAGTGGGTATGATGGATGAGTTTAGAAAGCCAAAATCTGAATCATAGTGCATCACTGAGATCAAAGAAATTAAGTAGCTATCGACAAAATTTGTCTGGGAATTTGACCAGAGTTTTAAGACATTGATGGCCAAAGTGATATTCCAAATGTTGGATGTACATCTCAAGGAATGGTTTATTATCACCTTGTTACCACATATCCGAACCCCTATGATGCAACCAAATATTGTGTCATAGAAATAGGCTATGGAGATAGAAACAAAATTAAATCCTCGTCGATTGGAGATACCGACACATGAATGATGCAAATTCAGTCACAGCTGGCCAAACTTACGATGCAAATCTAGGACATTAAGAGAGGAATGGAAGTTTAAGAAGAACTATGGTGTACAAGATGTAGAATAGACAAACACCATAAAGATAATTGTACAACGCTCATGAACTATGTTTAAGCATGAGAGCCAAATCCGTTAAACACCCAAGGGATGCCTTGATGTAGAAAATGCCAGACTAGGGGCCACAAGTCCAAAGATTGTCTGTACTTATAGAATATTGTAAGTGCAACAACTAGTCTGTATTGTAAATCTTGTAAATCAGTAGGTCATGATGAAAAGGAATACATAGCACTTCAGCTGCTGCAAGAAAATACTATGGATACCTACTTAATGAAGAATGATGAGCAGATGTAAGATGAATGAGTGTAGCCTCAGTATCACCCTGCTCAATATCAACAACCACAGTACCCTTGGCTACAGTATCAATAGAATTGATATCCACAACAACAATACCCTCTACAAAGGGGAGGGCGGTGGGTGGAAATTTTTGAGGCCGAGGAAAACAACAAGGAGGAGGAGGATTTGGTCATAGAAGAGGCCAAGTCATATGTTATAACTGTGGACAGCCAGGACATTTTTCCTGCGATTTCCAAACTCCCGCAAAAACATGTACATATTGCAAATAATTTGATCACACTGCTGAATGGTGTCCACAACTAATTGCAAAATGGCAGGTTCAAACTGTCATCAACCCTGATTCGATGCAGAATCAAAATCCAAACCCCAACCAAAACATTCAGATGATTTATGCCGAGCTGAAAGAACCTCACATTGCTGTCGTTACAAGAGGATGTGATGTAAAAGGTGTGGACCAGAATATACAACAAGAACAATCACAGGTGAGACCTGTGTCACAAAAGAAAACCCTGCTAGATGTCCAGAAGGAGAAAGAAGTTTTCTTGGATGTGCAACCAGAGTTTGTTGATGCTAATAAACTGTCGACATCTGGACAAGTCAAAATCATGGCTGAATGATTTGAATAGTTATTCAGGAAGAAACCAATGAAAAAGGTTAGTAAGCTTAAAGAATCTTCAAAAATTGTTTAGAACTAATAAATGATAAAGATGTTGTTGCAGAACTGACAACACTAATAGAAGAAACTCTAGGTGATTTATGACCTGAAAAAAGTGTTAACCATATCGAGAAGAGACCGAAGACAGGTCGACAACTGCGAATGACTGCATAGATAAGATAATATGATATGGATTATATCATATTATATTTGGGGATAAAATGTTAACATACTGACAAGACACACAAGGGAGAGCATTACTAAACTGCGACTGGATTGGTCTCCCATTCAACTAAGGCTTGCGAACTAGTCGAAGGTTGTACCAATTGGTAGACTAAATCAAATGCCTGTAGAAGTCGAAGGATTAAGAACATATGTCGACTTCAAAGTAATTGACATTGTCGATGACAAAAATCATTATAAATTTTAAGAAAATAATCTTATCATTTGAATATTATGAACTAAGGGTCGTTGCGCTAATTGATCTGCTTGAAGGGAAGATATATGTTAAGATAGTAAATAGAGAAGGTCAAGGAAATTACTTGTATTAGTTATATAATATCATGGATTTAAAGGAAGATTATATAAATCCAACAACCAATGAAAAACATAACTGGCGGTGTGTAAGTTCTTGCACATTTGATTCAGGTGATGCCCTAGAAAATTGGCAGAACATGCTACATGAAGTTTCCATGAGAAGATGCGCAAGAATCACAATATTTTTCTAAAGGGTAGGAGCCGAAGCAAGCATTCTTCCTACATATGAAGGATTACCCAACCTTGCATATTTTATAGTAGAATTTGAAGAAAAAGTTACAAAATCACAATGATTTTCTGCCTTGGAGTATGTGTTGAAAGCTACACCTGCAAGATGGTGGGATACACATAAACAATCTATCTCTGAGTGGACACAATATAAACGATTACTAGAGATTATATTTGGGGAAGAGATCAATTATTCTGATCAGAAGCATAAATGACTGAAAATATTGTGGAGCATATTGGTTATTGTTGTAAGAAATGGCAAGAATATCCGTGACAAGAGTGGGTTCATTGATTCATCCACACTTTGGAAATGGTACCAAGAAATTGATACACATCAGTTGAGTTGCGACGAGGAACTGTTGCATGGGAAATTTTAATTGCAAACTTCACCCAGATGTTTGAGTTCACAAGTGAAAATCCGAAAGTTGATGCTCAGCTACAAATAATGAAGGAAAAGATATTTGAGAAAATACTAGTCGCAACCATGGATTTCCATCAATGCACCACGAAAATACACAAGTGGATGGAATGTTATAATATTATTGGAGAATCAGATGAAGATGATCTGCTTGAGATAAACATACTTGAGTAAGAAGGTATGCGTAAAGTGGAAGGAGCTGGTATGACTAGTGACCAATTTCTAAGTCCACTCAAGATCAAGAAAGTAAATATTGGGTCGACTGAAAACCCAAAGTTTTCTAATATTGGAGATTATTGGGATGATGAAACTGTGGGAAATATCACTGAATTATTGAATGAATTTTAGGATCTATTCCCTACAAAATTTCTGAAATAGAAGACATGGTTGGAGACATTACTAAGATAAGGCATAAGTGCTGAGATACACCTTATCATGCTAACCGCGACTAAAAAAAGAGACAACGATAGGTTCGATATCATTAAATTAACAAGTCTAAGAGAAAAATACGACGTACTTTTTGGTTACAACTGGATTTATGAAAATAAATACCACTTAAAGTGACAAATAATTGGTGTCATAACACAAAATGATTCATTAATAAGCTTGTACTACGTCCATATGCCTGAAAAGACAGATTCCTTTCTAATTAATTGTTCGTGCGTGTGAAGAACGTCTAGGGAAAGTTGAGGTATACTATCAGACTTCACCGCCAAGACTCCTGTCATCCTGGATGCAAGAGAATAGAATTACTGGTGACTGAAACCTTGAAGAGCCGAACTGGTGTGGTTGTAGTATGGTCATCTCCATTTACAACACTAACACGGTTGAGTTTGAGCCTGCATCGCCCACCTTAGTTATGGAAGACATCACTAGTTATATCCCACCATAGATAGAACAACTACTAGCCACTCACCTGACTGCACCAGCTCCTGAACAAACTAATATAGGAGTAGAGCTGAATGCTGGTAAGCCATATGGAAAAGACAGACCAGGTCCGTCTGGAACCAAATGGGGAAAACACACTAGTAACATAAAGAGAAAGGGAAAAGCATCACAACCTACAACACCATCCCCACCAATAGAGGAATATTTTGAGACAAGAAATTTGATGCCACTCTATGTCCCACCCAGATGCAGGGATGCACCGAGATTTACAATCCTAAGGAGGACAGGGGACCCACTGATAGTGCCACTAGTACCCAAAGGAGTGCAAGTGCTAAGGGAAATTTTACCCAATGTGCAAAAAATATCTTATGCGGATCATGATACGAAAGGCCAAGCATACCTGGATTGTAAAAACTACATGGATCTTATGCAGGACACACCTGAGGCACCCAAATGATTTTTTGCAAAGGAATGGGCTAGGGGACTCAAACAATATGACATATTATCGTTGTTGTATATGCCAAATTTTGGACGAAGTACACCAATAAACACCTACATTAAGAAGTTATTGATATTTTTTCATGGTGGTGTTTTATGGCTAGGAAAGCCTATACCTATAGATATTAAGCTGATTGCAATGATAACAGGTCTACCATCTGCATGAAAGGACCCAATGCCACTTCTAAAAAAGGATAAAAAAGCGGAAATAGCTGCACGGATGAAGAAAAAATATGATGTAGTAAGATGTAAAAGGAGATTTTTGATTGAGTCCATTAATAATGACACTGTTCACTTTGCTGCAAAAGTGTTGGCATCCAAGTTACTTCGTAAAATGCATCCAGACCAGTGCACTGCGGGAGCGATTACGCTTGCGTAACTTTGCGCGGAAGGACTCCATATCAATTGGTGTCAGTTCTTGTTGAATGAGCTCATACAAGACACCATTGATGCAAACGAAAAGGGTAGGCCATTTCACTACTCATGGATGTTAATTTTAATTTCATTTATAGCATGGTCCGAACCAAAACACTACCAAGGGGTAGAACTTCCAATGAATTTTAAAGGAGCAAGATATCATAAAATTTGGTTTGAGAAGGACATACATGACCGGAAAAAAGAGAATAATATTGAATTATTTATGCATGGAGAGGCTATAAGGAACCAAGTAAAGAACATGTATAGATTAAATGACACCATTGTTCAACGATTTCATCTAGTTGTTAAATTTGAGATTGGCCCACACCATATTGACATGCATCCATGACAACAACAACAACGTCAAAGGTTACCAACCAAATTCATAATGACCGAGGAGGAAGTTGAAGAAATTGTTAATGAGTGGTCGAAGGAATGGCATGTCCCGGTACCAGAAGATCAACTTATACAAGAGGAAGACCAATTATAAGAAGAGAAATCAGATGAGGGAAAGGAATAAGAAGATCCACCATAGGATTTGACTCTACAGAAATTCATCCCCCCTCAATACCGATAGACCCAGAAACATAAAATGAAGGGGATGACCATTAGAAAAAATAGGTACAGTCCAGAAGAAAGAAAAAGAAGATGAAGGATGACAGAACTGTAAATACTATCAACTTGGACATAGAAGATGTGCAAATGATGACTGAGGCAATAACTGAAGCAATGCAGACTATGTTCAAATCCATAGAAGAGAGATAAGAAGAACTCTCAGGTACAATTACTAGTTTTCTTGAAGTTTTTTGTAAAGCAGTCGAAGATGTTAAAATTGTTGTCATCTATCCAATTACAACAAGGGAGTCAAACGACCCATTAGAAAATTAAAAAATGGAACAAATTGCAATACATGTTCCAGTCCCACCAATAATGGTGGAAGTGTCCAAATGAGTTGTTGATCTAGGAAATCCGAAGTTTAATGATGTTTTCAGGGACATTGTCCAGATTACCATAGATTTCTCATCCATGGAGATAAATGAGGTATATGCAATACTGAATGTTGTAGCTGCAAAAATAAAACTACGTGAATGAACCATGGAAAGCAAGTGAAGGTTGCAAATAAGAATCTAAAGAAAATGAAACAAGTACTACAAGAAACTAATCAGAAGATGAAGGAATGGGAAGGAAACAATCAGGAGATAGCCAAGGAAGTGACCCTGTCCTATGAGAACTTTCCATTAGAGGGAATAACAGAGGAAATGGCACCAAAAGACAAGGTCCTTCGACTTGGAAAAATAGCGGCTGATATTAGGAAGAAGGTTACGAAGCTTGAAGAAGAAATAAGACCACACACACCTCCAGAGGCGCTGGAGAAAATAAGAGGCACAACAATTGAAGCTATGCAAATAATAGAAGAAGCAGAATAAATATGTGATAAGGTTGTCGATCAAGTCTCCCAGACTTGGGAAGCCTTAATGGATGATGAGAAATCATAGAATATTGCAAATGAGTTGACTCTATTTGAAGTAAACTTCACGTAGATAAAGAATGATATGAAGTAGCTACCCTTAGCACCAAAAATGGATAAGGCGACGGAAATGAGGAAATTGCAACAACAAATGACAATGCCGCACACACAACAACAACACCACGAGGACAAAGTGGAAGAGTTGCAGGCTGAAGCAGAAAAAGTTATAGGCATCATCCATCTTGTACATTAGAATCTGCACAATGTAGCGACATCAGTGGAGACGATCACGCTAGAACATGTTAGTTCCAACCTGGTGGAACAATTAGGGAAGAAATACGAAGAAGTGTGCATAGAAGCAGAGAGAGTGGTGAAAATCATGGAATATTTTTAGATAAAAATCAGCACAAGTTACACCATGGGCGAATAAATTTGAGTGGCTCGAGATGAGCCACAGGTGAGTGTTGGGGTCTTGTTGGGCCTAGGAACAAGAAGGCAGAATTCATTCAGAATTCTGCCCAAGTATGGAGAAGACCCAAAAGAAAAGAAGAAGGAGCTACGATAGAGGTAGCGACATAAAAGCAAGAGAGAAAGGAAGCTGTGACAGAGGCAATGAAAGGATGGAAGAAGAAGAGGAATATGCATCAGATGAGGAAGCTACACTAGAAGAGGAAGCCACTCCAGAAGGAAGGAGTTTGACAAGGTAAGGTACGAAATAATATCAGCATCAGAAGGCATGCAAGTAGCATAACGACTGGAAAATGACAGTAAGGCGTAATTCTCATAAAGTGAAAGGCCTCAACAATCATGGGTATGAATTTGGCTAGAGCTGGCGAAAACCGCAAGCATGAAGGCATATTTGTAAGTCAGGCTGATAGTGCCTCCCGTTAGGTGTTACAAGAATAGGAAAGACAACCTATTGGATGGATATAGGAAGTTGGATGAGAAAGAGACATAAAACCAGTCTATATTGAGTCTATATTGAGTCTATAATAAGTATGTATGGAATATATATCGAGTTTGTAATGAGGCTATAAAATAAGGAACCTAAGATGTTTGAGGGTTAACCTCCCTATGGTCAATCTCTATGGTTAGCTCTGAATGGTTAGAATCTTGAGATGGACTTCAATTAGACAAGATTAGAATCTCATTAGTGGGGACTGTTAGCTTTTGGTTGATGGTTCTATATTGTTGAGTGCATCAGAGTAAAGGATATGTAGCTGAGTGTGCAGAAGAGTAGGAAAGGTTGAGTCAATCTAGGCTGTGTGCGGATCACTTTTAGAGTAAAGTAGGAAGAAAACATAGATAATATCAGAGAACATGAGAGGGAGGAAGAGTCTATAAAGAAATAGAAGGATATCTTAAGATGAGTCTGTAGCTTAGTGCGTAGACGAAAGGCACATCTATTTCCTCATGCCAGATGAAGAGAACCTTATGGTTTTTTCCCAAATCGGTTTCCACGTTATATCATGTAAATGTGTGTGAATGCTAAATGTGTTTGAGATATATGTGTAGATGTTGTATCAAATGAATGATTGTATGGTTTCTTACAAATGAGTAGATGTATATTGGTTGCATAATATTAATTGAACATGATTATGCTACACAACCACTGTTGATATAATAAGATTGAATAAGAGAATCGAGGATGTGACCTAACTGTTGAGTCACAGTGAAAACAAATAATGCACCCCTAGACTTCATTGAGAACCTTGGTAAGAGGCCAAGGCACCCGAAATTCCCCACCCAATTGCGAAAACGTGGTTATGATAGTTACCCATTAAGAGAGATATCTCAGGTGAGACGACATCTACATCGTAGGTGCCGTCGACTAAGCTCCACTTTGTTGGGCCGATATCTTGGGATTTGTTGTGTTGAGAAGAAGGGGATGAACCTAGGGCAGGATCCCTGGAGGAGAGGGACAGAAGGAGAAATCCAACAGTGACTGCATTGTTTAGCTATGAATACTTTTACGTCATTTATGGTTTTAGTGGATACAACCAAATACAAATTTATGTTGAGGAGTAGGATAAACAATATTTACTTTCCCATGCAATAAATTTTCCTATATGGTCCTTCCTTTTGGCTTATGCAGTGCTCCTGCAACATTCCAAAGAGTTGTCCTCAACATATTCTCATATTTCATCCATGGTTGGGTAAGTATACATAGTTGACTTCACATTATATAGCAGTAGTTATGAAGAAGCATTGACTAATATGAAAACATTATTGCATGGTGTTGTCAAGATATGAATAAATCCCTCAAGAATGAAAACTGTTTTATGCTTATGAATAAGGCAATACTGTTAGGACATCACATCTTAGCTTCAAGATTGTCAAAATATTTGTTATCCTAGAATTACCTATCCCTTAGATGCAACGCGATGCCTATTTATTTCTTAGACATATTAATTACTACATAATATTCATTCCTAATTTCAGCAAAATAACAACACCTCTATTTTTTCTTCTACTAAATATGTTGAATTTATTTTGAATACAAAGTGCAAAAAAAGATTTTAAAACCTTAAAAATCGAAACTAATCTAAGTTCCTACATTAAGAGGTCCCATGTAGGATATTCCTTTTCACATACTAATTGATGCTAAATAGAAAAATATTTAGGTGTTTTTTTAGGACAATAAGATGCTATTAAAAATATATTATTTATTACATCAACAAAACTATTTCCAAAGATGAGCTAAACTATATGTTATCACTCATATTTTTCCTCTGGTTGTGCAAATAATATCTTGAGGTAACCTTTTAAAACCAAGATTTAGGTTGGGCTCATACCCTTCCAACCAAATAGGGCTCTCTCAAATATCAAATGATCGATAATAACTGAAAGGATTTAGCAATGAATAAGCAGAGGTAATATTTTTCAAAAGATAGGCTTAGTGTTTTTAAAAGGTTGGTTGGACAATCTTGAAAGAGACCAATGGGAAATGGAGTCACAAGTATAGAACTTAAATTGCATAGATTAATAATGGTGATGGAGTATTTCAATAAACAAAAGCAAGATAGGAAGGGTTTTCAGATCACTAAGTGTATGGAAATGGAGCAGAAGTATACAAGAATATAATCACCAAATATGAAGCACCATTAAAGATGAATCTCATTTCCAATTTTAGAGGAAATGAAAAATACTCATAGCATTGTTTTAAAGTGAATTATGCATCATTTTACTGAATTGAAATGGAAGACTTAACATTCATATGGATACTAAGGTAAGAAACACAAGATATAACAAGAAATCACATATCTGAAAAATAGCCTGAACAATGAATCTCTTTAGCCAAACAACCATGTATTACTTTTATTGATCCTTCATTAAGCACAAAAATAGTACATAGAGCTCAAAATAGTCTTCTCCTTTTCACAAGTCGAACCCTTACAATGTATTTTTCATCATAATATATCGACCATATATTCTAAGCTCAATATTCAAGCTCTCTAGACACTTCCTAAAAAAGAAAAAATAGTTACATAACTGGTGACACATAAGAAAATTAATTTTAATTTTTAGGAATAGTTACAAACACTTTACTTTAACTATTTCCCTACTTTTTGGGACTTAAACCTAAACTAATTTCCATAATTAATTCTAAGGAAAAAATTACAAACATGCTTATTATACTGTTTCGGTGTCCATCTGTCCATATAAAAATCAAACATTGATGTATTACCCGAGATGGAGCAAACTTGGAAATTTCTCTAGTGTCCCCATTCAATTTTGGCCTTTGACGTTTGTAAAATTGTATTTTACAGAACTTTTATAGTGCATTCTCTATTTTTGTGCTGCGAGCGCTACAAAAGTAAAAAATTACTGAAATATTATGGAAAATAGGTTACAAAGAAACACCCGTAGCTCACATCTTGTAGCACCTATGTAAAACAAATATATGTTTTTGTCAATCGACATGTGCTTGACAAAACTCATCTTTTTTGTTTTTTAAAATTCCTCTCCATTTGGTTGAAAATTACATTTGAAGTTGACAACTAAAAGAGTCATTTCCATAGCAGATACCATTGATGGAACATCGCCTTAATAGAGATAGGAATCATGATTGAGCAGAGAAGCTCAAAACACAGTGGAATGACAATAAATTCATACAAGGGCCTTCTTTTGTATATTGCACATACCAATTATTTCGTACTTTAGAGGGTTTCCAAACATTCCCAGAAACACCTAGGATCACGACCACACATAATTAGAAAAAAAAGATTGCATCAATCAACTTATCAACTATTGCATCTACAACTATGAGTTTGGGTTCTAATTGAACCATGTGCATTTGATGTTTTCCTTATGATTTATACCATATGATAAAAATTCTTGTCAAGGGAAGGAACCAAAACGACATCATAATAATCCATTAAAAATAAAACTTCACCACCAACATTAAACTTTAGACAAAGATGAACTTTGAACACTCAAGCGTTCAATTACCATTGTTTAATTTTGTGAAGGTGGATCCTCAAGTCTACATAAATTCAAATATGAAATAAGATTGTAGAAGAGAGAGAAGAAATTCAGTAAACTTGGATTAATAATTCATGGAAAATTAAACACACATGAAACCAATAATTGGAAGAAAATAATTACATCAATTAATAAATATTTAATATGTAATACAATGGTGTTACACATAGGAGAATTCAGATTCCTAAGATAGGATTCAAATATACCAACTTGGACGGACTCTAGAGCTAACTCAGTGTGGGAAAATCATCACTAGATCTCACTAATGCAATTCTGGATCACTGAATTAGTTCACTATCAGTTAACTGACTGAGTTAGGTGAGAAAATGTGCCCTACTTTCCTCAAATCATGCAAAGTGGTGCTAGGATGACTGAGATTTATCTAACTAATGGGAATCAGAGCATAACTAAAAATAACTAAACATCGACTAGGTTCAATTGCTGGAGAATGCCGCTGACACTCATAGTGGGTTCCTAAATGATAGGGATTGGTCCCTGAAGCTCCAAACTCATGGATATAGGTACATTGAGTGATAGGTGGCCCCTGGGTGAGTCCCCCATGCACTAGTGAAGTGGAAATTACATCCTAAGATAGGAAAAGGAAAATAGACTATGGTGGTCAAGGGTGGATTAATTAATAATCCTAACACCCCCCTTAATCCTAACTTGGACAAATTGGGCCATGGAAACTAAAACCAAAGGTCACCCATACAATATAAATCCAAATAAATGAATTCTTAACAACTGAGGAAATGGGGAAAACTTCATGGGAAACACACCCCCCCGTCCCCCCCCAAAAAAGCAGGAAAAACCAGGATCAAGATTTCATAGTAAGAGAAAATATTTCTTCTTGAGTAAAAATTTGTGAAAATATTTCTGCAATATGCATATCTATGGAGTAGTAATACAGTATGATGATTCTTGTGTGCACTAGTTTTATGGTACCGTGCATGTGAACTTCTCCACCGTATTCCAATATGATGACAGATAGAAGATGAAATTTTGCCTTTGTCTCTTATTTATGGAGGAATAGTGATATGCCCCAATTTGTTCTTCAACGAGTAGAAATGTTGATCAGAACTTACCACCATGAAGCATATCTCTCAAAGTTTGTAGCACCTATCTGAGAGAAGTGAATTCTCTTGACATGGCACAAGGATCTCTTTTTGAAATTGATATCTTATTCTCCTCATGTCAAATGACTCTCTAGTCATATTCCCAGTAGTCTCAATAACCTTTTGATCCCACTTAGGCCTAGTATTGGGAGTAAGGACTAGATTTGGATCTCGCTCCGATTGAACTTCATCTTCAATTCCATAAACTGATTCAAATTGGTCCTCTGCTTCGGATTCTGAATTTGAAACATTAATGGAAACATTATCATATGCAAAATGTTTAGGTAGGATGAATTTACCTTCCCTTTCAAATGGAAGTTGAGACTCTACTTAATCTGAGTATGGAAGAAAGTGTGAGAATTCATATATATTGGAGGCATTGTTTGAAACACCTTTCTCTATAAGCTTCCCAGTTGATATATATATGAGATCTCCAATGACTCATGACCAAATACAACTTGCTTTGGTGAGCCTGTATGAGTCATCTGGTGTACAAACAACAAATTTTCTTCCAAGGAGGACACATAGAGTACATTTTTGAACACTCCATGCTCTAATTTGATTGAACCCTTTAATTTAGCTTGGATTTGAGTGTCATCTACCATGTGAATACTTGGACCATCGATATGTTATAATGAAGAGAACAATTCTTTGGATGAAACCATGTGATTGGAGGCTCCCAAGTCAATGAGGAAGCCATGCGATTTTGAAAAACTAGCCTTCGGTGCATGGCATCTCTCATCATGGTCTTCAGTCTTATCTCTAGAGTCATCCTTCCTTGCGCCTTTAGGGATGAAAATATTGTGTTTCTCAAGGAGTTATGACATGTGATATATGGTCTTATTCATACAATATTTCTCTGTATGGTTTCCTTTCTTACAGTAGGAGAACTTGCCCTTGTCAAACCTATGATCTTTTTCCTTCCTTGAGCCTGAAGCTTAATCTACTTGATAAAAATATTCCTTAGGTTTGAATTCAGTGTTCCTCTTTTCTTTGCCTTTTTGCTTACTCCTTGCTTGTACATTCTTTGTCTCACCAACTAATAGATCTTGATTTGGGTAGGCTCTGAGAGCTCCCATCTATATCACCTTGTATTGTTCCTGTATTAGAGACTCTATGAAGGCATCAAGGGATGAAATTTTCCAATTAGGAGTTGTAAATATCCCAAAGTAAAAGGTAGATACGAGCACTGAGAATTCTGGGCCAATTTTGCTCAGAATTAAGACCATTAATTGCTCATCCTTCGTCAATCCCGCACTACTTGCATTGCATGAATCGGATGATTTGAATTTTGAGAAATTTTTTTATATAGTTTCGAAGTTGTTGGACTGTAGTGCTATCATCTAATTCTCCAGGATATGGTCCCTGATCTCATCATGTTTTCCAAACAAGGATTTGAGCTAATTCGATACTTCTTTTTGTGTTCTCAATCCCTTAACGTCAAAGAGTAACTCTCTGGAGATGTGTATGCAAATGAAGCCAAATGCTTCATCAAGCTTGTTTAGATACTTTGATTTTTCAAGTTGTTGCTGGGGTTTAACCTCTCTGGCCATGGTGACCCTGTATAGACTCTTATTGTGCAAGACAATCTGCATATCAACCCTACAATCAACATAGTTGAATGGTGTGAGGATTTAGGGAGTCAAAGATTCCATTTGAAAGGTAAGGTAAATTCATCCTACCATGATACAATGTAAGGTAAATTCGTGCTGATAACGTGTAAGGTTTTTCGTTATACCAAAACCTGCAAATATTGATGAACATATGAAACCAAGCACAAGGCCCTATTATCAGTAGTGGTGGCCAGTTCACCTTTTTATATTCCCAAAGGTGCAATGGCTATACCATACGGTTGTGCCAATACTCCAACACCTCCCCTCCGACGTAGCTCAGAGGAATTGAACCCGAGACCTCAGCTCTAATACGATGTAAGGTTTGTTGTTACACCAAAACCTCCAGATATTAATGAACATATGAAACCAAGCACAAGGTCCTATTATCAAGAGTGGTGGTTTCTCCACCTTTTTATATTTTCATAGGTGTGACTATACAATGCGGTTGCACCGATACTCCAACAACTGCTATTGTGCATGTTGGCACTTTATGGGTTGACATTTGTAAATTTAAATGTAGCGGTGCTATCTTTTTGGTGGCATTTTAAAATTTTCTTCAACATGTCATATCCCACATTGTTAGCGTGAATGAAACTTGATGACATTTATATACAAAGGCATTTTGATGTTCATTCAATGCGTTGTGCATACTATTATGCTCTTCCCCTGGGTGGCTGACGCTCTATGCGTTGGTACCTCTATGGTAATTGTATGCGTTGGTACCTCTATGGTAATTGTGTGTGGAACTTTGGTGCTGACTTGTACTATGTGGTTATCTTGTGAACATATGTTGACTTTGTATAACCCGAGGTGTGTGGAACTTTGGTGCTGACTTGTGCTATGTGGTTATCTTGTGGAACGTGCTATGTGGTTATCTTGTGGACATATTTTGAACGTGCTATGTGGTTATCTTGTGGACATATTTTGACTTTGTATAAACTTTGGTGCTGACTTGTGCTATGTGGTTATCTTGGATATTGGACCTTCATATAAGAATCCAAAATAAAACCCTGCACAAAATACTAAGAACAAAAATGGCCCTTAAAACCATTTTTTTATATTTTCCCAAACATATAAATATTTTTCCAAAAATAAATTGTTGAGGATCTTAACTTTTGAGGAACGATGCATTTAATCTCAAGAGCACAATCTCCCTATAAAAACAAAAACCAAGAACAAAAATAAAACTCTGCAGAAAAGACCAAGAACAAAAATGGCCCTTAAAACCATTTTTTTTATATTTTCCCAAACATATAAATATTTTTCCCAAAATAAATTGTTGAGGATCTTAACTTTTGAATGTCAAGAGCACAATCTCCCTATAAAAAAAAATAAAACCCTGCACAAAAGACCAATAATAAAAATGGCCCTTAAAACCATTTTTTTAATATTTTTCCAAACATTTAAATATTTTTCCCAAAATAAATTGTTAAATAAATTGTTGAGGAACTTAACTTTTGAGGAACAATGCATTTAATCTCAAGAGCACAATCTCCCTATAAAAACTGATCTTGGCCAAAATTTATCTGTGTTAACGTCGACTCCAATTGGGAATGACATCCTTCCTACGAGGCAACAAATAACTCGTATACCCGTTCCTATCCATTGGTATTCTGCCAAGTTGAAACTTGCAAACTGGCACATGTAACCTGCTCTCTTATTGACTTGAAACCAACCTGTAAATGCAAACTGAAAATATGCTGCAACTAAAGCTAAAATTGTTGGAAATCAAACTGAAACAAGTGCTTTCCCAACAAGCTTATTTATATACACACAACCCTACCCTAAGCTGTTGAAACGACTGCAATATCAATTGAAAGTAAAATTCCAATACAACTAGTCAAGCAAATGCCAACTTGAATGAAGCATGTATTCGACTCTTCTAGGCATAATGAAAAACTCAAAAAATGACGACTTAAACTGTATTTGAGAATGATACCCATAACTCATAAATGTTGCAGAATCGACCTTCATTGATGATTTGCAATAGACTGTCAAAAGGGCCATGGAGATCCTAGAAGACTATCTTTACCTGATAATCAATAAATGGACAAGCATGTCCTTGAAGGCTAACTACAGGTTGTTGCGTGGGATTTAGTTGATCATCCTAAAAAAGAATGGCAGCAGGAAGTTCCTAACTATTATTAAGCTCATGGGCAAGAATTGTAGGTTCTCTGACATTTTCATTTGAAACAATCACATCTTGCATAACATAAAAATCCACAAATGACTCTTGATGTATTTCAACAGGAATGCCATTTTGATTTTTAGAAGGATAAAGAAAAACGACTACATGCACATTTTATTCTTGTAATTCTAGGTAGTTACCATCATGAATTGTTTCACTGATAAGGGTTTCTAGACACATATTCAAAACTCTGGTTGTCACATATTTCTTCTTGAAATAAATGTTCAAAAAATGAATAGCCTGAAGATATTTGAATGACAATCCTCATCTCCAACTTGGTTTCTTAAAATATGAACATTTTGATCAAACTTCGGAGAAGGAACATGAGTATTTACTTCACGATCATGATCTGTTTCATTCTGTTTCATTTCCAGCTAAGGGGAAAACTATTGTCTGTTGGGAATCTACCTGAATATATTGACAATTAGCCTCTCCTTTTTCTTCCTGTTGATGGAAAGGTTTCTCACGCAAAGCCTCTATAATTTCATCGTCAATAAACTTCTCATTACCATACATGTTTTTCATATTTTCAATGAAGTTCTCATGGTACTCACAACAATTTTTTACCAGCAATAAGGATGAGTAGTGTTCTTTGAAATGCTCATAAAATACTGTGTGAAAATAACTAAGAGATTTTAAGCTAGCGAATGGAAACTTCTCATACCAAGAATTTACATTTCCATCTAAAGAGATCATGAATATTTTCATCAAAGAACCCTCATGCACTTTAACCCCAATTCTACATACATGCAAGTGAAATCTAACCAAATGAATAGCAACATCATCATCCTTTCGATCTTTGAACCTTGGAAGGTAGGTTAACCAATTTATAGAAGGAATTCAATTTGGAAAACTTGGAATATGTGAGCGATGCATAGGAGCATACCTTGAATATATTGAACTCATCTTGAGGTAGTGGAGTCACCAATGAAACATTAAACTTTTGGATTCTTCGAAGTTGGAGTTGCCAAGGAAAATTATACACCCAACCTTTGATGTCTAGATGTCTGTTTTCCATCAGAAATCAGATCTATAACAATTATAAACTTTTCGCAGGGAATATTTCACCTTCGTTCCCCGACAATGACACCAAGATATTATCAGTTAGATTTTTTCTCTGGCTGTGGGAATAAAATATGGAGGTAACCTTTTCAAACCAAGCTTTAGTTTGGACTCTGACCCTTCCAACCAGAGGGGGCACTCTCAAATATCAAATGATCGATAATAACTTGAAGGATTTAACAATGAATAAGCAAAGGATAGATTCTTCAAAAGATAGGTTTAGTGTTTTAAAAGGTTGGTTAAACAAGATTGAAAGAGACCATTGGGAAACTGAGTCACATGTATAGAACTTAACATGCAAAGATCAATGATGACGATGGAGTAGTTCAACAACTAGAAGAAAGATAGGAAGGGTTCTCAGATCACCAAGTGTATGAAAATGGACTAGAAGTATACACGAATACATTCATCAAATATGAAGCACCATTAAATATGAATCTCATATCCAATTTAAACAGAACTGAAAAATACTCAAAGCATTGTTTTAATGTGAATTTTGAATCATTTTACTGAAATGAAATGGAAGACTTGACATTTATATAGATACTAAGGTAAAAAACATAACACATAACAAGAAATCACCTAAACATATGAATCTTTGTAGCCAAACCACCCTATATTTCTTTTATTGATCCTTCATTAAGCACCAAAAACACAAAAACAATACACATACTCGCTCAAAATAGTCTTCTCTTTTTCACAAATCAATCCCTTACAATGTCTTTTTCTTCGTGATATATAAAGCATATATTACAATCTCAATATTCGAGATATGTAGGCACTTCCCAAAATGAGAAAAAAACAATTACATAATTGATGACACATAAGCAAACGGATTTTAATTTTTAGGAATAGTTGCAAACACTTTACTTTAACTATTTCCCTACTTTTTGGGTCTTAACCCAAACTAATTTCCATCCTTACTTCTAAGGAAAAATATTTACAAACATGCTTATAATACTATTTCGCTGTCCATTTGTCCATATAAAAGTCAAACTTTGATTTATTAGCTGAGCTAGAGCAAACTTGGAAATTTCTGCAGCGTCCCCATTCAATTCTGGCTTTTGACGTTTGTAAAACTGTGTTTTCCAGAACTGTCGTAGGGCATTCTTTGTTTTTGTACTGCCGACGCTATAGAAGTTCTGGAAATTACTGAAATATTCTTGGAAAATAGCTCATAAAGAAACACCTGTAGCTCGCAAATCGCAGCACCTGTGTAAAAACCAAGAGATTGTTTTTTAAATCATTCTGTGCTTGACAAAAACCATGTTTTCTTTTAAATTCCTCTCAAGTTGGTTGTAAATTGCGTTTGAAGTTGACAACTAAAACAATAATTTCCATAGCAGATACCATTGATGCAACATCATCTTAATAGAGATAGGAATAATGATTGAGCACAGAAGCTCAAAACATAGTGGAATGACAATAAAGTAATACCAAGGTCCTTATTTTGTAAATTGCACATACCATTTCTTTCGTACTTAAAAGGCTTTCCAAACATTCCTGGAAACACCTAGAATCACGACCACAACTAACTAGAACAAAATGATTGCACCAATCAACTTGTCAATCATTGCATCTACAACTATGAGTTTGGATTCTAACTGAACGTTGTGCATTTTTATTTTTTCCTTATGATTTATACCAGATGATAAAAATTCTTGTCAAGGGAAGGAACCAAAACTGCATTAGGATAATCCCTTAAGAATACAAATTCATTACTGACATTAAAATAGACATGGAGATGAGCTTTGAAAACCCGAGTGTTTAGTTGACATCTGTCATTATTGTCATCATGCATGATGACACTTCATGGGTTGACATTTGTAAGTTTAAATGCAGTGGTGCTATCTTTCTGGTGGAATTTTACGTTTTACTTCAACGTGACATATCCCACATTGTTAGTGTAAATGAATATATATCATTTTTATTTACAAGGCACACCAATTTTCTCTCGAAGCATCGCGCGCACTATTATTCTGTTAACCTTGGTGTCCTGGCGCTCTATGCGTTTGGGTCCCTTCACGGAACTTGTGTGTGGATATTTGGTGCTGACTTGTATTGTGTGGATATATCGTGGACATATGTTGAGTATGTATACCTGGAGGCGCTTGACTTGGAGATTGGGTCTTTATGTCCAATATTTTTGCTAAAACAAATAAAACCCCATGGCACTTGTGTGTGGATATTTGGTGCTGACTTGTGCGGTGTGGACATATGTTGAATATGTATAGCTCAAGGTTCTTGAATTGGATATTGGGCCTTCATGTCCAATATTTTAACTAGAACAAATAAAACCTTGCACAGAAGACTAAGAGCAATAGTGACCTTTAAAAATAAATTTTTTTCTTCTATTTTTCCAAATATATAAATATTTTTCCCAAAAGAACCTGAAATATCTTAGCTTTTGAGGAACAATGCATTTAATCCCAAGATCACAATCACTCTTTAAAAAGCGATCTTAGCTTTTGAGGAACAATGCATTTAATCCCAAGATCACAATCACTCTTTAAAAAGCGATCTTAGCTTTTGAGGAACAATGCATTTAATCCAAAGAGCACAATCACCCTGTAAAAACTGATATTGGCCAAGAGCACAATCACCCTGTAAAAACCGATCTTGGCCAAACTTGCAAAATTATTTACTAAAATTTATGCATTAACACTATACTATTACTAAAAGTGAATTTCTTGCAATAATATATGTCATTAACAAATTTTGACACTACATCATTGTATACCCAATTTGTGTTCATACATATCATGATGTATTAGGTATATTGGGAATAAACCTACTGGTATAATAAATTTGCTAGTAGTGGTCAAGCATTTAGGTTGGACTCGAACCCTTCCAACCAGAGAGGCTTCTCTCAAATATCAAATGATCGATAGTAACTCAAAGGATTTAGCAATGAATAAGAAGAGGTCATATTTTTCAAAAGATAGGTTTAGTGTTTTTAAAAGGTTGGTTGAACAATCTTGAAAGCGACCATTGGGCAATGAAGTCACGGGTCTAGAACTTAACTTGCAAAGATCAATAATGGCAATGGAGTATTTCAGCAAACATAAATAAGATAGGCAAGGTTTTCAGATCACCAAGTGTATGAAAATGGAGCATAAGTATACAAGAATACATTAATCAAATATGGAGCACCATTAAAGATGAATCTCATATCCAATTTAAGAGGAAATGCAAAATACTCATAGCATTGTTTTAAAGTGAATTCTGAATCATTTTACTGAATTGAAATAGAAGAATTCACATTCATATGGATACTAAGGTAAGAAACACAAGATATAAAAAGAAATCACATATTTGAAAAGAATTTGAACACATGAATCTATTTATCCAAACAAATCTGTAATTCTTTTATTGATCCTTCATTAAGCACAAAAACAATACACAGATCTCAAAATAGTCTTCTCTTTTCACTAGTCGAACCCTTACTATGTATTTTTCATCATAATATATAGACCATACATTCGAAGCTCAAGATTCGAGCTCTCTAGATACTCCCCCCCCCAAAAAACAAACAGTTACATAACTGATGACACATAAGAAAATCAATTTTAATTTTTAGGAATAGTTACAAACACTTCGCTTTAACTATTTCCCTACTTTTTGAGAATTAACCCAAACTAATTTCCATAATTACTTCTAAGGAAAAAATTACAAACATACTTATTATACTATTTCCGTGTCCATCTGTCCATAGAAAAGTCAAATTTTGATTTTTTAACCGAGTTGGAGCAAACTTGGAAATTTTTGCAGTGTCCCCATTCACTATTGGCCTTTTATGTTTGTAAAACCGCGTTTTCCAAAATTTTTATAGCACATTCTCTATTTTTGTGTTGTGAGCGCTACACAAGTTGGAAATTACTAAAATATTCAAGAAAGTAGGTCATACAGAAACACGTTGCAATAACTCAAAAATTCGTAAAAATTTAAAATTTTTCATGTGACATAAAATGTCAAATGTCAGTGCTAATGAACCATTAACTGTTAGCGGATATTTAAACAATTTGAAAGAGAAACAAAGATTACTTCTTTTATATGGTTCTGTATAACTTAAAGGCTTATCTTAAATACTGTGTTAGTACTGTTTTAACTAGTAGTTGCAATTTCCAGAAAGTAGAAAAGAAATATGATTCTTACTAATGCTAAGTATGTTATTGTTTTCTTTTGTCAAGTAGAGAAAATTTCTTAGGTGTGATCGGGGATTACTTAGCTTATAGCTAACACAATGGAACTGATGGTTCTTTACAGGTTCTAACAGGTAAGCGTTTTGTTCCAGTAAAAAATATATCCAGGTCAAGAAAGATACTTCACTAGCATAAATATGATGCTAGAATTAGAATGTTTAATTGCAGCTTGTCTTCGTAAGAGATAACATTAACCTTATTAAAGTTGTCAAAACTCCCTAAAGATGTTAAAACAAAACTGCATACGCATGGGTTAAATGCATGACCAAATTACTATCAAAATGAAATCAAATCAAACTAGATGATTAAGATTATTTCTAAAGAATACTCGTACTTTTGCTTATAGCAATTGTGATCTAAAGTTTAAATAGGAAGAGATATGGTTCTCTTAATTATGCTTAGATCGGTTAAAACATTTAGAGTTTGGTTTTGATCAAATTTATTTGAATCATTTGTAAACATGAAAGAAATACTCTACGCTGTTGAACTATAAATTTAGTCTGTCTTGTCCAAGAGTTTTGTTTTCTAAGGGCTCTTAAGTCATCATACTCAGTCGCAATATTACCAAACTTACCCTTACTCTAGGGTTCTATAATGAAATGTTTTCTTAATAGATAAGCAAAAACTACTTTGACTCTTCAATTGCTTCTCTCAATATTTGGACGTTAAATTAGAAATGAGACTCTATAAAAGTATATGGATTGCACTTACTTGTTTCCCCAACTACACAAAGCATTAAAAGAATTGATCCAAGATTCTCTTCCTAGTTGAAAGAGTTCTTCTTCAAACTTTTACAAACTTTACTTTGAAGTCTTTTTATTTATATCTTATACCTCGTTTCTTGGTGTACCCTTTAGCTATAAACTACACTTTTACACAAAGTTGTTTTGTAATTCTCTTGAGATATGGTTGTTGGTTTAAATGATATAAAAGATCTTATAATTGCTTTGGCCCTAGTCAAACATTTACTCTCCAACTCCAAAAATTCAAATGACTACTTCAAGAAGTTATTATATTTCCGATTCTCAATGTAGTTTATTATTAAAGGTATGGCATTTACTTATATTTTATAAAACATAGCTAGCAAATACTACCCTATCTTGTCTAATAAACAATAACCATAAAAAAAGAACACATTTCTTTATCCTATGGTTTACAAACTAGGTATTGATACGAACAAAGGTTATTTAATATTATTGGCAATCAAATGTGCATTGTTGCAATGATTTATGAAACTGATTTATAATGTTTTAATGCACATTGGAACTGCATATTCAACTATTGATTTGCAATCCACGAAGTTGAAATATTACGGTGGACACGTGGAAGTGTTTTAACCATTAGGTTAATGGTTGACTTAAGGAATTGTCCTAACCCTTAATTTCGCATTGAGAGGGTTCCTTCAACTGTGGTGCGGCTGAGTTGCGAGCTCATGGCCGCCATGGCTCTGTGTTAACCTCCAGGTGGTAAACCGTCCTCCAAAAAAGCGTTGTAAGCTTGTCTCAGTGAGAACGTAAGGTGGTTTTCGAAGCTTGTTGACTATTGTGAAGCATTGTGTGTGGAAGTTGGTTTCTACCACTGGCTTGAGTAAGCTGTGAGTGTGGTTTTAGTGCACAATGACAAGGTGCTTCTGCCTCTGGTTGGTCTGCTCCCTTCGTGGTGTTTATTTCCTTCAGATCGTGATTTAGGGTTTTATGATGCACTTGACATTTTCATAGTTTTCGGCATTACTCTCCGAGGTGCCATTGAGTTGGCTCCAGTGGCTTCGCTTCCACGCCTTCTCCCAAACGAATTCTTTACTAGGTAACGACTCGACATTGTTTGTATTTTAGGAAGATTCAGTATTTTTCATTTATATTTTTAAGATTATAATTGTTATTATTCTACTGTGCAGGTTTCTCTCTCGAGTTTGGATGTTGAATGCTAGCACATCTCTTCAAACTTTGGGCACGTAAACCCTGGTAAGCCCCTGTGGTATCTGAGGGTTTCTCATGCACTTTATGTTGTGGTAGTCAAAAAATATGGAAGCTTCGCTATGCTGGTTGTGGCTCGGCCTTGGTTTACTTGTTAAGTTATTGCTTCTTATTTTTTTTTGTTTTATACTACTTTTAAAACCCTAGAGATTGTTATGTGGAAAATATTTTAAGGCTGTTGCAGCCGTGACTTAAGGGTTTTTAGTTGAACCTTTACGGCCTGGGAAGATGTAAAAACTTTTTGATTTACAAACTCGGCTTTTAAGACGTGACATTACTGTTTAACCACTGGGTGGTTACTTGAAGTTTTAAGTGGTTTTTGCAGGAAAAGAAAAGACTATCCATTTAGCAATTCTTGTAACAGATGAACGGTTTTACTTACTATGAATTGTAATTGTGAAAATTTTGGTTTTCGACCTCTGTTTAGACTTGAATAAGTCATTTTGATCAGGCTTAAGCCTTGATAGGTATTAGAAAATTCCATAGGCCATTATGCTTATTCTATTTCGTCTCTGTTTAGTTTGTTTACAGTGTTATTTTAATTTAAAATTACATTTAGTATAAATGGTTTATAGTAATTTTTACTATTTAAATTTGTACAGTGTTATTGGGTGAATAAAATATTTTGTTTCTCTTAAAAAGGTTATTATCATTGGATAACCTATAGTTCTGTATTTAAATGGTTTTTCAGAAATAAATTTAGCTCTATATTTATTTTATTTTTAATAATAATTATTTACTGCTGTTAGGTTTTGTGTTAAGAATAAGAATGTAAAAGTTTGTTTCAGAGATAAATCCTATCTCTTGTAAACCCTAGATGGTTCTTGAGGGTTGCAGTAAAAACACCTCTGCTTACAGAAAAACAATGTGTAATAGTAAGCCTTAATAAATAATTATAAAGACCTATGAAGTACTAGCTAGGTTAAACCCTAAGTACCACTTTTACTGTTCCTATATTTGTTTATTAAAATTTATTTATTGTATTTATAATAAATGTTAAAACTAGTAATAATTCTATGAATATTATAATGACTGGTGATTATTATATAATCTACTCTTTTCATGTAATTAGATAATGTAGTTACTTTCAATAGACAGAGCAAGTACAGCTAGATTTCTATAAATAAATTACATAAAACTATAGAAGTAATTATTTGTATTTACATTCAGAGTTAATAAACAAATATACTTATCTAAACTAAGAAAACCTTTTGTACTAGAGTT
Organism: Pseudotsuga menziesii; assembly: GCA_001517045.1. Classification (NCBI taxonomy): domain Eukaryota; kingdom Viridiplantae; phylum Streptophyta; class Pinopsida; order Pinales; family Pinaceae; genus Pseudotsuga; species Pseudotsuga menziesii. The sequence continues at coordinate 691,538 of LPNX010123065.1, forward strand.
TTTGGTAATTTTTTTTTCTATTCACCTTTCACTTAGCAAAATCTCTACTGTTTTAAATATAATCTGCTAATCACTAATTTTATCAATAAACAATGCTCTTTCTTCTTCATTAACCCTAATAAAATAATAATATGCATATATTGAAAAACTCTTCATCTTTTTTTGAAACAATAGATAAACTATAATTTAACTTGAACAAGTAGAACCTGTCAAATGGATGAGGTGACAATAGCTTAAGGAGGCTGGGAGGTAATTTAACCTGAACAAGTAGAACCTGTCAAATGGATGAGGTGACAATAGCTTAAGGAGGCTGTTCCTCCCAGCCAACTCCTGGAGAAAGCTTAGTCTGCAATTTCTTAGGACCCTCGAGCCTGTCTCCTAGTCCTCCTGGTAGAGTACTGGGTGAGAGATGTAACCTTGAGATCCTCTGTCACTTTACTAGATATACAACAATAATTCAACCCTACTCACAATAGTAAGAACTTCAGCTTAGAGTAGCTGCACAAGTTCAATCTTCAACACTTAACCCCTCAAACTCACTTCAACAAGTCCCCTCCATCGAATTTCTCATGTGCACTTCATTCACTCAGAATGATCACAATTACAGAATGAGAAGCCTCAGCTATCTTCAATAGGAAGTTTTATATCAATGCCTAGGTCTTCTGGGTCGGTTTTTTACTTAATGATCCACCTGCTCCTATTCCACTTCTTCGGGGAATCATGACCACAATTATAGGGAAGTTGCCACCTGCAACAGTTAGAAGTAGTTTAAGGATGCTGCCACTTGTCAGTATACTCTCCACCTAGTGACCAGTAAACACTCATTTAACAGCTTCCCTAAGCTGTTGTCTCATCATTTATTTATTTATTAATAAAATATTCTGCAATACATTAAATTATCCTTGACCCCACTTGGTCATCAATTACAAATTTTATCATAAAATATAACATAATGTTCCTCAATGACATTTATTTTTTTTGCAAATTGGGGCATGTGACACACGTGTAGCTCACATCTCGTATCACATGTGTAAAAACAAAGATATTTTTTGTAAATCGTCTCGTGCTTGACAAAACTCATGTTTTTGTTTTTTAAAATTCCTCTCCATTTGTTTGGAAATTGCATTTAAAGTTGACAACTAAAACAATTATTTCCATAAGAGATACCATTGATGCAACATCGCCTTAATAGAGATAGGAATCATGATTGAGCAGAGAAGCTCAAAACATAGTGGAATGACAATAAAATCATACCAAGGTTCGTCTTTTGTATATTTCACATACCATTTCTTTTGTACTTCAGAGGCTTTCCAAACATTCCCTAAAACACCTAGAATGATGACCAGAACTAACTGGAACAAAAATATTGCACCAGTGAGCTTATCAATCATTTCATCTACAACTATGAGTTTGGGTTCTAACTGAACACTGTGAATTTTTATTTGTTCCTTATGATTTATACCATATGATAAAAATTCTTGTCAACGGAAGGAACCAAAACCGCATTAGGATAATCCCTTAAGAATAAAACTTCATCACTGACATTGAACTTGAGATGAAGATAAAATTTGAACACTCGGGCGTTCAATTAGTGTTGTTTAATTTTGTGAAGCTGGATCCTCATGTCTACATGAATTCAAATATGAAAGAAGATAGTAGAAGAGAGAGAAACAATTCGATAAACCCTTATCAATAGTTCATGGCAAATTAAACACACATGAGACCAATAATTGGAAGAAAATCATTACATCCATTAATCAATATTATATAATATGTAATACAATTGTGTTACAAATAGGAGAATTCTAATTCCTAAGATAGGATTCAAATATACCAACCTAGACTGACTCCAGAGCTAACTCTTTGTGGGAAAATCACCACTAGAACTCACTAATGCAACTCTGGATCACTGAATCAGTTCACAACCATTTAACTAACTAAGTTAGGTGAGAGAAGGCTCCATACTTTCCTCAAATCATGAAAAGTGGTAATAGGATTACCGAGAGTGATCTAAGTAATGGGAATCATAGCATAACTGAACATAATTGAACACCGACTAGGTTCAACTGCTGGATACTGTTGGTGTCACTCAAAGTAGATTCCTAAATTATAGGGATTGGTCCTTAGAGCTCTTGGACTCATGAAGACATGCACATTGAGTGGTAGGTGGACCCCAGGTGATTCCACCATGCACTAGTGAAGTGGAAATAGCCTCCTAATCTAGGAAAATACAAACAGACTATGGTGGTAAAGGGTGGATTAATTAATAATCCTAACACCCCCCTTAACCCGAACTTGGAAAACCTGGGCCCTGACAACTAAGATGAAAGGTCACCCATACAATCTAAATGCAAAGAAATGACTTCTTAACAGAATGAGGAAATGGGGAAAAACTCATGGGAAACCGCCCCCCGCCCCCCTCCCAAACTAAAAAAAAAAGCAGGAAAAACCAGGATCAAGCTTTCATACTAAGAGAAAACAATTATTCTTGAGTAAGAACTTGTAAAAATATTTCTGCAATATGCATCTCTATGGAGAAGTAATGCAGTGTGATGGTTGTTGTGTGCACTAGTTTCCTGGTACTAAGCATGTGAAACTCTCCACCTTCTTCCAATCCAATGGCAGATAGAAGATTAAATGTTGCCTTTGTCTCTTCTTTTTGGAGGAAGAGTGACATGATCCAATTTTTTCTTCAGGGAGCATAATTGTTGATCGGACCTTACCATAATGAATCATCTCTCTCGAAGTTTGTAGCACCTCTCTGGGAGAAGTGAATTTGATTGACATAGCACAAGGCTCTCTTTTTGAAACTCATATATTGTTCTCCTCATGTCAGATGATTCTTTAGTCTTATTGCCATCAGACTCAATAACCTTTTGATCCCACTTAGGCCTAGGATTGGGAGTAGGGACTCAATTTGGATATGGATCTGATTGAACTTTATCTTTAATTCCATAAAGTGATTCAACTTAGTCCTCTGCCTTGGATTCTAAATCTCAAACATTAATGGAAACATTATCATATGCAAAAGGTTTAGGTAGGATTAATTTACCTTCCCTTTCAAATGGAAACTGAGTCTGTACTGGATCTGAGTATGGAAGAAAGTGTGAGAATTCATATGCCTTGGAGGGATGGTTTGCAACAACTTTCTCTATAAGATTCCTAGTTGAGATATATGAGATATCCACTGAGTTAGGACCAAATAAAACTCGCTTTGGTGAGCCTGCATGAGTCATCTGGTATACATACAACAAATTTGATGCTAAGGGGGACACATAGAGTACATTCTTGAACACTAAATGCTCTAATTTGATTGAAACCTTTCCTTCAACTTGGATTTGAGTGCCATATCCCATGCGTATAATTTTACCATCAGTAATTTGTAACGAAGATAATGATTCCTTGGATGCAACCATGTGATTGGAGGCTCCTGAATCAATGAGGAAGGCATGTTATTTTGAAAAAATAGCCTTCAGTGCATGGCGCCTCTCATCATGATATTTAGTCTTGTCTCCAGATTCAACCTTCCTTTCATCTTTATGGATGGAAATGTTGTGCTTCTCAAGGAGTTTTGACATCTGATATATGGTATTTTTCATACAATATTTCTCTGTATGAGTTCCTTTCCTACAGTAGGAGCACTTGCCCTTGTCAAACCTCTTATGTTTGTCCTTCCTAGAGCCTGAAGCTCCATTTGCTGGATCAAACTCTTCCTTAGGTTCAAATTCAATGTTCCTTTTTTCTTTTTCTTTTTGCTTCCTCCTTGCTTGCACATTCTTTGTCTTACCATCTAAGAAATCTTGATTTGGGAAGGATCTGAGAGATCCCATCTACATCAGCTTGTCTTGTTCCTGCATTAGAGACTATGTGAAGGCATCAAGGGATAGCATTCACCAATTAGGAGTTGTTAGTTTCCTAGAGTGAAAGGTAGATACGAACACTGAGAATTCCAGGAATTGAGAGCACCAATTTCTCATCCTTCTTGTCATTCCCGCAGTGCTTGCATTGCAATACCAATGATTTGAATTTTGAGAAAAAAATGGTGTATAGTTTCAAAGTTGTTGGGCCGTAGTGCTATCAACTCATTCTCCAGAATATGGCCCCTGAGCTCATCTTGCTTTCCAAACAAGGATTTGAGCTTATCCCATACTTCTTTTGGTGTTCTCAATCCATCAAGGTAAAAGAGTAACTCTCTATATATGTGGATGCACATGAAGCCAAATACTTCATCAATCCTGTTTAGATACTTCGATTTTTCAAGATGCTTCTGGGGTTCGAACTCTCTGCCCATGGTGACCCTATATAGACCCTTGTAGTGTAAGACAATATGCATATCAACCCTCCAATCAAGTTAGTTGAAGGGTGTCAAGATTCAGGGAGTCAAACCTTCCATTTGAAACAGAAGGTAAATTCATCTTACCATGATTCCATGTAAAGTAAATTCATGCTGATAACGTGTAAGGTTTTTCGTTACACCAAAAATTGCAGATATTGATCAACAGATGAAATCAAGCACAAGGCCCTATTATCAGGAGTGACGGTTAATCCATATTTTTATATTCCTAGAGGTGCGACGGTTATACCATGTGGTTGTATTGATACTCCAACAACTGCTATCATGCATGCTCGCACTTTATGGGTTGACATTTGTAAATTTAAATGTAGTGGTCCTATCTTTTTGGTGGAATTTTTCATTTTTCTTCAACATGACATGTCCCACATTGTTAGCGTGAATGAACCTTTACAAAATTTATATACAAAGGCATTCCTATGTTCATTCAATGCATTGTGCATACTATTATGGTCTTCTCCTTGGTGGCTTGGTGCTCTATGCATTGGGTACCTCTATGGTACTTGTGTATGGAGATTTGGTGCTGAGTTGTGCTATGTGGTTAATATTTTGTACATATGTTGACTTTTTATAGCTTGGGGATTGACTTGGATATTGGGCCTTCATGCCCAACATTTTTTCTAAAACAAATAAAACCTTGCACAGAAGACCGAGAGAAAAAATAACCCTTAAAACCAACTTTTTATTTTATTTTTCCAAACATATAAATATTTTTCCCAAAAGAAATTGAAGATCTTAAAGTTCGAGGAACAATGCATTTAATCCTAAGAGCACAATCACCCTGATCTTGGCCAAAATTGCAAAATTATTTACTAAAATTTATATGTGTTAACATCCACTCCAATTTGGAATGGAATCCTCCATGCGAGGAAACAAAGAACTCGTAGACCCATTCCCATCTATTGGGATGTTCCCAAGTGGAAACTTGCAAACTAGCACCTGTAACCTGCTCTCTTTCTGACCTGAAACCAAACTGTAACTGCAATCTAAAAATATGCTGCAATTAAAGCTAAAATTGTTGGAAATCAAAATGAAACAAGTGCTTTCCCAACAAGCTGATTTATATACACACAACCCTACCCTAAGCTGTTGAAGCAACTGCAATATCAAGTGATATAAAAATTCCAATACAACTAGTCAAGCAAATTCCAACTTGAATGAAGCATGTTTTCGACTCTTCTAGGAAGAAAGAAAAATTCAGAAAATGACAACTTAAACTGTAGCTGAGAATGATACCCATAAATGTTACAGAATTGACCTTCATTGATGACTGCAATAGACTAACAAAAGGGTCATGGAGATCCTAAAAGACTATCTTTACCTGATAATCAACAAAGGGGCAAGCATGTCCTTGAAGGTTAACTACAGGTTGCTGCGTGGGGCAAGATTTGTAGGTTCTTGAACATTTTCATTTGAAACAATCAAATCTTGAAGGTTAACTACAGGTTGATAAAATTAGTGATTAGGGGCAAGATTTGTAGGTTCTTGAACATTTTCATTTGAAACAATCACATCTTGCATATTAGAAAAATCCACAAATGACTCTTGATGTATTTCAACAGGAATGCTATATCGATTTTCAGAAGGATCAAGAAAAACGGCTCCATGCACATTTTCTTCTCGTAACTGTAGGTAGTTACCATCATGAGTTGTTTCATTGATAAGGGTTTCTAGACATACATATTCAAAACTCTAGTTGTCACATATTTCTTATTGAAATAAATGTTCAGAAAATGAACAGTCTGAAGAGAAATTTGAATGACAATATTCATATCCAACTTGTTTTCTTAATATATGAACATCTTGATCAAACTTAGGAGAAGGAACATGCGTATTTACATCAGGATCATGATCTGTTTCATTTCCAACTAAGGGAAAAACTATTGTCTTCTAGGAATCCACTTGATTATCTTGACAATTAGCCTCTCCTTTTTCTTCCTGATGATGGAAAGGTTTCTCATGCAAAGCCTCTATAATTTCATCGTTAATAAACTCCTCATCACCATACATGTTTTTCATATTTTCAATGAAGTTCTCAAAGTACTCACAACAATTTTTTACCAGCAATAAGGATGGGTAGTGTTCTTTGAAATGCTCATAAAATACCATGTGAAAATGTTTAAGAGAATATAAGCTATCGAATGTCAACTTCTCATACCAAGAATTTACATTTCCATATAAAGAGATCATGAATATTTTCATCAAAGAAACCTCATGCAATTTAACCCCAATTCCACGTACATGCAAGTGAAATATAACCAAATGAATAGCAACATCATCACCCTTTTGATGTTTGAATCTTAAAAGGTAGGTATGCCAATCTATAGAAGGCATTCGATTTGGAAAACTTGGAATATGTGAGTGATGCATAGGAGCATACCTTGCAGATATTGAACTCATTTTGAGGTTGTGGAGTCGCCAGTGAAACTTTAAACTTCTGGATTCTTCAAAGGTGGAGTCGACAAAGAAAATTTTACATACAACCTTTGATGTCTAAATCTCTGTTTGTCCTCGAAAAATAGATCTACAACAATTATAAACTTTTCCCAAGGAAGATTTCACCTCCATTCTCTGGCAATGATGCCAAGATATTATCACTTAGATTTTTTCTCTAGTTGTGGGAATAAAATCTTGAGGCAACCTTTTCAAACCAAGCTTTAGTTTGGACTCTGACCCTTCCAACTAGAGGGGGATCTCTCAAATATCAAATGACCGATAATAACTCAAAGGATTTAGCAATGAATAAGCAGAGGTGAGATTCTGCTAAAGATAGGTTTAGTGTTTTTAAATGGTGGGTTAAACAAAATTGAAAGAGACCATTGGGAAATGGAGTCACATGTCTGGAACTTAACATGCAAAAATCAATAATAGTGACGGAGTAGTTCAGCAAATAGAAAAAAGATAGGCAAAGTTTTCAGATCACGAAGTGTATGAAAATGGAGTAGAAGTATACAAGAATACATTCATCAAATATGAAGCACCATTAAAGATGAATCTCACATCCAATCTAAAAGAAAATAAAAAATACTCAGGACACTATTTTAAAGTGAATTTTGAATCATTTTATTGAAAAAAATAAAAGACTTAACATTAATATAGATACTAAAATAAGAAACACAAAATATTACTAGAAATCACATATCTAAAAAGAACCTAAAAACATGAATCTTTATAGCCAAACAACTCTACATTTCTTTTATTGATCCTTCATTAAGAACAAAAACAACACATAGACTGACTCAAAATAATCTTCTCCTTTTCACACGTCAAACCCTTACAATGTATTTTTCATCATAATATATAAACCATACATTAATACGCCTGGAATTTGACGGCCGACAGAACGTATTTTCTTTTTTAAGACGTATTTGATACTAAGATTTAAATCTAGCACGTCATCGTATACGGGCTTGCAAAATTACTTACCGTCGATTTGACATTCACTAGCATTCTTTAACCGTCATACGTTTTAATACATAGTTTTAATAAACAAGTCTATAGTGTAGATCCTATAGTATATATATCTTTGGATAGGGCCCAGCTGTGCGAGCTCCATTATATGGTTTAATTCAAAAACGGATATTATGCGTCGTAAGTTTTAATACATAGTTTTAATAAATAAGTCTATAGTGTAGATCCTAAAGTATATATATCTTTGGAGAGGGCCCAGCCGTCCGAGCTCCATTATATGGTTTAATTCAAAAACGGATATTACGGATGAATTCAAGAACGGATATTATGGATGACAGGTACTATCATTAATCACTGATTATTTGACACATAAGCAAATTAATTTTATTTTTTTAATAATTAAAAGCACTTTACTTTAACTATTTCCCTTCTTTTTCTTTTTGGGACTTAAACCAACTAATTTCCATAGTTACTTCTAAGGAAAAAATTTACAAACATGCTTATTATACTTTGATTTTTATTAACTGAGCTGGAGCAAACTTGGAAATTTCTACAGCGTCCCCATTCAATTCTGGCCTTTGGCATTTGTAAAACTGTGTTTTCCAGAAAGTTTTTTGCGCATTCTCTGTTTTTGTACTGCCGACGCTATCAAAGTTATGGAAATTACTGAAATATTATGGAAAATAGGTCATAAAGAAACACCCATAGCTCGCAGATCGTAGCACCTGTGTAAAAAACAAGATAGTTTTTTTTAAATTGTTCTGTGCTGGACAAAACCCACGTTTTCTTTTAAATTCCTCTCAATTTGGTTGTAAATTGCGTTTGAAGTTTCATTTCCATAGCAGATACCATTGATGCAACATCACCTTAGTAGAGATAGGAATCATGATTGAGAAAAGAAGCTCAAAATGCAGTGGAATGACAATAAAGTAATATCAAGGTCCTTCTTTTGTATATTGCACATACCATTTATTTAATACTTCAAAGGCTTTCCAAATATTCCTGGCAACACCTAGAATCACGACCACAACTAACTGGAACAAACCGATTGCACCAATCAACTTGTCAATCATTGCATCTACAACTATGAGTTTGGGTTCTAACTAAACACTGTGCATTTTTATTTGTTCCTTATGATTTATACCATATGATAAAAATTCTTGTCAAGGGAAGGAACCAAAACTGGATCAGGACAATCCCTTAAGAAGACAAATTCATCGCTGACATTAAACTAGACACGAAGTTGAACTTTGAACACTCGGGTGTTCAGTTTGTGCTATCGTGCATGATGGCACTTCATGGGTTGACGTCTGTAAGTTTAAATGCAGTGGTGCTATCTTTGTGGCGCCATTTTTATACGTTCTTCTTCAACGGGACATATCCCACATTGTTAGTGTGAATGAAAGATTCTAATTTTTATATACAAAGGCGTTCTAACATGTTTTTAATTTTTCGTGCACACTATTACGCACTTCTCTTAAGGTGTGTTTGGCGCTCTATTCGTCGAAGGTTTACCTCCATGGCACTTGTGTGTGGATATTTGGTGCTGACTTGTACGGTGTATAAAACCCATAACAGAAGCCTCGGAGAAAAGGTGGCCCTTTGCCAAAATTACAAAATATTTTGAGACACTTTTAATTTATTTTGCCAAACATATAAATATTTTTTCGTCAAAATTGCAAAATTCTTTATTAAAATTTATATGCGTTAAGACTAATACTATTACTAAAAATGAATTTCCTCCAATAATATATGTCATCAACAAATTTTGACACTACATCATTGGTACTATAACTAAAAATGAATTTCTTGCAATAATATATGTTATCAACAAATTTCGACGCTACATCATTGGACACCCAATTTGTGTTTATATAGATTTTGATGTATTAGGTATCTAAGGAATAAACCTACTGGTAGAAGAAATTTGCTAGTAGTGGTCAAGCATTTAGGTGGTTATGTTTATTGTGAGATTATGATAAGCCAAGTCAAGATAATGTGGTTGTAGCTTTCTGGTCTTAGCTAGAAAATAGGCTAAAGAAGGCCTTATGGATGATTGTTTTCTCGATAAACATTTGTTTGTTATGTCCTTGCAAACCCCTTAGTTTGTAGAAAGTGTGAAGGTTATCTTGTTACCATAAAGTTTTGTAGCACTTCTCTCATAAATAACACCACATATAATAAAAGTTGGCCCATACAATTGGACTCATGGGTCTTTATTTAAGATAGGATCTAACAATGTACTATAATCATTGCATGCATGGCGATGAAGTTTATGATGTGCTTCATGCTTTCCACGATTGACCAAATGGAGGTCATTTTGTTGGCAAAGGAATTCTCTCAATATTTTTTATGCTAGATATTATTGGACATGTAACACCTCGGTTTTGACCCCGTTTGCATTAAATGTATATGATGTAAATATTGTAATTAATCATGGTGTGGAGCTAAAGGCAAAATCCATTGCAATAATATATGTCATCAACAAATTTCGACACTACATCATTGGTACTATACTATAACTAAAAATGAATTTCTTGCAATAATATATGTTATCAACAAATTTCGATGCTACATCATTGGATACCCAATTTGTGTTTATATAGATTTTGATGTATTAGGTATCTAAGGAATAAACCTACTGGTAGAAGAAATTTGCTAGTAGTGGTCAAGCATTTAGGTGGTTATGTTTATTGTGAGATTATGATAAGCCAAATCAAGATAATGTGGTTGTAGCTTTCTGGTCTTAGCTAAAAAATAGGCTAAAGAAGGCCTTATGGATGATTGTTTTCTCGATAAACATTTGTTTGTTATGTCGTTGCAAACCCCTTAGTTTGTAGAAAGTGTGAAAGTTATCTTGTTACCATAAAGTTTTGTAGCACTTCTCTCATAAATAACACCACATATAATAAAAGTTGGCCCATACAATTGGACTCATGGGTCTTTATTTAAGATAGGATCTAATAATGTACTATAATCATTGCATGCATGGCGATGAAGTTTATGATGTGCTTCATGCTTTCCACGATTGACCAAATGGAGGTCATTTTGTTGGCAAAGGAATTCTCTCAATATTTTTCATGCTAGATATTATTGGACATGTAACACCTCGGTTTTGACCTCGTTTGCATTAAATGTATATGATGTAAATATTGTAATTAATCATGGTGTGGAGCTAAAGGCAAAATCCCCACCATTGATTTAGCGTTTTATGTTTTAGCAATTAAAATCGATGCCGATGGTATTTTGTGCTAGCCGACACAGTATAATTTTGGACATCATCTAAATATGCAATTTAATTAAAAACCCACAACTAACTATGTTAATGCAACAAATAATGAGATGGGGGCATGATTTCCTAAGGATAAGGGGGGGGGGGGTGTTTAACCTTGAGCCATTGGGAAAAGCCATGTGTCAAAAGGAAAACCCATCAAAACTATCCCCTACCCATTTCTTGTCTTTTTCCCCAATCATTTATTTCCGCTAGAATTTGGTTGAGGTAGTTATTGCATGGGAATGGGAAGAGTATGGGAAAAAAAATTTGAATTGGGAAGAGCACCAATTTTTGAAAAACGTGTTTTGACTTCATGGGAAAGAAAACACCCAAAAATGTATGGCCATTCCCTTAGGTATTCACGTTTTCATCTTCCCTCACATTTTGAGGAGCCGCGAGACTTTTTTTTATCATCCATCATTCATTCACGTGGGGCTCTCATGCAGCTGAACCTTCCTGGGTTTTTATCGTTCACGTTTTTAGTTGTATCCTCATTGTGCATGCCTAGGAAATCCATTTTGGTGCTATGGAGTGAATGGCCAACAAAGAATTACGATTTTGTGGTTTCTAGCAGTCGATTTGGCTCATGCAATGCCCAAAATTGCTACTGAATTCTAATTGCTTATTCTGGGTTGTTTTTCCCCATCTTACTAAACCGTTTTTGGTTGCAAAACGTTTTTCCTCCACCCAAAATTTTGTATCTTGCTGTGTGTGCATATTTTTCCTTGGTCTGAACTAGCTCGATAAACCTAGTGTAGGAAGGAACCTCACAAATGAATCTAGAGGGGTTGGTTTTCTTCTTTGCACACCCTGAACAATAATGGAATGGAAGGCATAGCCTGAGGGACTATGTAGCAGAGAAGGGGATTCTTCCTTGTGTTGGGTGTGTAGATGTTTAGGGAGCCAAGCCCGATCTAGTGTAGGTGTCCATAGCTCGGTGGTTGAGCTCACTAGCTTAGCATTTCAAGCTTTCCAACTCCTTTGCAGCCTGATAAACCCAACTGTGTTGGCTTGGTTGAGTTTTGTTGTATCCATGGCTATGTGTGAGCCTGCTAGTGTTCCTTATTCCTTGTGGGAATCATGCCCATATTGGGGATGGCAGTGTTGCTGAGAGATTGATGAGCGCACTAGCCTATGGTTGGGTGGAACGTTGCAACGACGTAGCTGGTTGCGGGACAAAATTCTTTCAAGATAAGTATTATTGTCTATGTTAATCTTTCCATTTGTATTTTCTTAATGAAATATGATGAACATGCCTACTGTGTTGAATTGCTTCCGCTGTATAGTTGCAATTGTATGCATCTATGTATGTTTTCTTTCAATGCATTTTTAAATTACGTTATGGGGATTAGATTACCCGGATTGGTGATGGCCTGAATGACCACATTTGTCCAAGACTTCTGTTAACAGGTTGAATTTCCTAACAAAAATCTTCCTTCTGCAACTCTGCGGAATGCGGGATGCGGAAATGCCCTTCTGTAAATTCTATTCATCTTAGATCTCCTTCTACAACTCTCCTTTCCGCAACTTGCATGATGCAACTTCACAATCTCTATTTCCACAACTAATTATATCCACAATGGTCTATTCCGCATGCGGGATGCGGGATGCAGCTTCACAATCTCTATTTATTCAATTAATTATATCCACAATGTTCTATTCCGCATGCGGGGTGTAGGATGTGAGATGAGGGATGCGGGATCACAATTTCCATATTTCCTCGATTCCGCAAACTCAAGCTTTCTGCATCGTTGATTTTTGCGGGTTGATTCTCAGTCGTTGCTCTGTCTCCAGATGTGAAACATATTGTGACCGTCAATTTCCATCGCGATCTTTCCCACCGCTCGATCTCCTTTGAGATATTTCTTCGTAGATCGTTGAATTGATCACTAACAGGATCAATTTCTCTACTATTGGGAAGTTTGAGAAATTATACTAAGACTTGAATAGAGTGAACAAAAGATGAATTCATGCCTCTATAGATTTCTACAAAAAAATCAGGAATCCATCAAAATACATACAGAATTCAATGAACTTCGAGCTGGATGCTCCTGCATCAATTAGGTAGCACTATGGTCACGTTCTCTCTCTAGAGTGGACAGGAGGGGACATGAAAAGACAACCCTTCATAAATATGAATGTTCGCAAATGTAATGAATGTTAGAGATTGTAAGCCTACTCAAGCTAATGATATGCGTTTGTAGTCATAAGTTCCAGTAGAACTATTTGACAAATGGAGGTTGGATTTTGTTGAACCTATTAACCTTGTTTCTAACCAACATCATTATATTTTGGTTTGTACATATTATCTTACAAAATGGGTGGAAGTAAAGGCTCTACCAAACTCCAACCAAGAAAAAGTAGTTGAGTTTCTATATAGAAATATCTTCATTGGATTTGGTGTTCTACAGTAAGTAGTGCCAGATCAAGGTTCCAAATTCACTTCACAACTAATCCAAAGTATAACAACTTAGCATAAGATTCATCATAGGAATACTACTCACTATCTTCCATAAGAAAATGGATAGGTTGAAGTTACGAATAGGAAGCTTGAGAGCATTTTGACTGAAACAATTTAGATTCATCAAAAGGATTGGACCAATAAACTGATTGAAGCAATTTGGGCATACAACAAAACTTGGAAAACCATCATTGGATTTACTCCTTATGAGTTGGTGTATGGACAATTATTCTACTACCCATAGAATTTGAAATTAAAACTCTCTGAACAACATTGGAAATAGGACTTGTCCTTTCGATAGCATGGGAAGAGAGTGTTTACCAACTCAATTTTCTTTAAGATATTCAACAACAAAGACTTAATAATATACAATAGTTCAATGCTAATGAATATATTGGCATAATTTATTCATCGAGGTCAGCTAGTTCCAAGTGGGTGTTCAATGTCACGTCCCCTCTCGTCCACTCTAGAGAGAGAACGTGACCATAACTGATCGCTCTGATTGATGCAGGAATATCAATCTTGGAGTTCATTGAATTATGTATGTATTTCGATGGATTCCCGATTTTTGCAAAAATATATAGAGGCATGAATTCATATTGCGTTCACTCTATTCAAGTCTGAGTATAAATTTTCTAACTTTCTAATAGCAGACAAATTGATCCAGTCAGTGATCAATTTGATGATCTACGAGGAAATAACTCAGAGGAGGTCGAACGATAGAGAAATATTGCAATGAAAATCGATGGTCACAATCTGTTCCGCATCTGGGAATAGATCAATGGCTGAGAATACACCCACAAGAATCAACAGTGTGAAAAGTTTGAGTTCGCAGAATCGGGGAAAATGGAAATTGCGATCTCGCATCCCGCATCCGACATCTGGGAACATATCAATGACTGAGAATCAACCCGCAAGAATCAATGGTGCAGAAATATTGAGTTTGCAGAATCAAGGAAAATGGAAATTGCGATCATGCATCCCGCATCTTGCATGCAGAATATACCATTACAGAGATATTTAGTTGCGGAAATAGAGTTTTTGAATCTGCATCCTGCATCCCGCAAGTTTCAGAAAGGAGAGTTGCGGAAGGACATCTACAGGGAGTAGAATTTACTGAAGGGCGTTTAGGCATCCCGCAAGTTGCAGAAAGAAGATTTCTATCAAGAAATTCAACCTGCTAATTGAATTCTTGGACATATTTGGTCATTTAGGCCATCACCAATCTGGGCAATCGAATCCCCATAACGTAATTTAAAAATGCATTTAAAGAAAACATACACAGATGCATACAATTGCAATTATACAATGGAAGCAACTCGTTAATTCAACACATTAGGCATGTTCACCATATTTCATTAAGCAAATACAAATGCAGAGATTAACATAGACAAGAATACTTATCTTAAAAGAAGCTTGTCCCGCAACTAGCTATGTCGCTGCAACGTTACACCCAACCATACGCTCATCAATCTCTCAGCAGCACTACCACCCTCGAGCTGGGCATTATTTCCAAAAGGAATAAGGGAAAACTAGCAGACTCACACATATCCAAGAATACAACAAAAACTCAGCCAAGCCAACACAGTTGGGTTTATCAGGCTGCAAGCAAACAAGTCAATATAATGTTGGGTTTATCAGGCCAATCATCCAAGCTAGCTAATAGTTGGGTTTATCAGGCTACTCAGCTAAGCGAATTAATAGATTAAGGACCAGGCAAGCCAACTAACAGATGGGTTTATCAGGTTGCAAAGGAGCTGGAAAGGCTGAATGCTAAGCTAGTGAGATCAACCCCATAACTATGGACACCTGCACCAGATCTATCCTGGCTTCTAAAATATGTACACACCCAACACAAGGAAGCATACCCTTCTCTTCTACACAGTCCCTTAGGCTATGCCTTCCCTTCTAGTGCTATTCAGGGTGTGTAAAGAAGAAAACCAGTCAGGGTGTGTAAAGAAGAAAAACAACCCCTTAGATCTGTTTGTGAGGTTCCTTCTCACACTAGTTTTATCAAGCTAGTTCAAACCACATTTCCACTCCCAAATCAGTTTAGACCAAAGCAAATATGCACACACAACAAGATACAAAATTATGGGATTGAAGGAAAATCGTTTGGGTAACAAAACGAATTTCCAAGATGAGTGAAAACAACCCCCTACATTAATTCGAATTCAACAACAATTCTCGGCATTGCATGAGCCATATCGACTGCTACAAACCACAAAATCATAATTCTTGCTGGCCATTCACTCGATAGAACCCAAAACAGATTTCCCCAGGGAATGCACAATGAGAAAACAAATGAAAATGTGAAGGATAAAAATCCAGGAAGGTTCAGCTGCATGAGAGATCCACGTGAATGAAGGATGGATGATAAAAAATGTCCAACCACTCCCCAAAACGTGAGGGAAGATGAAAACGTGAATGCATGAGGGAATGAACATACGATTTGGGTGTTTTCTTTGCCATGAAGTCAAAACATATTTTTCAAAAATGGGTGCTCTGCCCAATTCGATTTTTTTCCCATCCGCTTCCCATTCCCATGCAATAACTACCTCAGCCAAATTCTGGAAGAAATAAATGATTGGGGAAAAAGACAAGAAATGGGTAGCTGATAGTTTTGATGTGTTTTCATTTGACACATGGTTTTTCCCCAATGGCTCAAGGTTAAACACCCCCCCTTATCCTTAGGAAATCATTCGCCCATCTCATTATTTGTTGCATTTACATAGCTGGTTGTGGGTTTTTAATTAAATTGCATATTTACATGATGTCCAAAATTATAATCTGTCGGCTAGCATAAAATACCATCAGCATCGATTTTAATCGTCGAAACATAAAACGCTAAATCAATGGTGGGGGTTTTTCCTTTAGCTCCACACCATGATTAAATACAATATTTACATCATATATAATTTAATTCAAATAGGGTAAAAACTGGGGTGTTACATCCCCCCCCCCCCCCCCCCCCCCCCCCCCCCCCCCCCCCCCCC
>LPNX010123065.1:708421-728989 GCA_001517045.1 Pseudotsuga menziesii
AATCTCTATTAACCCTATGCTTATTTGCATAGCTCTTTTGTATGTCCCTGGCTACTTTCATATTCTTCCTGATCTTTACAACCTCCTGCTCCATCTCCTTGAGAAATTATGGACCAAGCACAAACCTGTTCATTGGATTATCCCAAGTCACGAGTGTCCTACACCTCCTGCCATACAAAGCTTCATATGGACTCATCCCTAAGGATGCTTGCTGTCCATTGTTATAAGCAAACTCTACCAAGTGTAAATAAGCTTCCCACTTGGTTGGTTTGTCCATCACATACATGCGAAGAATTTCTTCAAGCACCTGGTTAACTCTCTCCGTCTGCCCATTAGTCTGAGGATTGTAGGTAGTGCTGAAATTCAACTTTGTACCCAAATATGCAAACGATCCCTTTAAAAAATTGGAAGTGAACTCGACATCTCTGTCAGAGACTATTGCCTTAGGAAATCCATGCAATTTGAAAATATCCTTCATGAAGATCTTTGCAATGTCATTAGTCTTATGCATAGACTTAACCGGTATAAAATGTGTTGCCTTTGTCAACTTGTCCACCACAACCATGATGCAATCATGTTGTCTCAAAGTCATTGGAAATCCTGTAATAAAATCCATGGAAATAACTTCCCATTTCTATTCTGGAATTGGAAAAGGCTACAACAAACCTGCTGGGTGTTGATTCTCAACCTTCACCTGCTAACATTTCATGCACCTTGAAATATATTCAGCCATGTCCTTTTTCATTCTTGGCCAAAAGTATTGCTTTCTAGTTGTAGCAACTGTCTTCTGATATCCTGGGTGACCAGAATATGGAGCTTGATGGATCTCATCCATAACAACCCTCCTCAAATCTGCTTCATTTGGAATATAAATTCTGTTCTTATAAGTAAGGAGTCCATCTTCTTCTAATTTATATCCCTCATACTTCTTTTCAAGGCTTTGCTGTTGCAACTTGTTCTTGACTTGAGCATACAATTCATCTTCAACAACATGATTAACAATCTGCTGCCTCAACTTCGATTGGAAAATACTAATGGATGCTACATGCATTTCCTACACCTTCCTGCTGAGTGCATCAACTACCTTATTCTCTCTTCCCTTTATTTGCTTAATTTCAAAATCAAACTCACATAAAAAATCCAGCCATCTAGCTTGCCTAGAATTTAGAGTAGGCTGATCAAACAAATACTTCAGACCACAATGGTCTATCCTTAGCTCAAATCTTCTGCCCTTCAAGAAATGCCTCCACATCTTGAGAGCATGTGCTATGGCTGCAAGTTCTAGATCATGAGTGGCATATTTCTTCTCATGCTCCTTCAACTTTCTTGACTCATAACATATTACGTGGTTGTCTTGCATAAGAACTCCTCCAAGTCCTTGACCACATGCATCAGTACACACCACAAAATATTTCTCTAGGTTTGCAACTTTTAAGACTGGTGCACTTGTGAGAAGATTCTTCAACTGCTGGAAGATTTCTTCACACCTCGATTTCCATTCAAAATTTATCCCCTTCCTTTGCAAGGAAATGATGGCATGTGCAACCTTGGAGAATCCTTCAATGAATATCCTGTAGTATCATGCAAGTCCCATAAAAGATCTTACATATGTAACATTTCTTGGAGTAGGCCAATTCATAACGGCTTCAATCTTGTCAGGGTCCATAGATATACCCTCTTCTGAGATAATGTGACCCAAATATTGAATTCTATCTCTATAGAAGTCACACTTGCTCAACTTTTGATACAACTGATTCTCCCTGAGCAATTGTAATTTCAATCTCAGATGCTCTTCATGCTCTTCCTCATTCTTAGAATAAATAAGAATGTCATCAAGGAAAACAAGAACAAACTTGTCCAAATACTTGCTGAAGACACTATTCATAAGCCACATAAATGTAGCTGGTGCATTTGTGAGACCAAATGGTACCACTACAAACTCATAATGTCCATACCTTGTTCTGAAGGCTGTCTTATGAATGTCTTCATCATTGATTCTCACCTGATGGAAACCAGACCTCAAGTCAATCTTGGAAAATACCTTTGCTCCTCTCATTTGATCAAAGAGGTCATCAATTCTAGGAAAAGGATATTTGTTCTTCACAGTGACTTTGTTCAGTTGTTTGTAATCAATACACAATGTGAGTGTACCATCTTTCTTATTCACAAACAGAACTAGTGCTCCGCAAGAAGACACACTCGGCCTGATATACTTCTTCTCCAACAACTCTTGCAATTGCATCTTCAGCTATAGCATTTCCAGTGTACTCATTCTGTAGGGTGTATTGGACACTGGTGCTGCTCCTAGCCCAAGCTCAATTGTGAAATCAATGTCTCTCTTTGGAGGAAGCCCAGGAATCTCATCAGGGAAAACATCCCTGAATTCCTACAACACATGAGAGTCCTCCAACCTAGGAGTTTCATTCTTTGTTTCCTCCACAATATGAGCTGCATACAACATGAAATCCTTCCTACAAAACTTCTTCAACTACATTGCTAAAATAGTCCTCATAGAAATCACCTTTGGAATGCCTCTTATGACTATTGGGTTCCCTTCTTCATCAATGCATTCAAAAGTCTTATTATAGCAGTCGAGCTTTACCCTGTGAGATTCTAACCAATCCATTCCAATGAGAAAATCATAGGAACCAAGTGGTAGACCATTCATATCTACACAAGTGACCAATCCATTCATCACCAATGGACATTTCTTTACCACTTCACTAACCTTTCTCTTAGTTCTAGTGGCTAGCTGAACTAACCAAGATTTTCTATTCTTTACTTTCTTAAAAACACAAATCTCCACTACTCTAGGCGTAATGTAATTGTGAGTAGAACTAGGGTCCATCAAAATAGTAATAGATTGCTCAACAATCTTACCTGCAACTTTAACCACAGTTGACTAGTGATATTCCTGGCGGTCCTCCAGTGCTGCATAAATCCAAGGGACGACCCTTGCTACTTGACCCACTATTTATGCCTCTTGAATGTTGTAAGCTGGCCTTGCATTCTCATTCTCAAGTGGACAATTCCTGCGCATGTGGGGTCCTCCACATTTCCAACATTGGAGTGGTTCTCTATTTTGTTGTGGATCTCTTGGCTTTTCTCCCACCACTCTAGTTGTCTGCTTCTCAACTTGGGATGGCTGCTTCTGTTGATTCCTTAAGTTAAAAGGTTTGAACAATTTCTTCCTTTGGTCAGAATTCTCATTCTTCTTGTCTTTCCATGTCTTATGATAATCAGGTTTTCCTTTGCTTTTCTCATAGCAATACTTAGCTTTTCTTATCACTTCTTCCAGAGTTCTAGGTTCATAAAACTCAATTCTGTCTTTGTAAGACTGAGGAAATCCACTAAGGAAATGCCGTATTTTCACTTTTTCATCTTTGATGCACCTAACATACCTCAATAGCTCCAAGAACTTGTTTTCATACTCTTCCATGGTATGTTGTCCCAATCTCAGCTCATGGAACTCTTTGATCTTATCATCATAGTACTTGTCAGAGAGGTACTTCTGCTTGAAATACTTCTGGAATTGTTTCCACACAATCTTCCTTTCATTAATATTTTTCACTTGCCTGAAGTGCTCCCACCATATGGGTGCTCTTCCAGTCAAGTTGAAGATGGATACCCTAGCCTTCATATTTCCAGACTAGCCTTGGACTTGGAAATATTTCCTCATCCCAAGAAGCCAAAGTTCAGCTTCTTGACCATTCTTTATCTCACCATTGAAGGTAGGAGGCCTTGCCTTCTTAAATTCATCACGTGAACGGTTCTGGTAGTGCCTCTTTCTCTTATTCTTGTGAGAAGAAGAACTTGAACCACTAGTGGATCCTTCAGATTCTAATGACCCACTAGGAGATCTCTTTCTTGTTCTAGTAGTGCTCTTACTTCCTTCTGGTCTTACTGTTCGCTTGCTGGAGTTCATTCACCTCTGGATGTCTGTTAAACTTTGCAACATGGTTGCATTCAGTTGATTCTGCTCCTCCTAAGCCTTAACCAATATTTCATTATCTTCCCTGTAACTTTGCATAATCACCCTTAGGCTTCTCACGGTGGCTGCAAAATCTGGGGGAGTATCTTGAAACCTCCTCCCATTAGAATCTGTCTCGGCATTTCCAAATCAGACATTTTCCCGCATAGCATCTTCCTCATATTCATTGGGGTTCTATGCATCATCATTCATGTTGGTTCTCATGGCTAAGCCAAACCAACTTTACCGAACTGTACTATCTAGAATGCTGCCCTTTGAAGGTGACTATAATTCCGCAAAAGGTGTTAACAACATCATTGTTAGTTGCATAATAAAATCAGAAGTAAAAACCATTTACCAATAGCTCTGTTAACTGTTCAACTTGGCCCATCAAGGACCAATGCTGCAACCCGCAGCTCTGATACCACACTGTCACATCCCCTCACGTGCACTCTAGAGAGAGAACGCGACCATAACTGCTCGCTCTAATTAATGCATGAGCATCAATCTCAAAGTTCATTGAATTTTGTATGTATTTTGATGGATTCCTGATTTTCGCAGAAATCTATAGAGGCATGAATTCATCTTTTATTCACTCTATTTAAGTCTGAGTATAAATTCTCTAACTTTCCAATAGTAGAGAAATTGATCCTGTCAGTGATTGATTCGATGATCTATGAGGAAAGATCTCAGAGGAGGTCGAATGACAGAGAGAGATCGCGACAGAAATTGACAGTCACAATCCGTTCCACATCTGGGAACAAATCAACGATTGAGAATCAACCCACAAGAATCAATGGTGTAGAAATATTGAGTTTGCGGAATCGGGGAAAATGGAAATTGCGATCACGCATCCCACATCCCACATCTCGAAACAGATGAACGACTGAGAATCAACCCGCAAGAATCAATGGTGCGGAAAGCTTTAGTTTGCAGAATCAGGGAAAATGGAAATTGTGATCCCGCATCCTGCATGCGGAATAGACCTTTGCGGAGATAATTAGTTGCAGAAATAGAGATTGTGAAGCCGCATCCCGCAAGTTGTGGAAAGGATAGTTGCAGAAGGAGATCTGCGTGGAATAGAATTTACTGAAGGACGTTTAGGCATCCCGCATCCCGCATATCGCAAGTTGCGGAAAGAAGCTTTATGGCAGGAAATTCAACCTGCTAACCGAATTCTTGGACAGATTTGGTCATTCAGGCCATCACCAATCCGAGCAATCGAAGCCCCACAACGTAATTTAAAAATGCATTGAAAGAAAACATACACAGATGCATACAATTGCAATTATAAAGTGGAAGTAATTTGTCAATTCAACACATTAGGCATGCTCATCATATTTCATTAAGCAAATACAAATGCAGAGATTAACATAGACAAGAATACTTATCTTGAAAGAAGCTTGTCCTGCAACCAGTTATGTCGCTGCAACGTTCCACCCAACCATAGGCTAGTGCGCTCATCAATCTCTCAGCAGCACTGCCACCCCCGAGCTAGCCATGATTTCCACAAGGAATAAGGGAACACTAGCAAACTCACACATAGCGAAGGATACAACAAAAACTCATCCAAGCCAACATAGTTGGGTTTATCAGGATACAAGGAAACAAGCCAATATACTATCGAGTTTTTCAGGATAATCAGCTAAGCTAGCTAACAGTTGCGTTTATCAGGCTACTCAAATAAGCCGACTAACAGATTAAGGACCAGCCAAGCCAATAAACAGATGGTTTTATCAGGCTGCAAATGAGTTGGAAAGGCTGACTGCTAAGCTAGTGAGCTCAACCCCAGAGCTATGGACACCTGCACCAGATCTAGCATGGATTCTAAAACATCTACACTCCCAACACAAGGAAGCATCCCCTTCTCTACTACACAGTCCCTCAGGCTATTCCTTCCGTTCTAGTGCTATTCAGGGTGTGTAAAGAAGAAAACCAACCCCCTAGATCTGTCTGTGAGGTTCATTTTCACACTAGTTTTATCAAGCTAGTTCATACCACATTTCCACTCCCAAATTAGTTAAGACCAAAGCAAAATATGCACACACAACAAGATACAAAATTATGGGATTGAAGGAAAACCGTTTGGCCAACAAAACGAATTTCTAGGATGGGTGAAAAAAACCCCCTATAGTAATTCAAATTCAACAACAATTCTGGGCATTGCATGAGCCATATCGACTGCTACAAACCACAAAATCGTAATTCTTATTGGCCATTCAATCCATAGAACCCAAAACAGATTTCCCTAGGGCATTCACAATGAGGAAACAATTGAAAATGTGAAGGATAAAAATCCAGGAAGGTTCAACTGTGTGAGAGCTCCACGTGAATGAAGGATGGATGATTAAAAATGTCCAGCCGCTCCCCAAAATGTGAGGGAAGATGAAAACGTGAATGCATGAGGGAATGGGCATACGTTTTTGGGTGTTTTCTTTCCGAAGAAGTCAAAGCACGTGTTTCAAAAATGGGTGCTCTATCCAATTCAATTTTTTTCCCATACTCTTGCCATTCCCATGCAATAACTACCTCAACCAAATTCTAGCAGAAATAAATGATTGGGGAAAAAGACAAGAAATGGGTAGTTGATAGTTTTGATGGGTTTTCCTTTGACACATGAATTTTCCCCAATGGATCAAGGTTAAACATCCCCCCCATATCCTTAGGAAATCATGTCTCCATCTCATTATTTGTTGCATTGATATAGATGGTTGTGGGTTTTTAATTAAATTGCATATTTACATGATGTCCAAAATTATAATGTGTCGGCTAGCACAAAATACCATTGACATCGATTTTTAATTGTCGAAACATAAAATGCTATATCAATGGTGGGGCTTTTGTCTTTAGCTCCACACCATGATTAAATTCAATATTTAGATCATATGTAAATTAATGCAAATGAGGTCAAAACCGGGTTGTTACGCTTAAGAACTACTCTATGACTCAATATTCAAGGATTTCAAAGAAAAACTTTGGGAAATATGGAAGGGTACTTATGAGGTTGATACACTCTTCAACAATAGTTCTAATTTGATACATATCATTGATGAAGACATGAATCCACTTCTAATTAATTTCCATGGATTGAATGGTTGCAAAAAACCTTTATCTAAAGAGGAGACTATGTCTTCTTTATAGAGTGAAGTGCAGTGATTGGATATGGTTGACGGCGCACTTTCCCTCAACACATTGTAATATCTACCATCTTGTGAAAAAAATAAAATAAAATATTATGATGAAAACCTTGTTTGACATCGTAATACAAATAATTTCTTGAAAACCATGTTGTCGAGTTTTTTTTGCCAAAAATATTTTTCTATAATGAAATTTCCCTTGGGGTGCCACATGATAATTGATAACTTGAAAACTAGGGTGTTAGTGAATTCTTTGTTGCATTTGCATAATAGCCAATTCTTTGAAAAAAACCAAAAAAAAAACTAGGGTGTTAGTGAATTCTTTGAAAAAAATGAAGGTGTTGGTGAATTCTTTGAAAAAAACTCAAAAACTAACCAATGGGCAAAATTTCACCCCTAAAAATTACCCTTAATTTTAACAATTAAAAAATAAAATAAACCAACAAACTTATTAATCAATTTTGTTAAAATAATACATTTATTAAACCAGCATAGATCCAAATTCCACGCTCTATCAAGTGCCGAGAGGGATCAAATTTTTGGAGGTGCAGACCTCTTCTTAAGTATTGCACTCAACTATCAACTTTAATGTGATTCAGACCAAAAGGCACATTTTTTTATTTAAGGTCCACAAATAATATTTTTATTATTAATATTTAATACTATTTATGGCTACATATAATATTTTTTATTTTGTTAGGAAAAAATATTAAAACATCTCCCCCATACATAGTTTTAAAACCATGTGCAAGGCCCTCCTAAAATCATGGGTTGTTTAGGAGGCCTTGCACATGGTTTTAAAACCATGTGCAAGGCCCTCCTAAAATCATGGGTTGTTTAGGAGGCCTTGCACATGGTATTAAAACCATTTGCAACTACCTCATAAACCATGTACAACAAAACCATGGGCTGTTTAGGAGGCCTTGCACATGGCTTTAAAACCATTTGTAAGGCCCTCCTAAACCATGTACAATAAAACCATGGGTTTTTAAGAGGCCTTGCACATGGTTTTAAAACCATGTGCATGACCAACATTTTTTTTGTGGATAATTCAATTTTTTATTTTTATTATTTTTTATTATTTTGTTAAGTAGAAACATTACAACACCTCCCCTATATTGTGTTGTTTTTCTCACGGACAATTTTTTATGGCAGATAATTAAATTTTCTATTTATTTTTTATTATTTTGGTAGGTAGGAACATTACAACATCTCACCCATATTAGATTGTTTTTGTGGCTGACGTTTATTTTGAAAGATAATTAAAAGTTTTGTTTTTTATAGCCGACATCTACGTTACGTAACATTACAACGTTACGTAACGTTACAAGATCTCCCCCATACCGGGCTGTAGAGCGCCTCTAGGCACAATAATAAATAAACCAGCGTAGATCCAAATCCTAGGCTCTATCAAGCATCGAGAGGGATCAAATCTCTAGAGCTGCAAACCTTCTTGAGTGCAATACCTGAGAAGAGGTTTGCACCTAGGGCGATTTGATGTCTCTAGAGACTTGATAGAGCCTAGAATTTGGATCTAAGTAAGATTTTTATTGTTAAATATGATTAAATATATATAATAAAAAAATACACCTTAAGAAATTGTGTCCTTTAAAAAAATTAGATCTTTTTAAATAATTAATCAAATTTAAAATGAATATTTCAGTGAGCTAAACTATCATCAATTCATATATTCACTCTCCTATGACTTCTATCCGATTTTGACTTCTATTCGATTTTGTAACAGGTACGTATGTGCAAATGACTTCAAGATCGATCGCAATTGGATTTTCATCCTATAGTGAAAATGAATCTTTCAGTGAGCTAAACTATCATCAATTCATATATTCACTCTCCTATGACTTCTATCCGATTTTGACTTCTATTCGATTTTGTAACAAGTATGTAGGTGCAAATGACTTCAAGATCGATCGCAATTGGATTTTCATCCTATACTGAATGTCTTCCCAGTTATAGCAATTGCACAATCATCCTATCAGTGAATGTCTCCCATGTTAAGCTATACCATCCTTCCCAGCTGGACAATGACATTCTCATCTCACATCCAGTAGACACAGTTTTATTTTTTTTTAAATGATACTTTGCTTCCAGCAAAATATATTAAAAGAGGACTCCAAAACAATACAAACCTGAGAAAAACAGCTTTATTAATGTTCATTTGGCAAAAGAATGAGAGAATCTTGTACTATTGCAATCTCATGTCATGAGTTTATCTCTTTTGGACAGGGTGCAGACAACATATTTATATTCATCTAGCGTTTGAGATCTACATATGCCTCCCTTTACCTTTGAAGACGTACAGAACTAAACGAAATCAGTGCTGTACCACATGGCCTTTGATTAATTTTCAGTATATTGCAAATCAATATAGACACCAGTGCATGACCGTTTGGAAAGCATATCTGATCAAAGCTGATACAGACAACGCTGCACAGGGATTATGCAGCTTTGCTGTTATCTTCCTCGTTCTAACTTAAATTCTCTGGGTTTCTAATATGTTGTTATCTTCCTCATTCTAACTTAAATTATCTGGGTTTCTAATATTACAGTTTGCCAAGTTTCAATGGAAGAATGGACAAAGTCTTGTCAAACTTATGTTGGTTCAAGGAGTACACCAAGCTGGCAGGATTTCCAGAATGGTGGAGATCGAACACTGTTAGCACCTGTCCAGAGTTGTGGTGGCTTGCGGAGTGCATTTTTGCATGGTTCTAATGGAACCAATGTAGCTTTGTCCCCAAGCCATTCACCCGTGTTTATTCCAGCGCCGACAGAAAAAGGTTTTACTGGTTTTATGATGGATTTTCTGATGGGAGGGGTTTCTGCTGCAGTTTTTTTGTCCCAAGGCCATTCACCTGTGTTTATTTCAGCGCCAGCAGAAAAAGGTTTTACTGGTTTTATGATGGATTTTCTGATGGGAGGGGTTTCTGCTGCAGTTTTTTTGTCCTGAGGCCATTCACCTGTGTTTATTCCAGCGCCGGCAGATAAAGGTTTTACTAGTTTTATGATGGATTTTCTGATGGGAGGGGTTTCTGCTGCAGTATTAAAAACTGCAAATGCCCCTCTTGAGCGTATCAAACTATTGATACAAAGCCAGGATGAAATGTTGAAATCTGGACGTCTTTCTGAGCCATACCAAGGAATTACTGATTGTTTTGGTAGGATAATCAAGGAGGAACGTGTGATTTCTTTATGGAGAGGAAACACTGCAAATGTAATCTATTATTTCCATACACTGCAAAGGTAAATACAATTTTTCATATATGCTTTTCTGCTTGCTTTACAAGGAAATGCATACTGATATAAGTTTTTGATTTTTTTGTTCATTTGAGCCTCTTTGATTTCAACAAAGAGAGGGATGGTTACTAGAAATCTGGCCTCTGGTGGTGCAGCTGGTGCGTCTTCTCTCCTTTTTGTTTATTCTCTGGACTATGCTCGAATTCGGCTGGCTAATGATGCCAGATATACAAAGAAAGGAGAAGAGAGGCAATTTAATGGGCTTCTTGATGTTTACAAGAAAACATGGAAATCTGATGGTCTTGCTGGTCTCTATCGCAGGTTTAACATTGCCTGCATGGGAATTGTAGTCTATCGTGGCTTGTACTTTGGGTTGTATGATTCTCTCAAGCTTGTTCTTTTGTTTGGAGACCTTCAGGTATGATATTGCATTTCTTGTATTAATGGAACCCGCATATTGGGTAGTAGAGAGTTTTTCAGGGCAATAACTTTACAACATTTTTGTTATTTTTGTGGCCGACATTTATTTTGGAAGATAATTAAAAGTTTGGTTTTTTATAGTCGAAATAACATTATGTAACGTACGTAACGTTACAACGTTACGTAACGTTACAAGATCTCCCCCATACTAGGCTGTAGAGAGCCTCTCGGCTCAATAATATTGATAACAAATGTCACCCATGCTATGTACAACTTTTAGAAGAAAATACTATAACTTAAATACCTTGTCCTTTAATAAATGTACATCCTTCCGTGTTATCATGATGATATTAATGATATTGGTTTTCACAATATATGCCAAGGCCAAAAACAATAATATGTATGAGCTCATATGCATTTAAAAAAACAGTCATTATCATGATGATATTAATGATATTGGTTTTTACAATATATGCAAGGCGAAAAACAATAATATGTATGAGATCATATGCATTAAAAAAAACAATCATATTAACCCTAGATGTTCATAAATTTTATATTTTAAAGTTAAGAAAAAGTTTATAAATTGATAAAATAAGTAGAGAGTGCATATGTTGAAGAAATTACATAATATGCCAAAATTAATGATTTTGGAGAAATGACAAAAGTAGCAGAGATTGGCAAGAGGATAACTCAATTCACAATTTTGCAAAGCGATATCCAAATCAGTTTACCTCAATTTGACGTGTAAAGTTCTTTTTTTATGAAAAAACATTGTCTTGCTATTATATTAATCAAAGAAAAATTACATTTGTGTAATTATTTTTTAAAGACAGTTTAAAAAAAAAAAGTTTTTAGTTTATGGAAGATTTAGTAGTATACCTTAAGAAAGGTAAAAACGAAGTCCAACTGCACAAGATAGGTTAAAGTTCCTTCTAGACAATATTACATCAAATATATAAGATTAGTTTCACCTTCGTAGATGAGAGAGCCAAAAATTACATCAAATATATAAGATTAGTTCCAAAAATTCAAAAAACCTAACAAAGCCAAACTTAAGAGAAATGGATGAAGTTATAACGATGTTAGAATACAAAAATTATATAATATATTATTTAGAAAAAATAATGAAAATTATTATTATTATTATTATATTTATAGCACATGTTGTGAAAATTGAATATAATGTATATAAAATATTGTTTAGGAAAAATAAAAAAATAAATAATTAATATAGATTAAATAGGTTTGGATAACCATTATAAGTTTATTGAATTCTGGTCTCAAACATCTTTATTGTGACCTATGCTAAACGAAACCTTGCATTGTGTTACTGGTTTTGATATATGTCTTTTTATAAATGGTCTTGGAAACCCTTATTGTGACCTATCTCCATAGAATACTTGCATTGTGCTAATAATTTTGGTATACATCTCTCACAACCCTTTTATGTGGGACTATGCACTCATACCTTTTAGATTCAATGATATACCAAATCTAAATGGAGGAAGCTCATCACGGTGCACAGTTCTATAAGTTTGCAAATACAATAAATACATTTGGTATAGAAGCTTTATAGAATCTTTAAGAAAGACACAATTATCTATGGAATGTTGGTCTTAATTAGCTAGCTGTTTTTTTGCTAATTAAAGTCTAAATTTAAGTACATATCAATACAAAATAATACAAAAGGAGACACCTTGAATATGTTTGAATAATACTGAGTCACGAATTTCAATCCATTCCTCCATTAAGCTAAATTAATAATAGTAGCATATTTCTCAATTTTTATTGAAAATATCATTGTGAATCCATTATAATCTATTAAGTTTTCAAGATAGAAATTTTCTATGAACTCATTCATTTGTTAAATATATTTTTAGATCACATTACACGTTTATTTGTCAATTCATTCATTCATTTCATTGATTCTTTTCGTGTTAGAACAATAATTATATACAACTTAGTCATCATAATAAAATTATATTGAATTTGCGTATCATTTTGTTTAATTTTGATTATTATTTAATATTGATTTTTGTTTCTATGTTATATGGAAGGGACTAAGTTGCACACAACTCTTGTTATCACTATTGCCAATCCTTAAAAAATAAACCTCACATTACTTAAAATTATCACATAGTCACCTTAAAGTACGACAAACATTTTATATCATTAATTATTTTAAGAGAAATAATATATATTAAAAATTTACATAATAATCTATAATATGAATGGACTAACAAATAACTATGACTTATGACTTATGGTACAATATATATAATATGAATTGACTAACAAATAACTATGACTTATGGTACAATATATAATGATATATGTACTCACAACAACTAATGATAAGTTATATTATAATATATGATGAGGATAGTGATGGTTATTAATATTATTGAGACCAACTTTGGTCTATCACATTTTATAAAAGGTAAGGCTTCACTTGGTTTGTTTTAGAATTTAATTTAATTGCTTGAAAAGCTTTAGGAGAAGCATTCATAGATCACCATAGTTTTGATAAGTTTTTTTGTAAATAAAATATTTTTATATTACTGCGAAATCAAGGAGTTACAGAGATGACCAAAACATAGGCCACGACATATCGGAGCCAAACCCTCAGCTTGAAACAACTTTACAATCTTCGCCCCAAAAAGATTCCTTCTTTCCCCAAAAGAGGGAGAGCCCCCGGAAGACTGACAGAGCTCAATCCTGACATTAAAACCACAAATATGAGAAATACGACCATTTATCCTTGCCCTGCCTATTGAAATTGACAAACTAACCATTGAACGGAGAATACAGATAAATAGAGACATCCCCCCCAGAACTAAGGAAGAGGGTAAGAACGTGGAAAACCAGAGGCCTTCACCAAACCATCTGCACGTTGTGGGTTCAAGCCGCCCACGCTGTCCGCTCCCCGATGACTGACCTTTTGGCTGGACCTGCCACCATGCTGCTACTCTATCCTTGGGTGGTAGAGGAAAATTCCCAGGAACGAGGCAATCTGGTTGACCTTCCTGTGCATTAAACGAGAGTCCTCGTTGTGGTCCTTCTAGGCCCTTGCAGGCTCCTCATCCCCTTCCTTTTTGGCCGCAACCTCTTCCCTTTTGGCCTCAAGTTTGAGCGAGACGTGCATGTCCAAATTCATAATTACCCAGTACAACATAATCATACAATCATAGGCCGTCTCCCGACCGGCCGTGGAACTAGGATCCACAACCTAGTCTTCGACCTCCTAGCGGACTTCCTCAATTGGCATGGATTTCACTTGCTCCCATATGTCCTTTTCCACCATCTCCATAGCTTTGCGGGTGGCCAACAGAATACGTTCTTTGAAGAAATCGACAACTGCTTGGGCATGGAGATGAGCTCGAGTAGGAGATCCCTTGCCCCTCCCAGCTGCCCCCTTTCCTTTATCGCGGCGCACAGCCAAAGCTTCGCCCACACTCATCCTCACATGGCTTCCACGAGTAGGGGACATTTTACACATTGCCTCCCAGTTCCCCACTACTTTACTCTGCAATTTCCAAGAATGACCATCACTCCTAATTACAACTAGGATGATAGACTTGTTCCACAAATAGTGGATGCAAAACCACGAAGCGTTATCGTCATTAAATAGGAGCAGAGCCATGGTTGCACTAACGTTTCTATACGAGCCCGCAATCTCCCAAACTGGCCTTCACGTTCTCCCATACCCAACACGAGCTTAGGCATCATTTCCATCATCAATTCCAAATCCCAATTTCGTAGATAATATGTCTGATCTCTCCTCCCAAGACGGGTTCCGTATCTGGGTTTAAGAATGAGGTAAATGATCGGGAATAAAACATACGTAGTCTACATGATCACACGTGGCAATGATCCAAATTTGGGGAAGGCTCCCTCCACCTCCTGTCCTCGCCTTCATAACTACTCATGTCACTCACCACCTGTCTATTTGTAGCTGCGTCTTGAATGGCAAGTTGTATGCACTCGGGAGCCCACCATTCAGCTCTGAAGTCCTCCATCTGTCCCATCTTGCATACCCTGCTCGCCTCCGCTCCGATGTTTTCTAGCAAGTCAGACACCCTGTTTGCATCCCATTTTATGTGGCTCAAAGAGACCGTCGGGTATGCCAGAACAAGTCTGCGTAGGATTTCCAACCTGCTGGATAATCACCCGCTGGATGAGACCTTCTCAGTCATGTGTCGGTCATTTTTCCGTTAGCGAGCCGCTTCTCCATTTGGATTAGGATGTTCAAGTCCCCTTCGATAATTGACGAAAACCATCCTTCCCTGATCATGATTATGAGACCTTGGAGCAGACCTTCAAGCTTCGAGGAATTTTTGGTTTCAAGCCCAATGGAGCTGAAGAAAATTTGTAAAATGTCCCCATCCTATTTTCTGAATACATCGCCATATCTAACCACTCCTAGATCGCCCTTTGCCGCCCCATCAAAATTAAGTTTGAAAACCAGGCGAGGGGGGGGGTGGGTCCAGGAGTTGGGGCTAGAGACTTTGCAAGTTTTAACTTTTTGTCGTAGCCCATCTAGGGCTCCTTTGTCCAGCCCCTAGTTGTATGTTATGAGCGCTTCTGGTTTGGTGAACTCTTTGTCTACCTCACTCCACTGCATGCTTTGGATGGTTTCCAAAAGATTCGCAACCAGAGTCTGCCATACCTCCTCAACCGTTTTCTTCTTTCCCCAGAATATTTGGGGAAAATGGAAATTGCAATCCTGCATCCCGCATCCCACATCCCACATCTGGGAACAGATCAACGACTGAGAATCAACCTGCAAGAATCAACGGTGCAGAAAGCTTGAGTTTCCAAAATCAGGGAAAATGCATTAGAGGAAATTTCAACTCAAAATGGGCCTCCTAAAAAGAATTAATAAAATAATAGTTAAAATAATAAAATAATATTTATTAATTTTGGAGGAAGAAAAGAAAAAAACTACTTTTTTGTTTGTATTTTCGACATATCTCCCTGTGTTTTTACTCAAATTTTGATTGGGAGAGCTCGTTGGATGCGGAATTAAATTCCGCATCCAACGGGTACCCACTCGGCATACTTTTGACGGACCCCGCTACCCCAAAAACAAGAAATACCTGAAAAAACATGACGATGAGGTACCCAACATACTTTTGACGGACCCCGCTACCCCAAAAACAAGAAATACCTAAAAAAACATGATGATGACATCATCATCACATTTTTTAGGTATTTCTTGTTTTTGGGGTAGCGGGGTCCGTCAAAAGTATGCCGAGTGGGTACCCGTTGGATGCGGAATTTAATTCTGCATCCAATGAGCTCTCCCGATCAAAATTTGAGTAAAAATACGGGGAGATATGTCGAAAATACAAACAAAAAAAATAGTTTGTTTTTATGATAACTATCCCCAAATTTATATTAAAAAAGTGTTTAATACCTATACGGTATTTCAAATTTAAAGCAATTTCATTGGCTAAAACATGATGACATGGAATTTGAGTTAAAGTTAAAAGGCCCATTTTGAGTTGAAATTTCCTCTAATGAAAATTGCGATCCCACATCCCGTATCTTGCATGCAGAATAGACCATTGTCATTAGAGGAAATTTGGGGTCTAAAATGACCCTCCTAAGGAAAATAATAAAAAAGCCACATCACACAACAAATATGCTGTGTCACATTAAATCTAATGAAAGTCAACCTAAATTGTCCCATTAATGGGAGTTGACAAGTGTTTTGAGTTAATGTAGAGTAAAGAGATATTGGTTAAAAATATTAATGAAATATTTAAGTTCTCGTGCACACATAATAAATGATATAGTGGAATTTTTAAAATTTTATATTATAATTTTTTAAAATAAATGCACCACTACATTTTATATATTTAATAAAATGCAAAACTCAAATATATTCATATTTAAATTATAATGGAAAATATAATTACAATAGTATTAAAAAATTAAAAAAAAAACACTATTATTTTTTAATATAAATTTTATATTAATTCATATAAAAAAATATTACATTACATTAAAAAAAAACAACATATATTTTTATAATTTATATAATCTAATAAATCATATATATTCTTATATAATTAAAAAAAATTATATATAATATTTATAATAAAATTATAAAATATTTAAAATATAAAAATATAATAGTTTTTTTATCATGTTAATATAAAAAAAAATTAAATAACATTTATAATAAAAATCTAAAAGATTTAAAATATTGAAAAATTATTCAATATTTTCATTTATATATTTTCATTTATATAACGATGAATTTTCTTATAATCATTAATAATTTTTTTTTATAAAAAAATATTATATTTTTATAACCATTTACAAGATTATTATTAAAAAATATTGAAAAACATTGTTAGACGGCATAGAAAATTTATAGTGTAAATGTAATATTGCAAATTTATAAATATTAAAAAAACATTGTTAAACAACATAGCAAATTTCTAATGTAAATGTAATATTGCAAATTTTAGTGTAAATGTAATATTGATAGAATTTTTTTCTTATACTTTTACCACAGGGAAATGTAAATGTAATAATGTATTATTAAACTTTTACTATGAACAAAGCCATGTGAACTACAATTTATCCCAAAAAATGGAGAGTAATATTAAAAATACTAAATATTTTTATTTAGTATTTCAAGATAATTCCTTTTAAAATTAAATACTATTTAATTTTGTTTTTTAAATATTGATTAGTAAATACTTTTTGTATTTCAAAATGTCTCCACTATAATTTTAATTAAGACGAGAATTATTTTTAAATGAGTTGGAAGTAGTGATAAAAAAAATATTATATATTTATTATTTCAAGCATATATATCATATTTCGAGATGATCGTTTTACGATCTTAACCAAGGTGAGGTTGATAAGGAGTTAGCTATTGTCAAATAAAATTATGACACAAGCATTATATGTCCAACTCAACCATAATGGTTGACCAAATATATTGAAATTCTATTGGCTTAAAAAATCCAACTCATCCATGCCACATTTTTTTATAAGGCCCATTTTAGACCCCAAATTTCCTCTAATGGGAGATAATTAGTTGTAGAAATAAAGATTGTGAAGCCGCATCCCGCATCCTGTAAGTTGCGGAAGGAGATTTGTAGGGAATAGAATTTATTAAAAGACGTTTTTACATCCCGCATCCCACATCTCACAAGTTGCGGAAAGAATATTTATGTTAGGAAATTCAACCTGCTAACCGAAGTATTGGACAAATTTGGTCATTCAGGCCATCACCAATCTGGGCAATCGAAGCCCCATAACGTAATTTAAAAATGCATTGAAAGAAAACATACACAGACGAATACAATTGCAATTATATAGCGGAATCAATTCGTCAATTCAACAAATTAGGCATGTTCATCATATTTCATTAAGAAAATACAAATGCAGAGATTAACATAGACAAGAATACTTATTTTGAAAGAAGCTTGTCCCGCAACCAGCTATGTCGCTGCAATGTTCCTCCCAACCATAAGACAATTCGCTTATCAATCTCTCAACAGCATTGCCACCCTCGTGCTAGGCATTATTTCCACAAGGAATAAGGGAACACTAGAAGACTCACACATAGCCAAGGATACAAAAAAAACTCAGCCAAGACAACACAGTTGGATTTATCAGGCTACAAGAAAAGAAGCCAATATACTGCTGGGTTTCTTAGGCTAATCAACCAAGCCAACTAACAGTTGGGTTTATCAGGCTACTTAGCCAAGCCAACTAATAGATTAAGAACCATCCAATACAACAAACAGATGGGTTTATCAGCCCGCAAAGGAGCTGGAAAGGCTGATTGCTAAGCTAGTGAGCTCAACCCCAGAGTTATGGACACCTGCACCAGATCTAGCCTAGCTTCTAAAAAATATACACACCCAACACAAGGAAGCATCCCCTTCTCTGCTACACAGTCCCTCAAGCTATTCCTTCCCTTCTAGTGCTATTCAGGGTGTGTAAAGAAGAAAACCAACCCCCTAGATCTGTCTATGAGGTTCCTTCTCACACTAGTTTTATCAAGCTAGTTCAGACCATATTTACACTCTCAAATTAGTTCAAACCAAAGAAAAATATGCACACACAACAAGATACAAAATTATGGGATTGAAGAAAAACAGTTTGGTCAACAAAAAAAATTTCCAGTATGGGTGAAAACAACCCCATATAGTAATTCGAATTCAACAACAATCTTGGGCATTGTATGAGCTATATCGACTGCTACAAACCACAAAATCATAATTCTTGCTGGCCATTCACTCCATAGAACCCAAAACGGATTTCCCTAGGGCATGCACAATGAGGAAACAACTGAAAACGTGAAGGATACAAATCCAGGAAGGTTCAATTGCATGAGAGCTCCACGTGAATGAAGGATAGATGATCAAAACCGTCCAACTGCTCCCCAAAATGTTAGGGAAGATGAAAACGTGAATGCATGAGGGAATGGGCATACATTTTTGGGTGTTTTCTTGCCCATGAAGTCAAAACACGTGTTTAAAAAATGTGTGCTCTTCCCAATTCAAATTTTTGCCCATACTCTTCCCATTCCCACGCAATAACTACCTCAACCAAATTCTGGCAGAAATAAATGGTTGGGAAAAAAGACAATAAATAGGTAGTTGATAGTTTTGATGGGTTTTCCTTTGACACATGGATTTTCCCTAATGGATCAAGGTTAAAACCCCCCCCTTATCCTTAGGAAATCATGCCCCCGTCTCATTATTTCTTGCATTGACATAGCTGGTTATGGGTTTTTAATTAAATTGCATATTTACATGATGTCCAAAATTATAATGTGTAGGCTAGCACAAAATACCATGGCCATTGATTTTTAATTGCCGAAACATAAAACACTAAATCAATGCTGGGGCTTTTGCCTTTAGCTTCACACCATGATTAAATACAATATTTACATCATATATAATTTAATGCAAATAGGGTCAAAACTGGGGTGTAACACTCAAGAACTACTTTATGACTCAATATTCAAGGATTTCAAAGAAAACCTTTGAGCAATGGGTGAATCCGCGGACCTGGGTAACACTTTTTGGCAAGCGCATTTCGGCAAAAATAGAAAAACGTACCTCGGTCGAGGGTTTAACAAGCCCTCGACCGAGGTCCTAATATCTCGACCGAGGTTTTATCAAGCCCTCGATCGAGGTTTTTTTCAGCCCTCGACTGAGGTATTTCCTAACCCTCGGTCGAGGTATTAATACCTCGACCGAGGGTTAAGAAATACCTCGGTCGAGGTATGGACCTTGGTCGAGGTCGGTTTTAGTTAAATTTTTTTTTTTTGTTAATTTGTTATATATATATAAATTATGTCAACCGGTAGCGTTTATGCTACCGGTTTAATTTTGAAATATGTCCTAGGCAAGCCGAAATGCTGCCCGATTTTTTTCAATTCTCCATGAATTCATGGAGGATTGAAAAAAATCCATAAAACACCAACTAAACAAACCTATGTGAACCATAGAGACAATTAATCAACTGTAGGCTCGAGACAAATAATAAATTTAAAAATTTATTTGAAGAGGACGTCACAACCCTAATACTCCTACTTATTGGGTTTACGACGATGATCTAATAACTAGGTTTAGAATGAAGAGGACGTCATGCGATTGTTGCAACTTGCGTTTATCATTTTCAATGTAAAAGTGAATATTGGGTGGTGATGATTTCGATTCAATTTATCAGATCTCACACATACATATATAAATGTATAAATAGGCTGCCCATCAACCCAAATAATTTTTTTAATAAATATGATTA
>LPNX010123080.1:3619-19553 GCA_001517045.1 Pseudotsuga menziesii
CCATCAATATTAGCATTATCGTAAATTTGAAAATAATAGGTTTTCAAGCATGCATGTTTTGTGAGGGAGCCATAATTTTGGGGTTCAATAACTTATGTAGAATTATCATAAATTTGAAAATAATAGGTTTTCAAGCATGCATATTTTGTGAGGGAACCATAATTTTGGGGTTCAATAACTTATGGAGCTATTGCAGCTGTAACTGTTTTCCCAAATTTTTGAAATTTTGGACCCTCCTCTTAATTTTTATCTTGCCTAGAATCGTTTGGATCCATGAACTCTGCTTTTGTTTTCCCTCTACTACAAGTTTGGATTGTTTTGAGGTCAACTGTTTTCAAGCTTTTCGGAAAATTGCTTATGTCTGAAACTGCTTTGGGTTGTGGAATTTGAAGTTTGGTTTGAAATTGTTGTCCTTTGATCTTTGATTTCATCCTTTGATATCGAAAGTCTATTTATCATTTTCGCTGCTGTTTCGGAGGTGAAATAAACTTTTTCATCGCTGCCCAAACGAAAGTATTTTGGAACTTAACGTTTTTAGTTTGGTTGTTCGGAGGTCATTTAAACAATGAATTGGAGCCATATTTCCCTACGGGGCCGCCGTTGTGGAAGCTAAACAATGATTTTTCTGATGGATAGCTTTGACTATTTCGATGCTGTGATGTTATTATTTTGACTTGCTTTGCGCTGTCAGAGGTTGGTTGAAGTTTGAGTCGGGGGTTTTTGATCTTTATGAAGTTGTTGTTTTAGAGATGAGACAAGCTTCTTAGACCACTGCAAAACTCTAAGATTTTCCGAACACTTAACGTTTTCATGATGTTTTTGCGCCATATCGAAAAGTTTATAACTTTGATCGAAGGCTGTAGTCTGATCGCTTTCCGCCATTATGGCTCCCGAGCGAACTAAATGTCCGCAATATAACTGTTCCACACACCGATGTTTTGTTACGGTTTTCACTGATATGTTTAGTTTCCACGAAGCCCATAGTCTTTTCATCTTCCGCCATTGCGGCTGTGTAATGTGCTAACATCCCGACATTTATGTCGTTCCATTCACCGACAAGTAGTTTTTCTGCCCGATGCTTTAGTATTTAGTCTTTCCGACGTCGTTAGACTTAATGGTCTCGCATAACTCGTTGTCCATCTGAAGCCCACCGTTGCGGCTATTAATTAAACTATCCTGCCAATGCTTTAGTGATTTTTCCCGCCGGTGAAGGTTTTTCCCGCCTGTTTTGTATGTGTTTTTACCCTGTTTTATGGGTAACGAAGGTTTCATTTTCTATAATTTTAAGGTTTTCGCAATGAGAGCGTAGTACAGGGCCTCATTTTGATGATCAGTTTTATTGTTAGTATGGTTTACATTTGTTGAAAAGATGCAGTCCGAATTAATGATCAATTTTTGTTTTGACTGCAAACGGACTTAGAAGATTCTTCAGATTATTGCTACAAAGAAGACATAGCTAAAGGACAAAGTAGAAGGAAGTTGGTTGAAAAGTGATAGGCAGAGATGTTCTGAGATCAACGGGATCTTAAAAGGGAAAAATAAAAGACAAAGTGGAATCAATAGCAACAGAGGCTCGGGCTTGGAAAAGGTTCAGCAGTTACTGAGCTGGTCCCGTTATATGAAGTACTCATAAGACAAAATCTGAAATGTAATGTATTTCCTAAATCATGAGCACTCACAAACTGACAAAACTGTGAGATTAAAATGGTCAGGGGAGCCGGAAGGTCAGGGGGCGGGGCAACCCAAAGGTTTTGTTGTTTTTGTATAAAGATAGGAAAGTTAGAGGGAATGGGGGATTTTTCCCTGGAGAAACTTGTGAGCCATTTGTTGTAAGAGGAACTACTTCGTTTTACAATAATAAATTACAATTTTTGCCTGTTGGAGAAGGTGTTGTGTGGAATGTTCAAATGTGATTAAATGAACAATGTTGAAAGGGAACTATTTCATTTTCAACTGTGTTTCATTAACTGTGAGAGTGTTCTAACCTTCTGAACCTATGTTCTCATTTGAATGTTCTCTAGTTTATTCTGTGATAATTTCCACTATGAGTAATGGAGGTTTTAACGATTGATGAGCTATCTTGTCGTGTATATTTTTATTCATGTTTATGTGTTTTGATTCTAAGAACAACTATCTATGATTTATCTTAACATGTGAACAGTATTACATTACTCATGAATTAATATCTTGCTCCCTAGGGACAACTTAGTTAGTGTTGTTTTTTCTATTTATGTGTGATTTAGATGCAAGAGAGTCTAAGACGAGAGGTAAGAACCTGCGCATCACATCGTGACCAATCCTTGCATTCTTTATCAATTTGCATCTTAGATAGTTACTTGCATATCATACTTCAAGTCAAAATACAAAAATATATACGGTGGACCGGGCCGCAACCGGTAAAACCCTTTGTTTTTGTTACTTCACCTACAGTAGACGAACCGCAAACCGGATGGATTCCCTACACCAAACAGTCACGGGCTAGTTGGGAACGTTGATTGGGGAGAATCCCTTGCTGTTGTTGCCTACGAATGTCCAGGCCTCAACAGGAACCATATGAGCTATTTCATTATGTGGGCTTATTGTGTGCAATTGTGTTATTGGAAATAATGGCTTTGAGGATATGCACTTTGACCTACATATAACATATGAAAGCAGTAAGAGAAGGAATACCTATGATATCTATTGCTCAGTTCCTCATTATCCGCATACTCCTTATCCCATATGAGCTTATTGATGCTTATCTTGTAAGTAGTTGTGTTGTTTGAGATTCTTGATGTTTTCTTATGCACTTCAACCTCCAGACAACGCTCAGATATGGAAGCAATAACAGAAAGAAAATCTTGCAGTTGCATCTGCACACGGTGCGAGCTAAAATGGTTTTTTTATCGTTTCATATATTTATATATGGAATACAGATAGGGTGATCTCTTTGCACTTCTAGTTTTATTGTATACAAGTTACAATCTCTGCGTTTATATAACCATAAAAATCATTTGATTGCAGTGTCCTCTACACAGTAGCCCTAACCTCAGAAGAACAGAGGCATTTGTCCAATCATCTATTATTGTTCCTTTCAGCTATGGTTTCTTTGTAATTATTTTTGTACTCTAATGTGATTTGTTGGTAGTCGCAGCTGGTTAGTTGTGCAGTTATCTATTGTATATATAGAATAAATAAATATTGTTTTTAATTATTTTTTCTGTTATACTATGATTTGTTGTTGGTTGTTGTTAGCCCTTGTATATAAATTATACCTTCATTATTTTCTATGCTACATCCTAAAATATTGCTTTCAATTGACAAAACCAAAGAATATATTTCATTACAGTATAAGGTCTTGGTTTACTAAGAGTTTAGATACTATAACCAAATTGTATATAAATTAAGAAAGTCTGGTTATATCTATAAACAAGTTGTATATATGTTTAGGTTAGGCCTCGAAGATAATAGCTTACCTCTGAT
The DNA here is from genome assembly GCA_001517045.1 of Pseudotsuga menziesii. NCBI lineage: Eukaryota > Viridiplantae > Streptophyta > Pinopsida > Pinales > Pinaceae > Pseudotsuga > Pseudotsuga menziesii. The sequence goes on from LPNX010123080.1 coordinate 7,082, forward strand.
TCGATGGAATGGAATGGAAAAAGGAAATGGGAATGGCGAAACCTTTTCTTGATGCAAGACTACAAAGGAATCTGAAAGTAAAATTGATGATTAAATTCATAACACATTGCAGCCAAATCTAGGAAAAGCAACATGTTCACCATGTTCAAGGCTTGAAAATACACTTATCATGTTCATCTTGAAAATACACTTACCTGATAATTTTCACGCACTTGGTCGTAGGATACTAGTTTGGATGCTTCTTTTTTGTTTTGCTAACAATTTATTCTTCTATAGACCTAAAACCCCATAGCAATTTGGGAGCATATGCACCCACGCTTCATGAAATAAAACCACGCGTTGTTCATAACCCATAACGAACTCCACAAACTCTAACTGTAAAGAACCATTGTAAGATGATGTAACAGAACCAACTCGATTTGTAGACAGCTATTAAATGCAATACATTTAACCCATATGAAAACCCTAACAATAAATTTAATACTCACAAAAACCCTAATGAAATGTGATGAAAATAAAAGCCATGTAAGCCCTACACTTGTGATGACCTCCTAAATCGTGTTAATCTCCTACTTCAACCCCAATTCCAAAATATGAGATATATAGGCTTATCGACTTAAAAATCTGTGTAAGTTTAAAAAATTATTAATTTTGATTTATGCTTTGGATACTCAAATTTGAATTTTAGATTATATTGGCAACTTTGACCCTTAATTTCAATATTGTTTCAAATATTTTGATATTTGAAATATTCAAATATTAAATAATAATAATTAATGTGTTAGTTAAACTAATCCCATGTAAATTCCATGGTCAGCACCACGTGGTGATAGTTGATGTATGAAATTTTGGTGTAATAGATTCACGACTTATCTAATTAGAAACATGATTTGAACATCAAAGAAATGAGGGATCATATTCCATTCAAAAACTTAGACTCCTTTCATAGGTTAATAGTCTCAAAAACTAGAATCTCATTAATGGCCAAGCATAAATAACACAATGAACATGTTTAGAACATTGTACATCTAGATAACCTCATCCAATAGTAAGAACAAGTACAAGCCTTTGCAAAATATCTTTTGATCATACCTTTTAACCAAAGCTGGGGTATAACTCTTAGTCTACGGTGTTTTTTTAGTTGGTCAACTTCTCTCTTCCTCTTTTATGTTGTATGGGTTAGAAGAATGACCATTTCTAATAATTGTGCTAGACTTCCCTTTTCCTCTTAAAATTTATGTAGTATGAGTTCAAAAATAGATTTCGAGACGAATATATTTATGTAACAAGTCTAATGCATATTTCCTTTGAGATAAAAAAATCCCTTTATCAAATCGAGACACTTCGATCCCAAGGAAATATTTCAAGGGCCAAGGTCTTTCATTTCAAATTCTTTGGACAAGTAACCCTGTAGAGCCTTCCTTTCTTCAGGATCATTTCCTATAACCACCATGTCATACACATATACAATAAGTGCACTTATCTTACACTATTGTTTCTTCAAGAATAAAGTGTGGTCTGAGTTGGTCTGACAGTAACCAAAGGCTTTCATATATTTTGTGAACCTTCTGAACCATGCTCTCGGATACTATTTCAACCCATACCATGACTTCTTTAATCTGCACACCTTCCGACTATGCGTTTCTGGTATCATGCATTCTGGTGGGAGTTCTATGTAAACTTCTTCGGACAACTCGTCATGTAGAAAGGTGTTCTTCACATCAAACTGTTGTAATGGCCAACCCAAGTTCGCAGCAAGAGACAACAAGACTCGTACTGTATTGATTTTATCTACAGGTGCAAATGTCTTTGTATAATCGATCCCGTAGGTTTGGGTGTATCCTTTTGCCACCAGTCTCACCTTAAAGCATTCAATTGCACCATATGATTTGTACTTCACAATATAAACCCACCGACATCCAACTAGTTTCTTTCCTGGTGAACAGTCACCAAGTTCCCAGGTTTTATTCTCCTGGAAGGATTACAACTCCTCATTCATAACGGCTTTCCATCTTGGGTTAGCTAAGGCTTCCTGCACATTGTTAGGAATATATATAGTAGATAATTGATTTACAAATGACTGATTTGATTCTAATAAACAATGGTTAGACACATAATGACTCATGGGGTATCTAGCTTTACTAGAAAGTTCGAGTTCATATGTGGGTTTAGGAATACCTCTGGTGTGACATTGTGGTAGTTGTCTTATAGATGGTTCAGGAGCATCCTCGGCAAGCGATTGGTTTGGTGTATCAGCTACCTATGGTGTGAGAGACTCGGATAGAGGTGGAACCACAACTTCAGTTTTTGGGTGTTCATCACTACTTGGATCCAAAGTCAAACCACCCACATCTAGTTCACCCACTTCTTGATTCAGCGCATCAGAGAGTTCCCCTACTTCTAGGATGTGAACAACCACATCTTTAGAGATGTGATCATCATAATCTAGAGTCTAAATTTCCTTCTGGTACTCCCCCTAAAGTTTAGGCTCAGAGGAAAAATACATCGAGTCTTCATGAAAAGTTACATCTAATGTAATAAACATTCATTGGGTTGGAGGATGATAGCATCGGTACCCCTTTTGTTAAGCAACATATCTGAGAAAGACACATCGCAGCACTCAAGGAGACAACATGTTACGCTGATGCTTATTTAGGTGTACAAAAGCTACACAACCAAAGATGTGAGGAGCTAAATTTGGGACGACTGGAGCAACAACTGCTTCAGTGAGAGCCTGGGATTGTGTCTAGAAATCAATAGTTCTAGAGGGTACTCGGTTGATCAAATATGCTGCAAAGGTAAGTGCTTATCCCCAATAGGATAACGACATATGGGATTCTATCAACGAAGCATGGACAACCTCCAACAAGTGGCGGTTTTTTTTCTTATCCACCCTATTCTACTAAGGTGTATTGGAACAAGTATTTTGATGAATAGTTCTGTGTGCTTCTAGATACTGCTAGAGTTCAAAACTCAAATATTCGCCTCCATTTTCACTGCGAAGAACCTGGACCTGTGCATTGTACTGAGTACTAACCATTTTCTAAAATTTTTGAAATAACAAATTTAATTCACTTTTAGACTTCATCAAGCACACCCAAGTCATGTTGGTACAGTTGTCAATAAAAGTAACAAACCAATGTGATCCACCAAAGGTAGTCACTTTGGACAGACCCCAAACATCAGAATGTATGACCATAAAAGGAATTGGACTTTTACTCAAACTTAATGGAAACGAAGCACGATGGATTTTTGCAAGTTCACAAACATCACAATGGAAACTAGAAACATCAAATTTTGCAAATAAACTAGGAAATAATTTCTTCAGGTAACCAAAGGAAGCATGCCCCAAACGTCGATTCCATAACCAGATTTCATATTTCTTCTTCTCCCCCTCAGAGCCATCCACCATTAAAGCTTGATGCAACTTGTCCAAACTCTTTGACACTAACTCCAAGTAAGATTGCCTTCCCTCACCTAACACCACAACCAATCGTTTGCCTCATTCGGATGTCCTTAAACACACAAAAATCAGGCCAAAAAATTACAACACAAAGTAAGGTAGTGGTTATTTGGGAAACGGAAAACAGATTATAATCCAAAGACGAAACAACTAAAACTAAAATAGATTCAAAGTATCAGTGAGAGGTAAAGACCATTCTCCAATAATTGGGGCCAAAGAGCCATTGGCAGTGGAAACAAATTTTTGTGAGGATGGTTTAAGGGGTGAGACCTGTCTAGAATCAAATGTCATATGATCTGTAGCACCGAAATCAATTATCCATGCACTATTAGAAACAACTACAGAAATATTTAAACTCTTACCACCATTACCTGTCGCTGCTACTAATGTCGAGATCTGACCAACAACACCATCCGATGTCTTTGTTTCAACAACCGCAGCACTGGAGGTCCTCTTGGAATTCTTCTTCCATGAATTATGGCTATAATCCCACCATTCTGGATGCCCCACAAGTTCAAAGCAGTGGCTCTTGGTATGACCAATTTGATTGCAATGAGTGCATTTATAGGTGGATTTATCGGCACCATCAGTGTTCTTAGGCTAGCTTTGAGAAGATCAGTTTTGATTAGACCAATTTCAAGTCACCATGGATGAAGCTTAATATTTTTCTGGTTCTCCATTAATCATTGCGAATCAAACATATTCATGGCGGACCAAAGCATAACATACTTCCAATTCGAGGATAGGATCCTTTCTCAAAATTTCACCACGAATTTGTTCGAATTCACCATCTAATCCAGTAAGAAAAATATGCACCCTTTGTCGCTAAACTGATTTTCAGTAAAGATTCAACATCATTCTCACTCTTTATGATCACCTTATCATGATGATCCAACTCACAAAACATCTCGGTTAATTCTCCATAATACACCGAGAGTGTTCTGCCATTCTGTTTCGCAGAGAAGTCCCTCTGACTCAAGACAAACACCTGCAATTCATCTGCTCCATCATAAAAAGCTTTAGAGAGAGCTTTCCAAATATCTCGAGCGATGGGTAAGCAAATATATCGCTTCATGATTTCTGGGGCATAAACATCAACAACCATCTCTTGACCTTTTGATTGTCTGCATACCACTTCTCATATCCATCATCCTTCTTGGTAGGTGGTTGTGAATTACCACAAATGAAAGAGAGTTTCTCCTTCTTAGGCCCATATGCATCTCCATGATTTGAGACCACAAATCATAGTTTGTTTCATCGAGTACAATCCCTGCATTGAACGACGAACCTTCAGATTGAATATTAATGGGAGCAGATTTGTTGCCAGATCCAGATTTATTCCTAGATGTTTTAGAATCTGATTCGGCCATGGTTCAATGAAGAGTGCTAACGATTTAAGCTTCTTGGCTCTGATACCAAGTTCAAAAATAGATTTCGAGAGGAATATATTTCAGTATTATTACAATGAATTGTACAGGTACATATACATCAATGGATCAATTTCTAGATCCTACAATCAAGCTGCAGATCCTACAGTCAAGCTGCAGATCCTAAAAAGATAGGAAACAGTCATCTACAAGATAGAAAAGAATCACAAAGAAAATAGGAAAGAATCAGATCAGTCCATATCGCAATAGTATGCGTTTAGAAAATGCTTTATTTGTCATCATGCAAATTATTTAATTACTCTCTTAGAACATGGCAATATACTTACTCGTTTCGATTCTTCAAATTCGTTTCACTTGTCCCTTGTTCGGTAGCAATTAAAGCTCGTCTATTTTTCATTTCTAAGTTTGAAATGACCCACGTTAAAAGTGTTTAGTCTTGAGTCTCATGGTCTCTCTCCCAGTTTTGCTAGATTTTAGAAGCAAATATATAAACTCTCCTATCATCCATGATATTAACAAGCGCTTTATGAAATTTATATTATATAAGCATATGTCGGATGAACTCTCATTTGAATTGCCACTAAAAGTAAAATTTGTATTATATAAGCATATGCCGGATGAACTCTCATTTGATGTGCCACCAAAAATTAAATTTGCTACATAATCATCACCCTATTAAATAATAATTGTTATGCACATTAACTCCATGTCAAAATGTTAAATTGAGGAATTTATTAAGTCTTGAGGAGTTTATTAGGAGTTACTCCATGTCAAAATCAATGTTAAATGGATGAATTTATTAAGAGTTTGGAGGAGTTTATTAGGAGGTAGAATGTTACAAGAATTGTATATTAGCTCAACTTTTTGCTGCCAAATGGAATCAGACTAAACATTTTGCACATTAACTTGACTCCCATGTGCTAGATGGAGTTCCACTCTCACATGGACTTTAAATTACCATGCCACTAAGTGTAGTTATCACATAAATTCAAAGAGTTTATTAGGATTTTAGAGGAGTTTATTAGAAGTTCCACTCTCACATGAATTGCACATTAGCTTGACTCCCAGCTACTAGATGGAGTTTCACTCTCATAGGGATTACACAACTAAGACAAAGTACAATTAAATTTTGAAGGACGACCACAAAAGAATCTTCATTGTCCCATTCTCCTTCAATCTAAGAAAAACATAAATAATATTCTACCCAAAAATCTTAAAATATAAAAACCTATAAACTTAATCGATTCTTAATGAATATATATCTTACACAAATAATAAAATTAAAACGCCAACTGCCAAATGTATGTCTTATACAAATAAGAGAATTAAAACGCTAACTGCCAAAGAAGTTCGAGGAGGGGATTTGGTCTTATACAAATAAGAGAATTAAAACGCCAACTGCGAAAGAAATTTGAGGAGGGGATTTAGTGTAAAAGCTGGCACTTTAAAAATGATTTGAAAATTTATGAGAAAATTAAAAAATATTTCAACCTCTCTCATCTGATTGCATGCATGTTTATTTTAATATCTATTTCACAATAAGTATCAGTTTTTAGAAGAGGTAGGGTATGTATAAGGATAGTGTAATTACATTGATGAAAGCTATATTTTTTAAAATCCTTTCATTGAGTATGATTTATCAAAAGTAAATATATACAATATAGATATAATAATATATAGTTCTGTAAATTTTAAAAGTAAAGTGTGTACAATATAAATAGCTATGTAGACTTTTAAGATTTTCTTTTTCCACAAACAAGTAGTCTCGTAATAAAAGTTATATAATATATAATAATGAGATCGACACATGGAGTTATTGTGACATTGTTCTTTAAATTTAAAGTTGGACTTTTCTATGATTCACGGGTTGAGCATAATATTGTATTATGGCATGGCCGAACACGACAGATGCAACTCAATACATCACTTCAAGCAAAGCTTGAGATGGAGCCTGGAGGTTATGTCTTCTTTTTCAGTTTCAACAATAGTTTGACTGATAGAGACAGGGCGAGGAACTGGTATTCATGTTATTGGCTCAATTATTTTTTGATAATATGTACGTTCTATTATTGACGGTGCGAAATCTGGCTTTTATATAAGATTTGATTTCATTGAAAAATAGTAGGGAATCCTAGCTTTTCTTTGCGTGTATTTTTTCGTACTATTCTATGGGAGCACTTTATATATTAGACAGACTTTCCTTTGAAAAGGGAGCTTGTCAAATAGACACTATCGAATGAGAAATCCAACCATACCCATTTAACAGATTCCCCTCTCAAATAAAAATCTACCATACCCATTTAACAGACTCCCCTCTCAAATAAAAATCTACCATACCCATTTAACAGACTCCCCTCTCAAATAAAAGTCTATTCGATAAATAAAGATTGCCATAAAATATCTTACATATATCCAACTTTCTTATCACCCGACAATGGTGATAAAGAAGAATCGAAATCATAATTGTTATTAATTACATCATTTCGATGAATCCAAAATTGTTATTACATCATTTCGATGTCTAGCCAACAACATCCCAATTATTAAGATCTAAGTCATTGTCCTAAGCATAAAACAATTAATATTTATTAAGATCTAAGTCATTGTTTTAATAATATTTATTTCATAAAGTGAAAGTCTGGTGTAATAAGTCCATATCCTCATACTCTACTTCAAAAATTGAAATCCACAACAATATCATTCAATCAAAATTGAAATTGAACTATAAGTGCGCATTACCTCATAACCTCGTAGATATATATAGAAATCGTGAATCCAAATAGATAGGTTTGAACTTATGGTTTGCAATTGGCTTCATGATATATTGTTTTGTCCCATTGTCTAGCATCTTTTTGTCCTTTGCATTTCTCTATATAAACTTGAAGATAGATGGTCGAGTCCTCCATGGAAATATAGGCCTAAGGACCATAATGGGAAGTCTTTCACCACTTTGTAGTTGCTAAGATATTCTATTGATACATAATCATTATAAAGATAATTATTTATTTGTATTTTTATTAAGGATAATCAATTTGTATTTTGATGACTCAAGTTACTATTTATAATATACATAAATTGTAGTGGGAATTTTAGCATTGTTGTCACAAATCTGTAAAATCTATAATAATTTTTTTGTTATTTTATTATTTATTTTATTTTTGTTGTAGCATGTAACTATTAGTCGCAACACTTTTATATACATCGTCACATATATTATATGCATGTGATTTTAACTTGATGTGTTTAATGTTTGTATGACAAGTTAGACCCTCTATTGGCGTTGTCTTCAAGTCGTGACGATTGGGTCACAATCTAGGAAAGGTGATGTTTTTAGTCTTTTAAGATTTTTATTAATGATTGGTTTGTGTAGGACCTAAGCCTAAAACTAAGGCTTAGTCCTAGCTACCATTAAAGGTTCACCCTTGTTGTTAAACCCACCCTTCATAAGACATGTTTTGAAAAGGGGGTTTTATATGAATAATTAAAGGTTTGTTTAAGTGTTAACTATGTTGGAAATCTTGTAATAGCACATGCATTGGATTAAGATTGGATTAAGTGTTTAAAACTATGGTCATAACCTTTAAAAGGAATTAATCCAAGACTATGGTTTGATGGCCCTACCCACGGACTTTACACGTCGTGGGATGATATTTTATGAAGTTGGCATGTACAAAAAATAATGGGGAGGCACAAGGGTTAGCGCACAACGTTTAATGGTTTGTAATAAATTTTAACCCTTGGTCCTAGCTGCGAGTTGACTACGCAACTAGGCACATTTAATGTCAAGACTTGTTCACATGGAATGTGGTCGATGGTTGATCTTTACCCTCCACTTGTCACAATTTGGATTACGAGTTCTTGTAGGGTTTTAGTGTGGCTTTATGATGTCGTGATGGTTTAGTCGCATTCATTTGGTCTGTATATTTTTCCTGTGGAAGAAAACTCAACCACTCCATGGTTGCGTTGGACCAGTCTTGCCCTTGGCTCTTTACGGTTTGTTAATCAATACTTTTCTTCGGTCTATACGTAGATTTTTTTCTCAGTTGGATTTATGGAAATGTGGATGCCATTACAATGTTGAACTTCTTGGTTATTCAAGGGGTTATGAAGGGAATCCAACCGCCTTCTTAGTGTTTTGCAGAGGCTTTTCATCATGCCTACTTTTTAACCAGGTAAGGAAGAAATTTCTTCTATTACCTTCTGTTGAAAGGATTATTAAAGGTTTCAAAATAATTACCAAGTTTTAACTTACATTCTTCTATTATTGTGTAGACAGAGGAGGAGAAAGGGAATCCAGGAGGATCTGACCCTTGGCCCTCTACGCGACTTCATAAGGTAAGTTCTCTCACCGATCTACATAGATAAGAAATTCATTCAAAGTTTATAAAATTCAGTTTTTATTTTAACACTGTCAATTTGTTGACATGTGGAAGACAAAGATTGCAGAGGTTTTGGACAGGCCTGCTCACCCTCACGAACCAACTCGAAAATGAAGGTAAGGATACAGTCGTATGTCTTTTAATCTTTCCAATGATTTGGGTTTACAATCATTTTTTTGTTTAAACTTTCTTTAACTGTAAACGCATTTTATTATTGTGGGCCGGTTGAGAGCAGCAACAAGGTAACCTCTTCTCAGGCCTGGACTTCTTCTGTAATCAAAGGTGAGGAATTTTATCCAACTATAATAAAATAGGGAGAATGCATAAATAAAGCTTTGTCAAAAGCATTAATGCCACTTAGTTTTTTTGTGCATGTAACTACGAGTGTGGTTTTGTCTTGGACTCAACAAATTGGATCCTCCAACAGTCATACAGTAAGACTCTTGTAGATTTAGGGTGAAGCTGGTTTCCCATTGGCTCGCAGTCAAAGGAAGGATAGGGCTTTCACGACCGCTGCGAAGATAAAATTTGTTTTCTTTAAAAAAAACCTTAGGGGTTTGTACTTGGATGCATTAGTAATAGTGTGGGTTTTGCAGCCTCTCAATTGTATTTGGATGTACATTATGCTTTTGGTTCTAGAATGTGGATGCCATGTATTGGATTATGACCACAATAATGTTGACAGTTGGAAATATTTATTAAGATTTGGTATATGATTTTGGTTTTGATTATACTTTTGAAGCTCAAAGCTCAATAAAAGTTTGTAATTTACTCTTAGATGTTTATGATTCGATTATGGACTTAACTCTTTCATATAATGATCTATCCTTTGGTATGAATACCCCAGAATAGAGACTGTGGATTTGTAATCAACTATGGTAATTAATTCTTGTTGATGAAATTTGTACATTTGTAAAACATTACTGTTGGTTTAATGTTGATAGAAAACAAAAATCTGCTAGCTTCATAACTAGTTCTTTATTCTATCGAATAAACCTATAGGCTTATACTCTGTGTATCTATAAATACTTGGTTTTATTAACTGTGATTCTTTCATTTAGTTCCTTGTGGGTTTTGTTTAAATAATTAGATTTGATCTAAATGGGTATGAACACCCAAAAAGAAATAGAAGTTGTAATACTTGATTATATTCTTTAACTTATCATTGGGATTTGTCGATTTGCTAGTTTATTTGGTTTCTTAGACTTGGTAATATTTATGGTAAGTTAGGTTCATATTTATAAGCTTGGTGATCATTCCCTATATTTTGTTAAATAAATTGTTGGATTAATTGTGATTCCTTCTTTAAATATTTTATTAGCTAAGATATTGAGATCTGGTCGTAACTAGTATGATCCCTCAAAACAATGATTAAGTTGAAAGAAGATATCAACTTAAAAAAAATCCTAGAACATAGATAAAATCTGTGTGGATAACTCCAGTTCCTAGGGATATGTGATTAGTTAAATATGAATTAGATCTATTGATTACTTTGATATACATTTAAAACGATATGTATATATATTTAAAGTATAGAAAATATTTATGATTCTTTTTCATTCTGTAAATAATTAACAATTTATACTAAAACATAATATGGTAATAGGTAAAAAGGTTAGGAACAAATGCATAGTATAATCCTTAGTTAAAAAAATGCATTTGAAATTCAAATCTACATACAAACTATAATTATCAATAATAAACAGTTAATAATTTATTGAGGAACCTATCACCAGTGTCGAGAAAACATAACTTAATCTATCGTTCCTCAAAACCAACTCCTAGAGCATCCAAATATTACTTGTTGCAAAACCCCCAAGCCTGTTTTTTGAACCACAACGAAAAAATACAATCAATGCACCATCTCTTTGCATCCACAAATCAATTCCCCATCCATCGACAACCTCTTGTTTTCTTAATGGACATACTATTTTATAGTATTTTCCCTATGACTTGGTCATTTATGAGCCTCCTTCTCTTTAGCACTCCGCAAAGAGTCTTGACCTGATTTTGGGGATAATGCCTCCTGCATCACTTGAGTTCTCACTCAACAACTTTCACCACTTGTATTTTCCCCTTGTGGCCCGTCAGCAAACACTCTTTTAACGACTACTTCAGTTCGGATTCCTCTCAATATTTTAATTATTAAACAAAAATAATCCATTACATTCATTTTGGCTTTCTTGTCAAAATATTAAAAATAAATAAATACTCCAAGTAATAATAAATTACAAATTATTTGGTGTATTACATACACCTCCCCTTAAAGGATAACATCATCCTTGGTGTTATTATTTCTCTGTCTTTTGTAATACACCGAGAATTAATAATTTATTATTAGTTTTGGTGAAAATTACTTTAACTACTATTTTTATTGTTTTATTATTTTTGGCAGAAAGTAAAAAATAAAACATTTTGTAATAAACCATTTTATTTAATAAAATATGTTAAAGGGGGGGAAAAATAGGATATAGTTATTAAAGAGTGTTTTTTGACCCACAAGAGGTTAAGACAAGTGCATGAATCCACTAAGTGAGAACTCAAGATGCAGGAGGCATCATCCCCAAAAATCAAGTCACAACACCTAGTTGAATGCTAAGGAGAAGGAAGCTAATAAATGAAAAAGTCTTAGGAAAAATACTATATATTAGTATGTCCATGAGTAGCAGGAAGCTAGCATTGGAAAAGGATTGAATCTGAGAATGCAAGAGATGGCGCATTGAAGGATTTTTCTCTTATGGTTCAGCAAATAGGCTCGGGGGTTATGGAGCAAATAACTTGGCTTCTCTAGGAGTTGGTTGGGAGAAACAACTTCTCCACTTTTGTTTTCCCAACATTGGTGCCAATTTCATAATCTATGTTTTAAAATGATTGTAGAATTTTTTTATTCTAGATCTGAAATGGTTAATGTAGGAACTAGTATGTATCAATTAGTTTAATTATGCTATGATTAAATGTTTAGTACAATTTAAGAAATTCTATGATCTTATGTCTATACTTAAATTAAGAATTCTTGCTTTTATTTAAAGATCGAATTCTACACATAAATGGATATGAATCGTCTATTTCCAATTTGTATAATCTATTTCCAAAATCTTCCTATACGATCGATTTAGTAATGCATCATTGCACTCCTTATTTATATTAATTTCCTAGAATGTAATTTCAAAACTGAATATAGATAGGATCCCTAATCATGTTAGTATTAGTCTATTTTACTTCATATTTAAACAAAATAAGAA